>CM022303.1:42459470-43041761 GCA_011799875.1 Thinopyrum elongatum | reverse complement strand
AGAATCAACTAAAATATTAACTAAAAAGAATCAACTAAACATTAACTAAAAAGAATCACTAAAAGAATATACATCGTTGATCAGTAATATTTACGGCAGAGATTTAAAGATATTACGTTACATGCCTAAAGCTATAAAGTTATATATATTGGACCGACACGTACAAGGTGTAGGAATAAAAAGTTGGAAAAAAACAAGTCAAGAAAAAAGTTGAAAAAAAAAGAGAAGAGTTAGATCTGCACGTACAGAGCATGATGACCGGAACTACAACTAATCTTTAATATAGTAAAAAAAAAGTACACACGCAATCTGAGTCCAACATGAACACGTGCAAGAGACTGTCACGTACACACATTATAAAAAGGAAACATATGGGCTGGCCTTTCCAGGGGGAAATCATACGCGCATAAACTGGTAAGCCTGCAGGATATTATACAGGAAAGTCTAGCCTCTTCTCTCTTATAATATAAAGTCCCACTCTCCCTCAAAAAAGAAATCTCATGTTGCACGTATATATGCATGAGCCATGCCATACAAGGTCCACGACGTGGATTTCAAAAAAAAAAAAAAAAAGGTCCACGACGTGGAGACGGAAGCTTGGAGGATTTCTTGGTTGGCACTCGCCGGCTTGCTCCGATGTTGAGGCATTAAGCATGACGGAGGTCAAGGATGGCAGGGCCAGAGGAAGAAGTGTTCGGCTAGCGTGGCAGCAATGGAACACGGCGGATCCTGGAGGCTGTCGAGATTGTGGTCGCAAGCACGAGGATCCTCTCAGGTTGTCGGTCATGGATATACTGTCAATTGCATAGATGCTTGCGTACGAGATCGTGGTCGCACGCACTAGTAGAAAAATGCCCATTTGTCCCGGTTCATAAGGCCCATTTGTCCCGATTCGGAAACCGGGACTAAAGGGTTGGGACTAAAGCCCAACACGTTTAGTCCCGGTTCTTATACGAATCGGGACAAATGGGGCTCCACGTGGCCGCTGCGGCGAGCCCAGGCAGGAGGGCCTTTAGTCTCGGTTGGTAACATCAACCGGGACCAAAGATCATCCACGTGTCAGCAGCTCAGGAGCTGGGGTTTTTGTTTTTTTTTAAGGGGGGGTTGGGGGTTTTGTAGTGTTAATTTAGGGGTTTCATATATTGTGTTAGCTAGCTAATAGCTAGAGAGAAGTGTCCTCTCTTATCTCCGTGCTTGGTCGACGCTACGTACTATATGTATAGAGAGGACTCGACACGCTAGCTAGTAAGTAAATGAAGGAAACCATTAAGTACACAAGATTGTCATGAACATATACAGAGAGAAGTGATCGACCTCCTCCTTCTCCGAGAGATTGGTCGAACAACAAGTTTTCGTATATCTATCCGACGCTACTAGCTACATATATACAATATAAGATCTCTTACAATCCCTAACATTTGATGTCAAGTTCCACATGGTATTCTCCGGCTGGATTGTTGACGTGGTCAAGAAAGAATCCCGCCAATTTCTCTTGAATTGCTTTTATGCGATCTTGTGGTAGGAGTTCATCCCGCATCTGCCAAATCTAATTTGAAGAAGGAGGTCAATACATATATATGAATGAAACTCAACACAAATGATGATAATAAAATAAAATTGTGAATATTATTGCTTACGCACTTCATATTGTTTTTCAGAGTAGCCCCGCTTAAAGGTCGTCGCGTTGTAGATGTACTCGCAAACGTTGTATCCACAAAAATTATTCCCGCCTTCCTGCCACAACTACTTTACGAGAAATAGAGGTCAATCAAACTAACAATCAAGCATTATAAATGGTATTGATGAAACTAGATAGAATCAATGGGAGATGCGCGGAACTAGCTAGTAGTACTTACTTTCGGGTGTGTAAATCGCAGCTCCCCCGGCAGTCCCGGAGCTTCTGTGGTGAACACTTTCCAAACCCTGCGAGACAAAGAAAATAATTACTTGATATCAGGAAATGAACAAAGTTGCCGATATGGTGCAATAATGATCGATTGAAATTACTTCTCGAGCGTTTCAGTCATGGCCGCATACTCCTTGGTATCTTTTCGTCTTGAGTCTAAGACGGTTACTAGTCCCTGCTCAAGCTTAATCTCTAGGAGAATAAAGTGGAAGCTGCGCACGCATACATAACTCATCAATTACATTACTATAAACTCGAGTAATAAGGAAAACCGAATATGCAGAAGACAGTAACACTCACTTGAAGTTGTAAGGAAAGAGTATTTTATCTTTGTTTTGATTTTTAAGCAACGATTGTAGCAAGTTGGCCTCGGTTTCTTTCGCATTATATGTAACCGTCCATTCATCTATGATATTTGTGTTAATGAACCCAATATCATAGATTTGTGCATTTCTGCATTCGACGATCTTCAATCTGCATAATATAGTGAGGATAATTATATATACATGCAATGAAAGAGCTGAGCTATATATAGAGACTTAATTACAGAAGTATAGTACTTACATACAGTAGCAAGTGATGATTATTTTATCGAAGTCCTTTTGATTGAAAAACTAGAAGAACTCCTCAAATGGAACAGACAACAGATCAATTCCAACGAGGTCGTGCTCCTCTTTAACTCTCAGCGTCAAAATATCCTTCCCAGACTTGCAGGTGTCCATGTACCACTTATGGAATCTTCGCATCATCGTTGTTAGAGGAGGATCACCAGGTCTGACGAGAGGCTTCCCGTACTGGTATTTGTGTTCGTCCACCTCCATTGTATCAAAATGTGCATCGTCGGGCAGGTAATCACCAGGATTGGTACCGGGCACCATCCCCGGCAGATTTGCGACGATATCGCTAGACACCTTGAGCGAGGGGCACGATTGGTTTGCCTGTTCACCGAGCTGGGGAATTTTGTTCCCACTTCTTCGTTCTTGTAACCTTTTGTCACTTGAAGTAGTTCCCGACCGGCGCGCTCCTTCCACTGCCTTTTTAAGAGCGCGGACATGGTTGTCATCCGGCGGAGGCGGTGGTGGTCGCTTCAGGTTCTTCAAAGTGCGCTTCAATTTCACCGGATCTATCTTCTCCTCCGGAGGTGGATTTTTCTTTGCAAAAAAGTCCTTCACTTAGGCTTGACAGATCTCCTCGTTTTCCTCCTCGGTCATCTCGTATGGTAACTTCTCTTGAGGCTTGAGAGATGGACCGAATATGTATTGCCTCCCTCCTCTGGCTGTACTGCTAGACGCCAGAGCAGCCGGAGCGGCTGCGGCTGTCTTCCTTCGTTGCTTACAAGGCGGAGAAGGAGGCGGAGTGCTAAGACGCGCCGGAGCAGCCGGAGCGGCGGCGGCTGTCTTCCGCTGTTGCTGATGAGGTGGAGAAGGAGGCGGGCTGCTCGGACACGCCGGCGCAGGCGGAGAAGGAGGCGGAGTGCCGCCACGCGCCGGAGCAGCCGAAGAAGGAGGCAGACTGCCCTGATCACTCGCCGAAGGAGGAGGAGGCGGAGTGCCCTGACTCACCGGAGGAGGAGGAGGATGCGTCCAGTTCGGAAGGTTGATGAGCTCCTTCCGCCATAGACATGGAGTCTTCAGAGCAAGACCCAGCCGAGTCTCCCCTTCACCTGTAGGGTGGTCAAGCTCGAGCTCCTCAAATCCCTCCGTTATTTCATCAACCATCACAACAGTATAGCCTTGTGGAATCGGAAGGCAGTGAAAATTTGTGCCGGGTTGAGGAGATGCAACAGAGCCGACAGCCGCCTTGATTTTGAGGTGCTGCCATTGCGTCATAAGGTGGCAATCTTGAGCCTCCGTGATAGCATCCACGGGGTAGCTAGGAGCCGTGAAGTCAGGCTGCTGAAGGAGCTCGGTGGAAGCCACGCTGCTTCTGCGCTGAGATGGTGGGGTAGCTTCTGGGGTAGCTCCGGCAGGTCGCTGGCTCTGAACCAGTAGTGCTTGTTCCTCTAGCGCTCGTACCCTTGCATTCAGCTTCTGAAGTTCGGTCTGCTCCACTTTCCTCCTCCTCTCCCGGGTTTTGTAACCGCCTACGCTGGGAAACCCAACCTTCCACACAACGGAGCCTGCCGTGCCTCGTGTTCATCCTGGGTGCTCAGGATTCCCGAGGGCCTGTGTGAGCTCGTTGTTCTCTCTGTCGGGAACGAACGTCCCTTCCTGCGCTGCGGCGATATACTTCTGATGCTTCTTGACGGGTATTTCAAGTTGCTCCTTCGTCCAACGGCACTTCCCTGTTTCAGGGTCCAAGGTTCCCCCAACCCCGAAGAACCAAGTCCTTCAACGGTCTGGCCAGTTCAATGTCTCTGGTTCGACCCCTTTATCAAGCAGGTCCTTCTCAGCCTTGTCCTACAACGGCTGGGCTTTGAGGTAGCCACCTGACCCCGTGCGATGGTGATGCTCCTTCTTTGCAGCATTTTTCTTGTTTGTCGCTGACATCTTCTTACTCTTCTCCGATGTCTTGTGGGCCATAAATGCGGGCCAGTGATCTCTTATCTTCTCAAATCGGCCAGTGAATTCTGGAGTCTTCCCTTTGTCGACAAACATTGATTTCAACTCATTCTTCCACCTCCTGAATAGATCTGCCATCTTCTTAAGAGCATGAGCCTTGACCAATGGCTCTATAACTGGCTTATTCGGATCCTCCTCTAGCGGTAGGGTGAAATTTGCCTTCAGCGCGGTCCAAAGATCATCTTTCTGTCTATCGTTGACAAAAGACACTTGAGGGTCTTTGCTCTTAGGCTTATTCCATTGGTGGATGCTGATCGGGATCATGTCCCTAACAAGAACCCCGCACTGAGCAGAAAATGCTTCCTTGGTCCGGCTGGGTTCAATCGGTTGGCCATCGCCCTTGATTGCTGTGATCATGAACCTTTTGTAGGGTAACACAGCAGAAAACAAAAAATTTCCGACCTACGCACCAGCCCAGGACCACTATGGAGACTGCATACAAGGTTTGATCATTTTCGTTACCGACTCGTAGCGCAGCGGAAGTAGAGTCGATGACGATCGGCGGTGCAGATCCCCGCAGCTAGGATTTACAACCTCCCAACCGCGAGGATGTACTCCCTCATCTGCCTCTCAGACAGCCCTCCGGGAGGCGGTCGAACAGTCCCCCGGACGGTGTCGCGGACAGCCCTTCGGGAGGACCTTCGAAACTCGGACGGTCACTCGGACAGCCCTTCGGGAGGACTCACAGAACTCGGACCGTCACTTGGACAGCCCTTCGGGAGGCACTCTCAAACAGCCCCTCGGGCACTAAGATCGAAACTACGACCTCTCTACAGAGTTGCACACATACGATGTCACCTATTCGGCAGGGCTTCGCCGTCCAGAACTAGTTCCTGCCGGAACCCAGACAGCCTTTCGGCTCTACGAAACTCTTTTCGTGGGAGGGAGAGAGAAGCCAGATAACATCTTGGCATGTGTATGAGAGCAAGGGATGAGGTTTGTGGGCAGCCCACTCTCCTCTATTTATAGGAAAGCCAAGGGGTAAAGATGTCATACAAAAAACCCCAAAGTACCCCCACTTTATGCCTTTTCATAAAAGAATAAAGATAAAAGGGGTGCCATGTGGAGCTCCAAGGAGCTCCACCATGCTTGGCCGGCCACCCCTTGGGGGGCCCCCCCAAGGGGTTTCTTTAGTGCCCAAGGCTTCTAGAAGCCTTTTGGGAAATTTCCCAAAAGGTGCTTTCCATAAAAATTCCCAAAAAGCACTTTCACTATTCATGACGACATTTTTCAGCGTCCGTTCGAACTGAAAATATTTATGTGGGCTTAGAACAATTCCAGTACCCACTAAAATAATTTTCAACGTGTTCTGGAACAATTGCAGATTAGTTATTTTCATCTGCGAAAAGCATCTGAAGCGGTTCCGGCAGCTCCGAAACATTTCCGGTTTTTCTTCAAGAAAATTCTCAGAAGTTTCCAGAACAATTCTGGCACCCTCCAAGAATTATCAGGCATGTGCCGAAACCAATTTGACTTTATTGTATCCTCTGAAACAACTTTTCACTATCACCGGAACTCATCCGGTGACCTCTCTCTGCGGAACTTTTCCGCTGTCCGAAACTTTTTCGGTGTCCGAAACTTTTTCGGTGATTTTCTCTCAGACTCCCTGTCTAGTATTCAGTAGATAGATGACCCTTAAGCGTGTGACCCTATAGGTTCGGTGAAGTATAGACATGACACGGAACCCCTTCCGATCAATGATCAACATCGGAGCCGTGGACACCCATATTGACCCCTATACCCACACGAATGAATATTCGAGTGAACCTCCTGTTGCCGTGTGCTATTCCTGTTGCTTCGTGATATGTTACAAATACCCGAGGTGAGACATGTTGGCATTCCCGTGGATCAACAACTTGTCCACTATCCTAGTTACCTCGTTACCGGTATTGTTCTCTTTTCTCGTTACCGTGTTCCGGCATCCCTGTGATCAAATCACAAAGTGTCTGGCCAGACGATGATGGATACCGTAACACCGAGAGGGCCCAGAGATATCTCTCCATCGCCGGAGGAGCAAATCCCAATCTTGAGCTATCAAGTTACTTGACACACTATTCCATGAACCCGTAAGCCGCCGTAATAGCCACCCATTTACGGATGACGTTTAACAAACCCTAAAGTTCATGAAGCAAGCATGAAGAAACTCGATACTCTCATTGTCTGAGGAATCATGCAAACGTTAACCATCTCTGTGTTATTAACCATTAACTTGTGACGAATGTATCTCATAGCATAACATCAATCGGGTCGATTCAATACAAATGTTCTTCTAACATTTGTGCCCTCAAAGTTGCTGGCATAGACATGCCTATGATTGGGAAAACATAATCATCATGCAACACTTGAGCTAGTCTTAGAGGCATGACTAGGAATACATTTTACCGTTTATTATTCCACACGTGCACATGGGTTTTCCCCCGAGGCTTTATGGATATACAGGCTCGGGAACCACAGCAGTTATAGCATGGAACATAAACCTAATTATGAACATGGAGATAAATAATAACATTTATTATTGCCTCTAGGGCATATCTCCTACAGACTCCCACTTGCACTAGAGTCAATACTCTAGTTAATGCTAATGCACTTTACACCTGTGGCACACCGGTGTAAATATGCTTCGCATGTGGTATAGCCTGATGTCCAACGGATCTGACGACTTCAGCTCCGTGTGTATCTTTGCATATCCTCACGTTTTCACGCTTTCACAAAATTCATATTTTGTGTGGACTTGGCTTTGTATGTATGTGAATCACAGGTCGAACCTGGATTCCTCAGACTGAGTTATGGAGCAACTACCTGCAGTAGTGTCCCATTGACAAAAGCCATCTTGGAACCATACTAAGTTCATGAATGAACTATATGATTCAACATCTTCTTTGTCGCTTTTAAAAGCGGCAACATACTTCGCCTCTGTTATAGAATTCGCCACAGTAACTTGTTTGGAACAATTTCCAACTACCGTGCCACCATATTGTGTATTGCACAAAACCCTTAACTTAAATCAAAAATCGCTTGGAGCATGAATGAAGACTGTATCGATGTAACCTTTTACAACGAACTCTTCATGATCTCTGCTTGCGAGAAAACATGTCATCAATGCTACTATAGTACTCAATGACCCTTTTTCACTGTTGTCCCATGATCAGTACTTTTGATCACTTTGGTATCTATACTCGCAACAACTTTGGGAGTATTGGACATATCTGGTTGTTTTTACATACCATGGAATACATGATTAATCCAAACACAAGAGTGTGTGGAATCTCCATCATGTATTTTGCTCATCAGTGTTTTGGGACACCGAGTCTTGCAAAAACTCTTTCCATGTGACTTCGGCAAGAATCACTCCTTGACGTTTTTAATGCTAAAAGGTTTTAGCATCTTGTCAATATGTATATTTGCTCAGCCCTATTAGGTAAATCTATCTCCATAGATCATCATGCCTAATATAAAGGCTATTTAGCCCAAGCACTTCATTGAAAAACTATTTTCAAATGAAGTCCTAATTCGTGTCAAGAATTTTAATTCCAATTAACAATGTGTCAAGCACACAAGGTTTTCAGAAATTTTATTATGCTCCCACTTACTTTCTTGAGTCACAAGCATCTTCGTTACCCATTGATGAAGTCAAACCCTTTTGACCATTTCATCAAAACACGAAGATTCCAACTCCATTTTGCTCTCTTCTGTTCATCGCTGGAACTCTGAAGTTTGCAAACTTACTAGCATCCTCTGGAATGACAAAATACCTTGGACTGTAACACATGCAAGTCCTTGGTTTCATTTCCATCATATGAAAATCCTATTGTCATCCATGTTTCATATCTCATGACTGAAATATGTATTAATTGCTAGTTCAACCCGAACCGACTTTAAGCATCACTATGGTGAAACAATCTCATCGTAGTCAACTCCTTGAACTTGTATATTGCAACAAGTCGAGCTTTATGGATAAAACATTTTTATCCGTATCAGTTTTAAGTTCCATAAATATTCATTAGACTCTAAGTCTTCCGAAAGGTGTATCAAGGTTTTAATCTTGAATCACTTATATGGAAACTAACTCGAGTTGTATTGGCATTTAGCCAATTCCAGAGTCAGGGCCCATCAACGCTTCCTTGTGTATCGTAGGTATATTGTTGTCTAACAACAATATCTCGTTTGCGCACCTGAGAGGTTTGCACGAGCTTTTGCCTACGTGGTTCAGCTACAAGTTCGACCGAATTCCATACATTTTATTGTGGAGACTTCTGTATCAGTCGGAGTAGGAAACTCCGGAATTACTTCCAAGGTCTCTTTCCTTTGACCTGATGACAAAGATACTGTTTATCTCGTCGAGTTGCACTATTCTCCCACTCACCTTTTTGAAAGAACCATTTTCTTCAAAAAGCATACCGTTCTTTGTGGCAAACCTATTTGCCTCGGTATAGTGAGGGAGGAATACCCAATGACTTGGGATAACCTACAAAGTAGCACTTGTCTGATTTGGAATAGGTTTGTAACCTTTTACACAAGCCCCATATTCCAAATGTTAAGAAAAGATATAACATGGTTGGGCGTACCATACCATGGTGTCATTTCAACAGACCTGATGGAGCTCTTTTAGTGTAAAAGCCGTAGTCTCTAAAGCATCACCTTTTAAAAGGGATAATGGCAAATTTATTTATGTCATCTTTGATCTTACCATGTCATAAATGGTTCGATTACATCTTCACGGACTTTCCACTCACAGTGGTGTTCCGGGAGGTGTAAGTTATGAAACTCTTTTCACAACTCATCAGACATTCGCTAAACTTGTAACTCAAATATTTCTTTCTGCAATCGAATTGTAGAAACATAATTTTCTTGTTACAATAACTTCTACTTCATTTTCAAAACCTTTCAACTGATTTCAAAAGATCCAGACTTATGTCTCATCAAGTAAATATCCATATATCTACTTGAGTCATTTCTGAAGATAGATAAATCCACTACTTGCAACAACATTTATCGGACTACATACATCAAAATGTATGATCACCAATAAGTTCTTTGCTCGTTCCTTATGGCCTGTGAACGGTATTTCAGTCACTTCACTTTTCGGAGGAAAGTTGCAAGTGTCAGGTGATTCAAAATCAAACGACTTCAAAATCCATCATAATGGAATTTTCCATGCGGGTTTCTCCAATGTGACCAAATGCAGTGCCACACTTGTGTGGTATTCTTTTAGTCTTATGACATTTAGCGTCAGTGTTATGGATGTATCATATTACCATCAATATTCATAACATACGTCCCATTGATGATGGAAGTATGGCCCTCATGTTATTCATAATACTGAACAACAATTGTTCTTCTATGAACAATTCTTTTGCAACAAACATTGTGCAAAGGGCTAGAGTGTATGAAACTCTAAAATGAATTATGAAAGTAAACACAGAGGTAATGTATTATTATAAATATTCATAACATACATCTCATTCATAATGAAAGTATGGCCCTTATGTTATTCATAACATCGAACATCAAAAGTTCTCTTATGAACAACCTTCTTGCAAGATACCTTATGCAATGGGCTAGAGTTTGTGAAACTTTAAATGAATTATGAAAATGAATACAGACGGTAATACACCGATGGAAGGTATAGTAACATTTACTATGTTCCCTGTGTATACCTAAACCTCATTTCTGGCTAGTCTTTTAGGCCATAGTAGTTCTTACATCGAATTGCAACAGAATGCAATCGAGCGGGTATCTTTGTGGTTGTCTCACAATACCCAAGAATTAGTGATTAACATGTTTAACCATAATTCCCAAGAACTATATCTTTTACCAGCCTTCTATACATCAAAAACTTGTATGACATTCATACATGAGCTGGATATTCCAGTCTTCTTTCTTTTTGCCTTTATACTTCTAACAGTTTAACTTTCAGTATTTCTCCTACTCTCAGAAGAAGCACTCAACTTAATAGTGGCGTTAGCCCCGGACTTCCTAGGTGTGTAAGTCACACTAACACCCTTCGGACACTTCCTTTCTCTTTAAGTTGTTGTTTTATTCACCTTTCATCATATGACAGGCGTTCTACTGGATCCCTCTCTTATCAGTCTAATGCATAGTAAACTCTTTTACTAATAGTTTGCAAACAAACATTGCTTTGGATATCTCATATCTTTTAGCCTTTGTCTGTCTCTAAAAATGATTTTCAGATTCCATGAATATCACATAACTATCCAAACTTTCGAAGTTCGGGTCTCATGGAAGCAAATGTATTGCACTTGACTGAAACGGAATTCTAGCTTTTGGATCGAAGGACGAGAGTCACATGATCCATAGCATAAGCGAAAGAATACCGAAAGTATGCGATAGGACAAAGTCCTTCTCGGCACACTTGAGGACAATCCTCACATTACGTTACCAACCGTAAAGTTTTAACCAGATATTTAACAGCTATTCAATTTTAACAGGGAAGGTGGAAATGCGAGCCATTATTCTACAACTATTATGCAAACCACACTTAGACAGTGTTCATAATTAATTGCACTGAGAATTGAACAAGTTAATTCAACAGTGAGCTCCCACTCAAATCAATATCTCTCATAATTGATTGTGAGTGATTCAAGATCCACATTTCAATTCAACGCCATTGATGTGGACATCACTGATGACGAGAATTTCAATTGGTGGGCAAACATGCCGATCACATCTCTATGTGACTCCTGTTCATCTTTCGATGGGCGTGTTCCGAGCTCAGGACGATCAAGCCAGAACGTCAATACAACCAAGTGATCTCGCTGCGAGGTCTGACCTCACCCGCCTCACACTTCCCTAATCGTTCGTACCCATGTGGACATGGCGCACCCCGAAAAGTTAGGTGCCGTGACGGTGCTACACTTGGGAGAACACTAACTACTTGATATTTTTGTGAGAGATCACCCTAATAAAAAGCGACTACCGCGCAATCAAGAAGGGTGCAGCATAAGGGATAAATATCTCAGGCAATTCATAATAGCATGATATGGTATAGCCCTTTCTGACGGAGAAGTCTTGTATTTCTTCGTCTTCGGCATTCGCGTCGGTGTTCACCTTCGCGAAGATTGCCACCACCTTGTCGATGCACCAGATAATATTGCTATCTCTATAGCTAATAAAATAATGCATTACACAAGGTTGACACTCAGGTCATTTAAAGTGCAATCATATGGCTCCAGCCATCATGCCAAATCATGACACGCAGGTCATGTTAATCAATTTACATCATATAGACATCTCATACATAATCAAATTATTATGAGCACTGCTATACCACATCATATGCACATGCAAACACTCCTGCAAAACCAAGTTAGACGTCTCTAATCGGTTCATGCAAAAACTTGTTTTACGTGGCTTCTAAGGTTTCGAAACAAACCGAAGCTACCAACGTCCATCATCAAGTATGATAATCCAAGTCGCTAGATTAACAATGCGGGGTGTATGAAACACGAGATAATAAAATCTCGAGCCCCATACTGAACTTCGTCATACGCATGACCCCCGTGCAGATCATATCTGCATTGCCCTTTCGTCTGCGAAACATCCATCTTTCTTTAACTAAAGTGGAACCCAAAGAACTGTTAGCACTTCGTTGATCTGTCAATCAGCATACTCAGGAGCAGCATGAAAGGATCGCGGATTGCCAGAACTTTGTGAGATTCCACAATGCTGTCAATATCAGGACTACGCAAATTCAAGGGAAGCAACAAGAACATCGGGTAACAAATTTCATCTGCTACCCGCACAAATAATTTTCAGTAATAGAACTCATCTACTACCTAATTATATTGTGCAACACCCATACATCTCTATGTATTCTAGATCGCAACCTGCATCTACGCATAGCATGGCTCATGATGCCACTGTAGGGTAACCCAGCAGAAAACAAAAATTTTCCGATCTACGCACCAGCCCAGGACCACTATGGAGACTGCATACAAGGTTTGATCATTTTCGTTACCGACTCGTAGCGCAGCGGAAGTAGAGTCGATGACGATCGGCGGTGCAGATCCCCGCAGCTAGGATTTACAACCTCCCAACCGTGAGGATGTACTCCCTCATCTGCCCCTCGGACGGCCCTCCGGGAGGTGGTCGAACATTCCCCCGGACGGTGTCGCGGACAGCCCTTCGGGAGGACCTTCGAAACTCGAACGGTCACTCGGACAGCCCTTCGGGAGGACTCACAGAACTCGGACCGTCACTTGGACAGCCCTTCGGAAGGCACTCTCAAACAGCCCCTCGGGCACTAAGATCGAAACTACGACCTCTCTACATAGTTGCACACATACGGTGTCACCTATCCGGCAGGGCTTCGCCGTCCAGAACTAGTTCCTGCCGGAACCCAGACAGCCTTTCGGCTCTACGAAACTCTTTTCGTGGGAGGGAGAGAGAAGCCAGATAACATCTTGGCATGTGTATGAGAGCAAGGGATGAGGTTTTTGGGCAGCCCACTCTCCTCTATTTATAGGAAAGCCAAGGGGTAAAGATGTCATACAAAAAACCCCAAAGTACCCCCACTTTATGCCTTTTCATAAAAGAATAAAGATAAAAGGGGTGCCATGTGGAGCTCCAAGGAGCTCCACCATGCTTGGCCGGCCACCCCTTGGGCGCCCCCCCCCAAGGGGGCTTCCTTAGTGCCCAAGGCTTCTAGAAGCCTTTTGGGAAATTTCCCAAAAGGTGCTTTCCATAAAAATTCCCAAAAAGCACTTTCACTATTCATGACGACATTTTTCAGCATCCGTTCGAACTGAAAATATTTATGTGGGCTTAGAACAATTCTAGTACCCACTAAAATAATTTTCAATGCGTTCTGGAACAATTCCAGATTAGTGATTTTCATCTGCGAAAAGCATCTGAAGCGGTTCCGGCAGCTCCGAAACATTTCCGGTTTTTCTTCCAGAAAATTCCCAGAAGTTTCCAGAACAATTCTGGCACCCTCCAAGAATTATCAGGCATGTGCCGAAACCAATTTGACTTTATGGTATCCTCTGAAATAACTTTTCAGTATCACCGAAACTCATCTGGTGACCTCTCTCTGCGGAACTTTTCCGCTGTCCGAAACTTTTTCGGTGTCCAAAACTTTTTCGGTGATTTTCTCTCAGACTCCCTGTCTAGTATTCAGCAGATAGATGACCCTTAAGCGTGTGACCCTATAGGTTCGGTGAAGTATATACATGACACGGAACCCCTTCCGATCAATGATCAACATCGGAGCCGTGGACACCCATATTGACCCCTATACCCACACGAATGAATATTCGAGTGAACCTCCAGTTGCCGTGTGCTATTCCTGTTGCTTCGCGATATGTTACAAATACCCGAGGTGAGACATGTTGGCATTCCCGTGGATCAACAACTTGTCCACTATGCTAGTTACCTCGTTACCGGTATTGTTCTCTTTTCTCGTTACCGTGTTCCGGCATCCCTGTGATCAAATCACCAAGTGTCTGGCCAGACGATGATGGATACCGTTACACCGAGAAGGCCCAGAGATATCTCTCCATCGCCGGAGGAGCAAATCCCAATCTTGAGCTATCAAGTTACTTGACACACTATGCCATGAACCCGTAAGCTGCCGTAATAGCCACCCATTTACGGATGACGTTTAACAAACCCCAAAGTTCATGAAGCAAGCATGAAGAAACTCGATACTCTCATGGTCTGAGGAATCATGCAAACGTTAACCATCTCTGTGTTATTAACCATTAACTTGTGACGAATGTATCTCATAGCATAACATCAATCGGGTCGATTCAACACAAATGTTCTTCTAACATTTGTGCCCTCAAAGTTGGTGGCATAGACATGCCTATGATTGGGAAAACATAATCATCATGCAACACTTGAGCTAGTCTTAGAGGCATGACTAGGAATACATTTTACCGTTTATTATTCCACACGTGCACATGGGTTTTCCCCAGAGCCTTTATGGATATACGGGCTCGGGAACCACAGCAGTTATAGCATGGAACATAAACCTAATTATGAACACGGAGATAAATAATAACATTTATTATTGCCTCTAGGGCATATCTCCTACACCTTTCATCCTGGCGCAACCTTTTCTTCGGGCCTCGTCTCGTTACCGAAGTTTGGCTCGATCCGGAGGGCTAGAAAAGAAGAAAGAAGAGAGTTAATATGTGTACATACCAAAACAATTAATGCATCAATTAGCTAGTCAGCACAGGCTTAACTAATATATATACCTCGCCGGACTTTGCAACATCTCCTTCCTCCGTTCGCTCACCGGAGCAGTCATCACGGTCTCCTTCTTCCACCGGCATTCCGTCACCGGAGCCATCATAATCATGTCCTTCCACCTCCATTGTTCGATCACCGGAGCCTGCTTCACCCTCTCCTTCCAGACCATCGGTGTCGTTGAGATACGACAAGACATCACCTCCGCCGAGGATTATGTCCCCCAACAACTGTTCTGCTTCGATGTCTCGGTGCTCCATAGTTTCTGCAAATATTACAACATGGCAATTAATATACAAACATCACAGATGGATATATTAGTGCAAACGTAGACCTAGCTAGCTCGACGCTTCTACGGTTTGGGGTGGCCTCAACAACGCTTCTAGGGTTTGGGGTGGCCTAGGCAACGCTTCTAGGGTTTGGGGTGGCCTCGACAACGCTTCTAGGGTTTGGGCCGGACCGCCTCTCTCATGAATGTCCGACGTCCGGACCGACAAGGGATTTAACAAAATGACGCCATTCTGGATGTGCAGAAAATGGTCCTCGACAACGCTCTTTTCACTTGGTAAATTTGGGTGGCCTCGACAACTCTTCTAGGGTTTGGGGTGGCCTCGACAACGCTTTTTCTGTCCCGGTTTGGGTGGACTCCAGAGTTGGTCGGGTGAGAGGGGGTTGATCGACGTCCCCCCTCATGTCTAAGTCAATGAACAACATGAAAATTTCTAAGTGAATGAACAACTCTGAATTTTTTTACATGTACTCCTACAACATGAAAATTTCTAAGTGATTGCCAAACTGTTTGCTAAACTTTTATGCTTCATTTATATGAAGATCAATTGTCCAATATAACTATGTTCGCGATATGAGGCATTGGACATTATCTAGATCACATGCCTCAAAATCAAAGGAAAAACTCCTCTCACAACTATCCGCGGTGCCCAACAATATGAAATCATTCACAAATATTGATGTTGGACTCGACTAAATATGCACTCCATAGTCCAATCAAGTATATAAGTCCGCGGTGATCAAACACATGCAAGTTACAAAAATTTCTATGCTCACAAAAATATAAGCCCGAGGGGAATTGAAGTTATCGGGGTTATGTTTATAGAACAAATGGACATCTCATCTCATTTCATGTCATCTGAAAAAACATAGCACATCTAAAAAAAATACATACATACATACATGGAAAAAAATTGCTATGAACAAAAAAAACATCATATATGAACATTTTCTATATCCATCCATCCATACATACATACATACATTGAAAAAAATGCTATGAACAAACACATCAGTAGTAATTATTTTTATAATGATTTGACCTAAAAAATTCTTTAATTAGTATTTTCAAACTCTAGAATGACCCTGTTGCACTAGAACTATTTCAAATAATTCTTTTCAAATGCCACAAATTTTTTGAGAAGTCCTCTGAAGCCTATAGATCATTTTTATGCAAAAACCCACTTTGGTCATTTGAAACTTTTGAGCACAACTTCCATTTTTCAATTTTGGTCCAATCTTGGCATTGAACTACAACCCTATTTTTTCCTTACTAATTTGTTTTGAAAAAATTACTCCAACTTCATGATAGTAACCACACTCCATTTCACCAAAAACCTTCTGATCCATAGTTCAAAATTTTCAAATTTTGTTCAAATGAAATTTGAACCAGATTCAAATTCCTTGCTGAAAACCTATTCTAAACCACTCCAAAAATTATGAAATTTTGCCATCACCTTTGTCTTGCATCAGTACCTCACCACAAAAAAATTCAGAAATTTCAAAAATGCCCAAAGCCATCTAGCATTTCATCAAACACCTTCTATGCATTTCATCAATAAATTTCAGAAAATTCAGAAGGGGGGGGCTGCTGCTGCTCTTCACTGTCCACTCCTTCTCCTCTCCTTCACGGAGTTGCTGCTGCTCTTCAATGCGTCGGGGCCGGCGGCGACCATGGAGCAGTGGCAGAGCAAGGCCGAGCTCGGGGGAGCACGCGGCGACGGGGAGCAGGGGACCATGGGAAAGGGGGGGTGCTCACTGGGGGGCGGCGATGGCTGGAGGCCGGCGACGAGGACGGCGGGCTCGGGGCGGCACGCGACGACGGGGACGAGGACGGCGGGCTCGGGGAGGCGACGGGGATGGGGACAAGGATAGCGGGCTCGGGGATGCCCGCGACGAGGACGGCGGGCTCGGGGAGGCGATGATGCGGTCCGGCAGCCTGGCGGTGTCGAGGTGTTCGTTGGCGCCGTCGGGGGAGAGAGCGCAGGATCGAAGAACTGAATGGAAATTTTCACAAGTGCTGCTTATATACACTAAGCATTGGTCCCGGTTCATGGCACCAACCGGGACCAATGCCACCTTTAGTCCCGGTTCGTACCACCAACCGGGACCAAAGGTCTCTTTTCAGCAGCCCAAAGGGCGGGAAACAGAGGCCTTTGGTCCCGGTTGGTGCCACCAACCGGGACTAAAGGGGGGCATTGGTCCCGGTTCGTGCCACGAACCGGTACCAATGCACCCCTTTAGTCCTGGTTTGGTGTCACTAACCGGGACCAAAGGCCTTGTGCTGCCCGCGGCCAAAGGTTTAGTCCCACCTCGCTAGTTGAGAGGGGCGCGGAGTGGTTTATAAACCCCACTGCCGCTGCCCTCTCGAGCTCCTCTCAAATGCAGGTTTACGGGCCTAACGTGACACTCCGCTGCCTGTGGGCCTACTGGGCCTTCTGCGGGCCTGAATCCTGGCCCGTGGTTGGGTTTTTAGTCGTATTCAGACCGTGGTGGCCCAGTAGGTGGCAATTCTTTTTCTATTTTTTTCCAGTTTTTTGTTTTCTTTTTTGCTTTATTTATTTTATTTTGTTTCTACTTACAACAAAATACAAACTGTTTTTCAGTGATTCTTTTTGCTTTTAGGTAATAAAAATTATAAACTTGCTGTTAGTGCCATTAGTTTTCCAATTTGAATAGTTTAAATTTGAATTCTTTGAAATTTGTATGTATCACTAGTTTGTGATTAACTTTACTATAAAAATAGATTTTGGAGTGATTCTTTTTCCTGCTAGTTAATATTACTGTGTTTTATCATTATATTCAAAAATAGTTTTTGTTATTTTAGTTTCTAACAAAAAACAGCTTTATGATAGATTCTTTTTGGGGGGGGGGGCTATTAAAGTTTCTTAACAAAAAAAGTTCTATATGAAAATTCTTTTTGCTTTTAATGTTTTGAATAGAAAATACTTTGATAATTTTAGTTGCATAAATTTTAGTTGATTCTTTTGCTATTAGAGTTTCATTAAAGTTTTCTAGTTCATTCTTTTGTGTGTTCAGAATGAACCATTCAAAGCTACATCATCAATTTTCAACCCTTTCTGACTTCATCTGTTATTTTTCATGCATTTACTGATTTTTTTGAGCTAAATGACCCTAAAATTGAAAAGCACTTCAGATGAACTCTGAAGAGGTTGAAAATTTGCATGGTATCATCATTTCACCCTCATAGCATGTGCTAAAAAGTTGAGAGGGTTACGGCAAAAACTGGATGCACTTCGTGTATAAAATGGACAATCTCTTTCGAAGTACGTATCAAGGTTTCGGACAAAAACTCATCTGTTACAAAGGGATTTCTTTTTTTGAACTTATTTGAACTCCAGACTTTTTGTGTGTTCAAAATAAACCATTCAAAGCCACATCATCAATTTTCAACCCTTTCTGACTTCATCTGTTATTTTTCATGCATTTACTGATTTTTTTGAGCTAAATGACCCTAAAATTGAAAAGCACTTCAAATGAACTCTGAAGTGGTTGAAAATTGGCATGGTATCATCATTTCACCCACATAGCTTGTGCTTAAAAGTTGAGAGGGTTACGGCAAAAACTGGATGAACTTCGTGTACAAAGTGGACAATCTCTTTCGAAGTATCAGGGTTTCGGACAAAAACTCATTTGTTACAAAGGGATTTCCTTTTTTTGAACTTATTTGAACTCCAGACTTTTTGTGTGCTCAAAATGAACCATTCACAGCCACATCATCAATTTTCAACCCTTTCTGACTTCATCTGTCTTCACTTTTTCTTCGCTTGTGTCCTTTGCTTATTGCGCCGTAACCATGGATATTCTTCATCGCTTAACAGGGTGCTTGGGTCAGCCTTGACTTTGAAGGGAGGAATTTCATGAAACTTTTCATAATCTTCAGACATGTCTGTCTTACCTTCCACTCCCACGATGTCTCTTTTCCCTGAAAGAACTATGTGGCGCTTTGGCTCATCGTATGATGTATTCGCTTCCTTATCTTTTCTTTTTCTCGGTTTGGTAGACATGTCCTTCACATAGAAAACCTGCGCCACATCATTGGCTAGGACGAATGGTTCGTCTGTGTACCCAAGATTGTTCAGATCCACTATTGTCATTCCGTAATATGGCTCTACCTGTACCACGCCTCCTGACAGATTGACCCATTTGCACTTAAACAAAGGGACCTTAAAATCATGTCCGTAGTCAAGTTCCCATATGTCCACTATGTAACCATAATATGTGTCCTTTCCCCTCTTGGTTGCTGCATCAAAGCAAACACCGCTGTTTTGGTTGGTGCTGTTTTGATCTTGGGCGATCGTGTAAAATGTATTCCCATTTATCTTGTATCCTTTGTAAGTCAATACAGTCGAAGATGGTCCCCTGGACAATGAGTACAACTCATCAGAAATAGTGTTGTCACCTCTGAGACGTGTTTCCAACCAACTGCCGAAAGTCCAGATGTGTTCACATGTAATCCAGTCGTCACACTGCTCCGGGTGTTTGGAGCGCAGAATGTTCTTGTGTTCATCGACATACGGGGCCACCAAGGTAGAGTTCTGTAGAACTGTGTAGTGTGCTTGAGACCAAGAATGCCCGTCCCTGCATATTATTGAGTCCCCTCCTAGCGTGCCTTTTCCAGTCAGTCTCCCCTCATACCGTGATTGAGGGAGACCAATCTTCTTAAGGTCAGGAATGAAGTCAACACAAAACCCAATGACATCCTCTGTTTGATGGCCCATGGAGATACTTCCTTCTGGCCTAGCTCGGTTACAGACATATTTCTTTAGGACTCCCATGAACCACTCAAAGGGGAACATATTGTGTAGAAATACGGGGCCCAGAACGACAATCTCGTCGACTAGATGAACTAGGACGTGCGTCATGATATTGAAGAAGGATGGTGGGAACACCAGCTCGAAACTGACAAGACATTACGCCACATCACCCCTTAGCCTTGGTATGATTTCTGGATCGATCACCTTCTGAGAGATTCATTGAGGAATGCACATAGCTTCACAATGGCTAGTCGAACGTTTTCTGGTAGAAGCCCCCTCAATGCAACCGGAAGCAGTTGCGTCATAATCACGTGGCAGTCATGAGACTTTAGGTTCTGGAACTTTTTCTCTGCCATATTTATTATTCCCTTTATATTCGACGAGAAGCCAGACGGGACCTTGATACTGAGTAGGCATTCAAAGAAGATTTCCTTCTCTTCTTTGGTAAGAGCGTAGCTGGCAGGACCTTCATACAGCTTTGGAGGCATGCCGTCTTTTTTGTGCCAACGTTGCAGGTCCTCCCGTGCCTCCGGTGTATCTTTTGTCTTTCCAAACACGCCCAAGAAGCCTAGCAGGTTCACGCAAAGGTTCTTCATCACGTGCATCACGTCGATTAAAGAGCGGACCTCTAGGTCTTTCCAGTAGGGTAGGTCCCAAAATATAGATTTCTTCTTCCACATGGGTGCGCATCTCTCAGCGTCATTCAGAACAGATAGTCCGCCGGGACCCTTTCCAAAGATTACCTGTAAATCATTGACCATAGCAAGTACGTGATCACTGGTACGCATGGCGGGCTTCTTCCGGTGATCTGCCTCGCCTTTGAAATGCTTGCCTTTCTTTCGACATTGATGGTTGGTCGGAAGAAATCGACGATGCCCCAGGTACACATTCTTCCTGCATTTGTCCAGGTATATACTTTGGGTGTCATCTAAACAATGCGTGCATGCGTGGTATCCCTTGTT
Organism: Thinopyrum elongatum; assembly: GCA_011799875.1. Taxonomy (NCBI): domain Eukaryota; kingdom Viridiplantae; phylum Streptophyta; class Magnoliopsida; order Poales; family Poaceae; genus Thinopyrum; species Thinopyrum elongatum. The sequence goes on along the minus strand of CM022303.1, from coordinate 43,021,051 downwards.
TGTCTGTCCTGAAAGGTTATTGAGAGCAAGCCAATCATTGATGGTTACAAACAGCAACGCATGCAGGTAAAATTCCTCCTGTCTATGCTCATCCCACACACGTACACCATTTCCATTCCACAGCTGTAAAAGTTCTTCAACTAATGGCCTTAGGTACACATCAATGTCGTTGCTGGGTTGCTTAGGGCCTTGGATGAGTACTGGCATCATAATGAACTTCCGCTCCATGCACAGCCAAGGAGGAAGGTTATAGATACATAGAGTTACAGGCCAGGTGCTGTGATTGCTGCTCTGCTCCCCGAAAGGATTAATGCCATCCATGCTTAAACCAAACCATACGTTCCTTGGGTCACCTGCAAACTCAGCTCGGTACTTCCTCTCGATTTTTCTCTACTGCGACCCGTCAGCGGGTGCTCTCAACTTCCCGTCTTTCTTACGGTCCTCTCTGTGCCATCGCATCAACTTGGCATGCTCTTTGTTTCTGAACAGACATTTCAACCGTGGTATTATAGGAGCATACCACATCACCTTGGCAGGATACCTCTTCCTGGGGGGCTCGCCGTCAACATCACCAGGGTCATCTCGTCTGATCTTATACCGCAATGCACCGCATACCGGGCATGTGTTCAAATCCTCGTACGCATTGCGGTACAGGATGCAGTCATTAGGGCATGCATGTATCTTCTGCACCTCCAATCCTAGAGGGCATTCGACCTTCTTTGCTGCGTACGTACTGTCGGGCAATTCGTTATCCTTTGGAAGCTTCTTCTTCAATATTTTCAGTAGCTTCTCAAATCCTTTGTCAGGCACAGCATTCTCTACCTTCCACTGCAGCAATTCCAGTATGGTACCGAGCTTTGTGTTGCCATCTTCGCAATTGGGGTACAACCCTTTTTTGTGATCCTCTAACATGCGATCGAACTTCAGCTTCTCCTTTTTACTTTCGCACTGTCTCCTTGCATCAACAATGACCCGGCGGAGATCATCATCGGGCACATCGTCTGGTTCCTCTTGATCTTTAGCTTCCCCCGTTGCAGCATCACCATATTCAGGGGGCACATAGTTGTCATCGTCCTCTTCTTCTTCGATGTCTTCCATCATAGCCCCTATTTCTCCGTGCTTGGTCCAAACATTATAGTGTGGCATGAAACCCTTATAAAGCAGGTGGGTGTGAAGGATTTTCCGGTCAGAGTAAGACTTCGTATTCCCACATATAGGGCATGGACAACACATAAAACCATTCTGCTTGTTTGCCTCAGCCACTTCGAGAAAATTATGCACGCCCTTAATGTACTCGGAGGTGTGTCTGTCACCGTACATCCATTGCTGGTTCATCTGCGTGCATTATATATAATTAAGTGTGTCAAAAACCATTACAGAACATCATGAATAGATAAGTGACCAAATTAATAGAAGTTCATCATCACATTAAAACCAAAGTACATACATAGTTCTCATTGAACAACATATAGCTCTCCAGAGCATCTAATTAAACCATACATTGAAACTATGTAAAACATTTCAATGCAACAACAAATGCGATCATAATCGCAACCAAGGTAACAATTGATCCAACGGCATAATGATACCAAGCCTCGGTATGAATGGCATATTTTCTATACTTTCTAATCTTGAAGCGCATTGCATCCATCTTGATCTTGTGATCATCGACGACATCCGCAACATGCAACTCCAATATCATCTTCTCCTCGTAATTTTTTTTTATTTTTTCCTTCAAGTAATTGTTTTCTTCTTCAACTAAATTCAACCTCTCGACAATAGGGTCGGTTGGAATTTCCGGTTCACATACCTCCTAGATAAATAAAATCTATGTCACGTTGGTCGGCATAATTGTCATAAACAACAAATGAACCAAATAGTTATAAAATATAATATATATCACATCCGAATCATAGACAGGACGAGGGCCGACGGGGGCGGATACCAAAACCATCGCACTATATAATAACAAAGAATAATAAAAGTAAGAAAATTATACAAGTATCTATCTAAATCATACAAGTAAGAATTTTTCTCTTTTAGAAAGAAGATAAGAATAAGAGGCTCACCACGGTGGTGCCGGCGACGAGATCGGCGCGGGCGATCGATGGCGGTGAAGACGGGGACGGGACGTGACGGACCGCTAAACCTAGACAAATCTTGAGGAAAATGGAGCTTGGAGGTCGAGCTTGGAGAGAAGAAAGCTTAAGTAGTGTGGCTCGGGCATTTCATCGAACACCTCATGTGCATAGGAGGTGAGCTAGAGCACCACAAAGCCCTCCCCTAGCCAGCCAGAAAAAACAGAGCAGTGGTGTGCTCTGCTCGCGGGCGAGGGGGTATATATAGGCACAACATTGGTCCCGGTTCGTGGTTGGAACCGGGACTAAAGTCCACCCTTTGGTCCCGGTTCCAGCCACGAACCGGGACCAATGGATGTGGGCCTGGAGCGACGCCCATTGGTCCCGGTTCGTGTCTGGAACCGGGACCAAAGGGTCCAGATGAATCGGGACCAATGCCCCATGAGGCCCGGCCGGCCCCCTGGGCGCACGAACCGGGACGTATGCCCCCATGGGTCCCGGTTCGTGACTGAACCGGGACTAATGGGCTGGGTATGCCTGAACCAAAGCCTTGTTTTCTACTAGTGCCTTTTTATAAAGCAAACGAAGACATGCTCTGGCTGAGCCATGCTTTATTTGAACATAGCCATTAAATTTCCAAATCATAGAAAAAAGAAAAACTAGTTTGCAAAGGGGACATGTTTAGTAATGCTGCCAATTAAAACTTGACACTTCTTATGTTGATAAATTTCCTGTTTATGTGATTCTCAGTTTGGCAAGTGATGTGTGAATCTCATGTCTTGACACTTCTTATGTCGATAAATTTCCTGGTTATGTGATTTTTCCAAGCACCAAGCTGCTCATGTTAGTGCTTCTAAGCCTGATCTATTTTATGCATGTGCACTGCCCGTAATGGATTTTTGTTGCCGTAATCTGGGTTGCTTCTGACTAAACTAAGCCTTTTGTCATAGAAACACATTAACATATATGACAGCAAGATTAGTGTAACACCCCTGTGTAATAGCCACTGTGATCAACTGCTAATAATGCCAAGTCACTCTTATTTGCAATGCCTAATCACTTTGGTTAAATATTCAATTCAAACTCTATTATGAAAATCAACTCAAATTCAAAAGAGAAATATGAATTTGCCCAAAACTTGTGGGGAAAAATATTCATTAATTATCAAATAATCCAGAAGCAATCATAAAAACATAATCAATATTTAAAGAGTTAGCTAAATGACTCAAACAACATGAAACATCACCAAAACAGAACTATTTAATTCATTTATGATAGTATCAAATCCAAATAAAATCCTACTTTGCCCAAACCAGTTTTTGGTGAAAGTTAACATTGCACTGTAAAATTTGGGCCAAGTCTCACATTTTACAAAAGTGCAAATGTGGTCTAACAATTAACAAAACAGAAAAGAATAAAAGAAAACAGAAAAATAAAAAGAAAAGAGGCACTGTGCACTAGGCCTAAGTGCGCAGTGCCCCGATTCCGGCCCACCTGGCCCATCTCCCTCTCTCTCCTTCATCGTGTCACCACCGCCGTGGCTGCGCGCGCACGTGCCGGTCGAACGGCGACACGGCGGCAGCCACCAACGCCGCGGGAAGATAAGGGCGAGTTGGTGCTTTCCCCCTGGTCCTCCTCATCATTCTCCCCCTCTCCCTGCTCGCTCCGTCGCCTCCCCTCCTTCTCAGATCCAGCGCCCGAGCGCCGTGGCCACTGCGTTTCCGTCGTTGCCGAGGCCACCGCCTTTGACCCGACCCGGCGTGATGTCGTAGAGCTTCGCCGTCGTCCTCCCCGTCCACTGGTGGCCTCAGGCCTAGCTGGGTAGCACATAATCACTGGATCCCCTTCGTCCTCAACTACGGTCGTTGTCGCTCTTCTCCGGCTCCGGCAACGCCTCTGCAGCTCCAAAACCTTCACGGGCTGACTTGCGTGCCGCACGGTGAGCTACTCCGTCCCCTGCTCCTCCCCGTTACTCCCCTAGCGCACCGTAGCTAGCTCGCCTGCATACCGAGCTCCGCCGTCCGCCATTGTCGCCGTTGCACTCGCCTCCGAGCTCTTCTCCTCGGGCCAGTAGCTCCGACGAGCTCCTGGTGCGCCTTAGACCCCACCTAGCCTCTTCTTATGCTCAAACGAGCGCCGTAGCACCGATTTCCAGCTACGGCCGAATGCGCCGCCCGCCGCCGTCGATGTAGCGCTCATCTCCGGCCGAGTTAGGCCAGGGGACCGTCGTAGATCGATGCGGGGCCGAGTCCTCGTTCGAACGCATCGAGCCGCGCGCGCTTTGGTGCTGGGTAGCGTGATTCCGATGCGCTCCGGCATGCCCCACCACGATTTAGGTCCCGGAGATGCCTCCGGCGCCGATGCCGACGTGGCGCAGTGGGCCCCGCCCCTGGGTCGCTGACCAGTGGGTCCGGGTGGCCCTATTGACTGGGTTGACCCAGTCAACATGCTGACTGGGCAACCCAGCCATTGACATATGGGCCCCTCGGTTAATTAGATAATAAGCGATTTTATAAATAAAATAATTAGTTTAGTCTAATGTCTCACTGACAGGATGGGCCCACATCCCTAATTAAGCCTGCTAGATGATTTAATCCACTATTAAATCAACAGAGGCTGACATGTGGGTCCCACTGGACCCACAGGTCAGGTTTGACCCTTCAGTGTCCTGTTGACTGTTGACGCAGTGGTGACCTCATGATGACGTCATAATTCCTTTTCTGTTAACTAAAAATAATTCCAGAAAATCCTTTAAACTTCAGAAATTCATAATGAATAATCCGTAGCTCGGATCGAAAAACTTTCTACATGGAAATTGATCAGAACGATGAGACGAATTTGATCGTGTCGTCTGTTTCTTTGTCGGAACCACCTATGTAGCTGAACCCATAACTTTTAGCCCGATTCCGGTATATGAATAGTGCATATTCACCGGTTAATAAATCCCGCGTTAATCCTAAAATAACTAAAATGACCTAGATGCATCTTTAGGCAACCCTGCACTGCATCCTAGGCATGGCATGCTCTATGTTGCAATATTGCTATGTATTTATATGTTTCTTCCCCCTCTTCTCTCTCGGTAGACCCCGACGTCAACGTAGCTCCCGAGACCGACGCAGCTCCGGAGGTCGACTACGCCCCTGACGATCGGACCCTTGCCGCCGAGCTTCCAGCCAAGCACCCCCCTTTGAGCATTTCGATATCGCCCACTCTCTTCTCTCTTATGCTTGCATTAGAAGTTACTGGTGCTGCTGTTATCCTATTTCTGCTGCATAGCCTGTTTATTGTAACTTGCTATTGTTACCCACCTGCTTATCCTAAACTGTTTAGTATAGATTGGGTAGAGGCCCGGCAGAGACCCCACTTTATCCCGACTGCCCCGCCAGATCATCAGAAGACCCGATCAACGGGATCGAAGACCAGGCCCCGGCACAGCACATCACTTTCCCCTTAGATGCTCGACACTACTGGGTTACTATCGAGTGCCGAGGGTGATACCTCGTCAGCACTTCTGATGATAACCTTGTAGGTTAGTTATTCGGTCGTGGTCGGCGAGGGTGATTCCTCCTACACCACCCCCGATAACGACATCGTCGTGCAACTGCTCAAGTGTGGACCTCGAGGGTGATGCCTCTTTAGTTCACCTTGATGTTTACGTCAGGTGGGAATCCAACGAGGGTGATGCCTCGGATTCCTTCTTGATATGGTAGCCACATGGATGCCTTTACATTACTGTTGATACTGCTTATTCTGGATAAAGACGGGTCGGCCCTGAGGGGTACCCGCACGAGCTTAATTGCGAAGTGATGTGGAGATGGGTTGACCTGGATGGTGCCCGAGAGTTGAACACGAGGCGTGGCCGGGCATTCTTGGCCCTTGCCGCAAGTCCTCGAGACGGGGCGACGGTGTCACATCTTTCGTGAGTCTCTGCTCATTGCCGCACTACCAACACACTAACGATTTGGAAATTTGATCCGAGGGGCCTCTGGCCTGATAGCACTAACCATCACGTGGGCTTAGTATGGGCGTTCTGCATCGTATATTTCAGCCGGAGCTTAATAGATGTCAGCGACTGAGCGGCGCGCGCTGGGTTGGACTGATAACGCCCTGCACTTGTATAACACTACTAGGGAAAACCCTAGTAGTAGCGCTTGAAATATGCATAGCAGTAGCGCTGGGTCCAGCGCTACTGCTAGCGCGCTACAGCTAAGTTGTAGCAGTAGCGCTGGTCTAGGAAGCGCCACTGGTAAGTATTGTTAGCAGTACCGCTTCCTGGACCAGCGCTACTGATAACTATCTGTAGCGCTTGTTCACAGGAAGCGCTGCTGCTAAGCCAGCGCTACTGCTAGGTGTTTTCCAGCGCTACTGCTAATGTTCCTGCTTTTGCCAGTCCGCACCCCTCTACGTATTTGTGCTGTATTTATACAGGCTCTATACAAAAGTTTCATCAAATCATACTAAACATACACTATTCTCATCATATCATAGACATACAGTAGTCTCGTCATACCATCATCATCATCATCATTAAACACAAATATCATCACATCTCAAAAATAGCGATATACAAGTGCGATTATGTCATGTCTCGAATAAGTGCAACTGCATGGTCATGGCACACACACAAGTTTCATCATCTCTATCTAAACCATGATGTAGAAGAGAAGAGCGATCAGCATGAGCAAGAGCGCGACTATGTAGTACTGGCGGTCCCGCCCCTGCTCATGCTGGAGTGTCCACCTCAAGTAACTACTTTCCGCTTCGGCTCTGCTGTCGAACCCACTGTGGCTAGCACCCGGGTACCTGTGCACCTGGGCCTGAGCGGCTGGCCAGTGGTCGTAGACTCCTGGAACCCTCCCAACGTACACGACGTAGTAGCCCTTCGCCATCTCTGATCTATGTACCTGCATCGTGAGTTGATGAATTGAACGATAATATGCAACATAATGTACTTAAGAAAACAAAGAGGCATAATTAGCAAAATACAAGCAACCAATAGTAAACATAAATGACGAAGTTCCTCATACCCAAACTAATTAACTAGAGCGATCTACACTAGTTCAGGACCACGGTTTAGTTACATCACATAGTTTCGCCGTGCATAAATTCAAAGTTTTGCCATAGAAAAAGACAGTAGTGACACATTGTCATCAACAATCAATCCTCCATGTCGGCGGTCCAATCTTCATAGTCAGGGAGGAAGCACCCGAGCTTCTTGAAAGGCTTCAGGTCCAGACGCTGAGCGAGTAGCAGTGCTCGGACATCTTCCCGCGTGATTGGCCCATGGTAGAACATCCCTGTTGGTTCGAGGACCTGCTTCATGATCACTTGGGCAAGTTCACACTGTACGTGATAAAAATCAGCTCTGATTTGATGATCCGGTGTCTTTCATATGCTTGTGGCCCAGTGACAATCTCGGCATCGTTGGTAGTAGGTGACATGCAAAGGCGTTGATTATCCCTCCTGTACTCGAGCAGGTGATGCATGAGGTAGAATCCATCAGCCATACTGGTGTGCGGTTGCTGGATGCAGCAGAAGTCGGTCTTATGACCGAAAGCCATCCCGCGATTCCTGTACTTTTTCACCTGGATATATCCACCAGACTGGCTGAAGGTTAACAGGGCACTATGGAGAGCACTCTTTATGTGCTTGTAATCCTTTTTCCTGAGGTTCTTCAATGAGTCCAAGTACATAGCATGGGAGTATTCCGGGTATAGAACGATGAGGATGGCGCCCCCCCCCCCCCCCCCCCCCCCCGCTGCGCAAATTAAGGACACCTCAAATTAGCCTCCATGCTTGCAAAGGAATGATTAACACTTATGAAAGGATATGTGCGGATGACTTACGTGGGATGATAAGGCACGAGAATCGCTTCCTTGTCCTTATTAGAGATCATGAAGTCACCGAGGTACTTGCTCGCATAGTCACGGTGCTCTTTGCAAACTGCCAAGAAGCTCTCGTGCATATAGAACGGGTCTGCGACGCAGATATATTTGATGTTCTCGACCCTGATGAAGTAGTTCAGATACAGCGCATACATGCGGATGAACTGGAAATCCAGCTTGGTCATGTGGAACATGTCGTAGATGTAGTCAAATCATAGGATGAACTTATTCATGGGCCATCTCTCGACGTACAACTTCCCACCCGGCACCTGAGCCTCGTAAAGCGGGTATCCTGGTTTTTCCGTGATCAGAAGGCTTTTCTCTCTGGCCAGCACATCTTCATGCAGTCTCCTTAGATCATTGTTCACTAGGTGCTGTAACACTTTGGCAGGTAGGATCGGCTCGCCGGCAACATGGAAGCGCTTCGCACCTTGGACGGGTATTTTGTCTACCACCCGGGGCTTCAGAGGCGGCTGGCTGCTTGAAGCAGCTCTGGCGCCTTTAGGGCCTTTCCTGTCCGGTCTCCTCCTTTGCTTCTTGGTGGGTGGCGGTAGTGAGCCCACCATACCTTCCCTAACCACCACCGCCAGTGTCGTCGGGCTAATCAGTGGACGGGCCTCGGGGGGTTGTTGGGTACAGGCGGCATCTGGAGGCGTCTCCTGCGAGGATCGCTTGAAGAGAGACTTTTTGCATTCCGCCTTAGGACGTTCCGGCTCCGGCAAATCAGGCAGCATCAAGTCATCATCTCCACGCTCATAGCCTGAGTCTTCGTCGTCCTGAGCCATCAATCCTCCATCATCATAGGCGGTATTGAAATACTTGTCTGGGTCATCATCATCATCCTCCATGTCATCATCAACATTTGCTTCTTTAACAGCGGGGGCTACATCATCTGGCACTAATGGAGGCTCTCCCTCGCGTCGTCCGCTATCACTTGCCACGACAGGTGCAGGTAATGTGGTACGTGGGGTGTTGTTCATACCTTCTTGAGAAGGTGGCGTTGGCATGATACTGGGCGCCTCGAGACGAAGAAGAGACTTCGGCCAAGGCAAGAACCAGCTCTTGCATGCGCCAATCATCTTAGGGGTCTCATCGTCATCGACTGGTACCGGAGGAGGCAAATCCTCGAAGCCCGCTAAGACACTGGCCATGTTAACCTTGAAGACGCCATCGGGCATCTCTCGGTTGTGGAACATGCGGTCCTTCGGCTTCACGATCGTTGGCTTTCCCACGACCACCTTCTGGCCCTTGATGTCGTAGAGTAGGGTGCACGGGGTGTCATCGGCCTACGAAGGAGACATGTCTGCGACGTCAAACATCCGAAAGGCAACTGAAACGGAAGACTATAGACATGCTGGTGAAAAGGGTATGACGCGTAATTACCGTGAGGGCGTCGAGCTCAGCCAGCGATGAAGGCCCACCGAGCATGCAAGACACGGAGGTCGGGCTGCTATGAACAGGAGCGGGACCTTTTGCGGTTGCTTGAGCAGGTGCTGGTGCTGTGGTGTTCGCCGAATTGCTCCCAACAAAGCTAGGAAGGGGAAAGTCCTCCGGCCGTGCATTTGGATTGTTCTTCGTGAAATCGAAAAGTGCCGGAAGCAAGCTGACCACCGCATCAGTGACCGCTGCATTGAAGGCCCCGAGCAACTCTTCTCTGGTGTCAGCTTTGGTCTTATTAACCGCAATCACGACCTTCTTGTCGATGCTCTGCTGAGTGACGACCGACCCTCTCTTCCTTCTTTCCCCTAGCTCCTCGTGGTAGCACGTCTTCCACGAGACGCCATCTCCGATGCCATGCACACGTCCATAGGATGGCGGCTTGTCCACTGGGACCTTTTTCAGTATGTTCAGGGCCCGGTTGAATGGGGTGTCCCACTTGGGCCTAGCCGACGACTGTGATGACTCGTCGCTTTCGGCTGCCTTTTGGTGCTGCTCTTTCTGCAAAAGGAATGTGGATGGTTTACTAATGTGACAAAAATTGCAGTCGAATTGATTGGAAGCTAATATGATAATGTGGTAATATATTAATTACCAGAAGTCTCATGAACTCCCTCGTGTTCGGGTCCGTGTAAAAGAACTTTTTGACTTTGTCCCACTTGTACCGGGCCCTGATCCAGTCATGCTCTAGCGGGTCGGTGAACTCCGCTAAGGGGTCTGGGATTCTGTGACTTTCACGTTCGGCGTCCTCCTTGGCCCATACATGCCTCTTCCCCTCGTAACCACGGCTTTCGAGGCGGTGGGGAGGCGTGTTCCTGGCCTGGAGCGCCTTCATTTTCTCCGACCTTGCCTTGACTTCTTCTTTATCGCAATTCTCCTTGAATTTTGCAAAGTCCTCTTCCGTTATTGTCGGATTATCAGCATGAATCTTGGACCACGGTTCATTCTTCCCAATCGCTTTTTTCACCCGAACTTTCCAGGAGGACAAGTCGTTGGTGAACGTCACCATCGCCTTGTCGTTTATCTTTGTCATGGCGACGTCGTCCCATGGCTCTTTATATTTGCCTTCATTCCGGCCGGGGAACAGGAACCAATTGTGCAACTTCTTTAGCAGCATGTGCTCCATATGTGGTATCTGCTTCAACCTCTTGTCGTTGATGTTGGCGGTTTCCCTGAGGATGCATCCAAGTTGATTACCCCAGCAAGAGCGCGCATCCTCCGGCGCCGTTGGCTCTAACTTCTTGGGGTGCATCTCCGTGACCATAATTTGTCCGAAGCCAAGCTCGTTTGGTCTTCGTGTCCTCTTCTTCTTCGGTGCTTTACCGGCTACGACAGCATCGTTGCCGGTCTCGGGGGTGGTGTCGGTCCCAGTGCCAGTGCTGGTGCCGGTGTCGGCGTCGGTGTTGGGGTTGGTGCCACTGCCGCCACCATGCAACCGCATCTGGTGTTCGTCCAAGTAATCAAAATAGTGATTTGCTGCCTCGATGGGGTCTTCGAGGCGAGCAGAACCACCCATGACTTCGGCGTCGGTAGACATGTTTCCTATTGATTAACAATTGTAAATAAAAGATATAATGAAGAGGAAAAAGGGGCCTATGTTTGGTCGGAATGTTGATTCATTCCCCTTCCGGCAAATCCCGGGTACTCCATATGTCCTAGTTTCTAGCACAAGTCATGCCGAAATTCACGGAAATTTTCGGCATGACCTTTGCTAAAAAGTGGACATATGGAGCGCCTGAAATTTGCCGGAACGGAAATGAATCAACATTCCGGCAAAACATAGCCCACTCGGATATTTTTCGACATTCAACCAACATTGCAAAACCAACATATAACATCAATGACATATATCATTCAAGCAAAAGCATGCTTGTACTTAAATGCACAAAAATGACAAAAATAGCTACAAACTTGCTGTCTCTCTCTCTACTATTTTTGTTAACTTGCTCAAAATTTTGCTAACTTTGCTACTGTTTTTTGAAAAAAATTTGCTACTGTTTTTTATACCTATTTGCTAACCAGCTACTGCCCTAATTTGCTAAGAAAAGTTGATACCTTTGCTAAATTTTTTTGCTAAATTTGCTAACTTGCCCTAAAAGCCCTAAACAGAGAGAGAGGAGGGCAGGGGAGAGGAGAGGGAGAGGAGGGCAGGGGAGAGGAGAGGGAGAGGAGGGCAGGGGAGAGGAGAGGCTTCCGGCGATGCAGGAGAAGCCGAGGACGGAGGTGGAGGGCGGTGGACGGCGGCGAGGTCGAGGGCGCGCGGGCAGGGGAGAGGCGGGGGCGGCGTTGTGGTCGAGGCGGGCAGGGGAGACGCCGGTGAGGTCGAGGGCGGGCTCGGGAGACGACCGGCGACTAGGTCGACGGCGGCCAGGGGCGACGGCCGGCGGTCGACGGCGACGGACGGCGCGAGGGCGGGCAGGGCGACGGCGGCGGCGACAGAGTGGGGGAAGAGTGGGGGATTGGGACTTGGCGGACTTGGCAAAATTTGAGCCCTCGCGGGTTAACTCAAAATAGTAGTAGCGCTGGATTGTGAACCAGCACTATAGCTAACTTAGCTATAGCGATGGGTTGTAATGCAGCGCTACTGCTAATGGCAGATAGTAGTAGCGCTTTTTTGGAACCCAACGCTATAGCTATATTAGATATAGCGCTGGTTCACAATCCAGCGCTACTGCTAATTGTTCCACTTTTTATTATTTTCCTTTTCTAGTTTTTAGTTTTCTTTTCTTTTATTATTTTCCTTTTCTTTTCTGTTTACTTTTCTTTTTCTTTTGTACTGCTTTCTCCCTTTTGTTTTTTTTTTTCTCCCGACGACGGCGTCTCCCTCTCCCCCACTGCGCGAATATCACCGGAACCATGCATGTGGTGGTAACATATCAGTTGACCGATAACGGTTACTTAAGTGCGTACACAAAATAGAAACATATATATAAATGTAGGTTTCTGATCAGCTGCGTCGACGACGTTTCACATTGAGCTTCTTCCCTTTCTTGTTCGTTGCCGAGTAATTGAGCCCCTCCTTGTGACTTTTCTGGAGCCATGGACTACGATCTTTCTTAGGTAATGTAGTATTGATTCTTCTTTTCATGTATGCTGCATCGTCATCGTCATCTTCCCTCATCGGGTTGCCGTATTGGTCGTAGTCTTCCTTGTTGGCGACTCCATCCATTCCGACGATGCTCCTTTTGGATCTCCTCACGACAACACGGCTGGGATTGGCCGGGTCGGTTATGAAGAAGCATTGTGTCACGTGCTTAGCGTGTACCCATGGCTCATTTTTGGCGATGACGTTAACGTTCACGGGAGTGCTCTTCGCGTCGGGTATAGACATGGTGGTGAAATACTTGTTTTCTCTTACGACGTCCTTGGCCCATCTGACACGGAACATCGTCGCATCGTGCATTCCAGCATAGTCAAGCTCCCAGATCTCTTCGACCCTTCCGTAGAATCTTTCAGTTGTGCCGTTGGCGTTAGTCACGCATTGAATTGTCACCCCGGAGTTCTGGTAATCACTGTCCATGTCTTTGGCCTCCGTGTAGAACGTATACCCATTGATATCGTAGGACTGATAGGTCACGAGCTAGGGCGCGGGGCCATGTGCTAAGGCGTGTATGATTAATCCGTCCGAACTGCCCTCTTCCGGGGGATTTTCAAGAACTTGCTCTATGAACCAACGCAAGAAAGTGGCGTTGTGCTCTACAGCAACTTCGTCGTCCGTCTTGAGCATCCCCTTATCATGGTACTTCTTTGCGATGCTTTCTTTTGTGCTGTGCCACATAATTCTACCACATCTAGGTGTTGTAGCACTACTAAGTTAGCCCTGTCAAAGTCGTTCCGTCGATCCGAGTAGTCCACGTGCAATTCCCTCCGGCCGTTGTTGTGACCATCTCCTTCGAGCTTCCCATCGTGCTTCTTGACGGGCAAACCAACAACAGGGTCTCCGACGCTTATATAATTCCCGCAAAAGGAGACGCACTCATGCGTCAGATACCCCTGGATGATGCTCCCTTCGGGACGGGACATGTTACGAATGAATCCTTTGATGACCCCATTCATCCTCTCGAAGGGCATCATGCTGTGAAGGAATGTCGGCCCGAGGTCGATGATGTCGTCCACGATGTGGACACACAGATGCACCATGACGTCAAACAACGCGGGCGGGAAGTACATCTCAAGCTCACATAGTATGTCAACGATCTCTTCCTGTAGCCTTCGGAGCTGCTTCACACTTATGGACTTTCGAGATATAACGTCGAAGAAGTTGCAGAGACCGGTAAGCGTGTCACGGACGTGCTTGTCCATTATCCCTCTAATGGCAACCGGGAGTATCTACGTCATCATCACGTGACAGTCATGATACTTCATCCCGCTGAACCTTTTCTTCTTGGGGTCTAGAAATCTGCTTATCTTCCCACAGTAACCGGAACTGACTTTGATTCCCATAAGGCACTTGATGAATTGATCGATCTCCTTCGCACTTAAGGTGAAGCAAGAAGGGGGGCAATAATTCTCCTCCTTCTTGTTGACTTTTCTGCCCCTTTCCCCTTCCTCCGTCTCCGTCTCCTCCACCGACTTTTTACGGTGGAGCTCTTTCCTGATCTTCAAATCTTCCAAGTCTTTCCTTGCCTTCGGCCCATCCTTGGTCTTCTCCGGCATGTTCATCTGTGTGCCAAGCAAGCTCTCAAGGACATTCTTCGTGATATGCATCTGATCAAGGCAATGAGGCGTGTCGTGATTGGGCCAGTACTCCAAGTCCCAGAAAACAGACCTCGTTTTCCATACCTTCAGCAGCGGCTCCGGCGCCTTTTTGATCTTTCCCGGCGCGGGGCATTGTTCCCAGTTTCTCAACAGCTCGTCGATTTCGGCGCCGCTCCTCTTACGTGGAGGTCCTCGAAGCTCAGCCAACCCATTGAATAGATCTCCATGCTTTCTCCACGGGTCATCCTTCTCGAGCCATCTACGATGCCCCATGTACACAATTTTCCCGGACCCGCCATCTTTCATTGACGTAAGCTGCTGAGACGTTGTATCATCGATGCACCTCATGCATCTACAGTATCCGAGGCACACTTGGCCTGAGGTGTACCCGTAACCGAGATAGTCGTGCACCGTCGTCATCAGCGCGGCTCTCATATGGAAATATTCTCCTTTGCTGGCGTCCCATGTCCATGCCGGTGTTTTCCATAACGTGTCTAGCTCCTCTTGCAGAAGCCCCATATACAGGTTAATACTATTTCCCAGTTGTTTCGGCCCTTGAATCAGCATGCTCATGTGTATGTACTTTGTCTTCATGCACTTCCATGGGGGGAGGTTGTACATCCATACAAACACGGGCCATGTGTTGTGGTTGGTGTTCTGGTTTCCAAACGGATTCATGCCATCGGTACTTGCACCAAGCATAATGTTCCTTGGATCTTCTGCAGCAAATCCATATACGGCGTTGAATGCTCTCCACTGGCTACCATCTACGAGGTGTCTCAGCCTCGGATCATCTCCATCATCGGGCTTCTTCCTCTCCGCGTGCCAGCGCATGAGCTTTGCTTCCTTAGGATCTACGAAATACCGCTGCAGACGGGGAGTGATCGGAAAGTACCATACAACTTTCTGAGGAGTTTTCTTTCCTGCCTTCTTGTATCGAAAAGCATTGCACAATGGATAGCTGGTTTTTTCCGCGTGCTCCCCTTGATAAATGATGCAATTGTTGATGCATGCGTGGTACCTAATGTGCGGCAAATCAAAAGGGCAAACGATTTTCTTGGCCTCCTCGACACTAGTAGGAAACAGGTTCCCCGCGGGAAGAACTTTATTATGTAGATACTTCAAATGCTCATCGAGGCTTTTGTCTGTCCATTTGTTTTTGGCCTTCGTCTTTAGAAGTTCGAGCGTGAAACTCAAGTGGGTCACCTCGGGATCGCAACCGTCATACAATGGAGTCCTCGAGTCTACTTCAAGTTGCGCCAGCTTGGCCTCCTCTCTAGAAGCAGCTCTCTCGCTAGTCGTACTCTTGCGAAGGAGGTCTCAAACATGAGGGTCCTGCACGACTGCACTTAGTACCGTCGAAGACTGCGGCGTGACCGCCGCCTCTTCTCCGCCATGTCCGGACTCTTCTTCGCCTTGTTCGGAATCTCATCATTTCCGGACTCTTCCCCGCCGACATGTCCGGCGCCATCGTCTTCATGTCAATCGGTCATCTCTTCATCTAGCCCCATGCCATTATTCCCTACCATGTGGACGTCCTCATCATCATCATCTTCTTCACTTATCCACTGAGTATAGCCATCCATGAAACCATTCATCAGCAGGTGCGCCTTCAAAGTGCCACGATCAAAAGGGTCCAAAAGGACTCCTTCCTTGCATCTTGCACACGGACATCTAATCCTAGTCCGATTATTTGCATATATGTCCATCACCGCGGATTGCATGTAACGCTCCACCTTCCATCCACTCACCTTCATGACCGACTGCACGGTATAACAAGCAAAAGGGTTATAAAATAAATAATGCATGCTTCAAAGTCATATATATAAAATTTTGGCATGACCTTGCCTAAAAATAGGACATATTGAGTTTGCTCAAAATTCACCGAAACGGAAATAAATCGACATTTCGGCAAAACATAAGCAACTCGAGGGCATGTCACTCTCACAAATCTCTCCATATATATATCCCAAACACACATATTCTCATTCACACACATATTCCCATTCTTGAAATGAACAACTTTTTACTCACCTATATATCTCCCGAGCGAGCCCGAGAGCACGCGCGGTTAATTAGATGATGAGAGAGAACGATCAAGAGAGCACGTGTGGTTGGCTAAATAGCTAGCTAGATCTAGTTGTTGGGGAGGAGAGGTGAATCTAGCTAGCTTACTAATGGAGAGGGGTTATGGTGGAGGGGGGCATTAATGGGGGAGAGAAGAGAGGTGTAGGAGAAAGAGAGAGGCCATTTATGGAGGATGGTGACATTAATGAGGAGAGAAGAGAAGAGAGGTAGGAGGAAGAGAGAAGAAGAGCAACAATGGTAGAGAGTGGAGAGTGGAGAGGGGAAAGGAGGGGGAGAGAGGGCAAAGTGGGGGAGGAAGGGGAGGGGGTGGATAAGGTGGCACCAGCCGCAACTAGCAGTAGCGCTGCTTAGCAAAAAGCGCTGCTGCTATGGGACTTAGTAGTAGCGTTCTCCTGGAACAGCGCTACTACTAAGTGGGGCCCATTAGCAGTAGCGGCGCAGTACAATCAAGCGCTGCTACTAAACTGTTAGTAGTAGCGCTTGTTTCTGTACAGTGCTACAACTCCAGCGATCGTCGGTGGCCTCGTCTGGTCCCACATAGTAGTAGCGCGTTTTTGCTTACCAGCGCTACTACTAGAGTTTTACTAGTAGCACTTTCTAGGAAAAGCGCTACTGCTAAATAGCAGCAGTGGTTACTATTTTACAGTGCTACTACTATGCTACTGTGTATAAGCATTTTCCTAGTAGTGTAAGGGGGGCTAGGTCTGCTCACCGGCCGCGTTCGCAACGTGCAGGAGCGTCCGGGGCGATGGCCCAAGACCCCTGGATGCCTAGGTTTAGTGTGGCATGCTGACCTCTCTGTTAAGTATTCGGTCGGGTTGCGGCGTATCGTTTGGCCGAGGCTGGGCATGACCCAGTAAAGTGTGTCCGGCCGGAGTTAAGTGAACGTGGTGGGTAAGTTGGTGCACCCCTGCAGGGAAGAAACAATCTATCGATAGCCTGACCTACGGTAACGGGCACTCGGATTTGTATCCCGATCAGTACAACTAGAACTGGTGACTTGAGATGAAATGGATAGTATGGCTCTGGGATTGCTTTCTCACAGGGAGTCAAGGAAGAATCTCTCGGCGAGGTTGATGACATTACTACTACTTTACATTATGTTAATCTGCACTCTTCTAATGCTGCAAGACCGATGAAGATGCTTGAAGATGCTAGTCTTCACTAGGACTAGGCTTTTCCTCTCTATTCTGGCATTTCTGCAGCCCAGTCCGCATATACAGCCCTCCTTTGAAAATGTTGCATATGTAGTGTAGATCCTTGCTTGCTGAGTACTTCGGATGAGTACTCATGTTTGCTTTGCTTTCTTTTTCTCCCCATATCCATTTGTCGCAACCAGATGACGGAGCCCCTGAGCCAGCTGCCCCCGCCGACGGCTACTACTACTACTACCCTCCCAGCGAGTACTACTATGAGGAGCCGACCGACAACCAGGAGTAGGTTCGGAGGGTCCTAGGCAGGAGGCCTACGCCTTTCGATCGTAGTATTTTATTTTGCCCCGCCTTTCTAAAGGCCTATCTGTAATTCTGCTATATCTGTACCCAGATATCTGATGCTTTTGCTGACACTTGTATGCCATCGAGCTATGTATTCGAGCCCTCGAGGCCCTGGCATGTAATATAAAGCTTGTATGACTTTATTTATGTTTTAGAGTTGTGTTGTGATATCTTCAAGTGAGTCCTTAGGCTTGATCGTGTGCATTTGCGTGTATGATTAGTGCACGATTAAGCTGGGGTCGTCACAGGTTGGTATCAGAGCCGACTACCACTAGGAATCCCCCTTTCCAACTCCTTGGCCGAAGTTGAGTCTAGTAACCGAAAATTGTTTCCTAACTTGGCTGTGTGGCATACGGGCCCACGTCGCCAATTGGGTGGTATTAGGATCTTTTATTTCTCGTCTTTACTCTGGGATTCTGATCGCTCTTCTATTCGGGTTTAATAAATTAACTAACGCCGACACTTAGGATCTCGTAAATTCCATCCACCCAGAGAGCTGGATATCTGTGCGATTTCCCTGTCATTGATCTGATTAGTCTGATAATCATGTTCCTTTCCATTGTTTTGTTTAACCTTTCTCTTCGAGATCTGTTATACTTCTCATCGTCAAATGACAATCCTGAATTTCCTTTATTTCAGATGGATCGTCTGTTTCCACCACGTCCTACGACGCAGCTTGTGCTTCACACTTGGGCTCGAGATGCCCCTGTTTTTCCAGCTATCCTGGTCGCCCTCCTGACCAGACTAGGTTACCGTTGGTACCCCGAGTACATGGTCTACGAGGTTTACCGCGAGTTCAACCAGGAGCAGTACTATACTGATGTTCGCATCTATAATCAGCAGGATGACTCAAACACTGAGCTGTACCTTTTCCACGGTTTCGGCGTGAAGATTGAGATGGGAGTCCATGATGCCGCCTACTCTGCTATCGCACATCTCCGAGGAGAGCTCAGCGCAAGCTTGGATGCCTCTGAGTTTCGATACATTCCGTATGCCCCTGCTGGAGATGCTAATGGATACTACACAGCTATCTGTGCACCGTACGAGCCTCGTCGCTACGATCTGCGAGTTCTGATTCAGTGTACTCAGGCTCTGGATCGCACTGTTCGGGCTCTTGCTGTCGAGTTGTTTGCCACTCGAGCATGACTCTACGAGGCTATGACGCAGTTGCTACCACCTGTTCGTGCAGGGATACATTCAGAGCACATCCTTTACCCGCGCAGGACCGAGATGCCACCAAGGATCGATTGGCCTGCTGTGGGAGGTCACACACCTGCACGTGGACCTCTTCTTTCAGTTCGAGACCGGGTTCTGCATCAGAGTGCACATGGAGCACATGATCCTTCCGCGACGAACATTCGTCGTCCGCACTTGCAGCTACCCCATTTCAGTGGTTTTCTCCGACGTTGATGTAGCCTTTGCTATGTCTCGTTGTGTACTTCCTTACCGCGTGCCTGCAGGCTGCCTAGCATGTCTAGCTTTTGAATTTGCGCCATTACGCTGTCCGATTGTAACCGCATCTATATGGATCTGTATGTCTTAAATGACTACTATTAAGCATCTGTTACACTAATTGAATTCCATCGTGTTACATCATGATTGTTGCTAAACACTCGCAATGACTTCTGCTAAACTACCCCTATTAAATTTAGCAGGATGGGAGATAACAATCCACCACCGCCGCCACCGCCTGACTATATGGCCGCTATGATGCAACAATTTGAACTCAACCGTCAGTTCATGATGGGGATTATGGATCAATTCCCCCGTCCCAATGCCAATCATCAGCCAGCTTCAATCACGCTACCAGAGTTTGTGCGTCCCAACCCATCGGTATTCCGCAACACAGTTAATCCGCTGGATGCCGATGACTGGCTGCGTGACATCTTCTATGAGATGGAGTCAGCTGATGTTCCCCCTGTCAGCTATGTCACATTCACGACATACTTCTTGAAGGGACCCGCAGCACAATGGTGGGCAACTCACACACACACCTTACATCCTGGAACTATCATCACCTGGGTGGATTTCAAGGCTGCTTCTCATGCCCGGTATATTCCGCAAGGAGTTATAGATCAGAAGAAGGCCGAGTTCCGTAGCCACGTTCAAGGCAACAAGACTGTAGAAGTCTACCAGCGAGAGTTCCTTGACTTGTCTCACTATGCTGAAGAAGATATCCCCACTGATGCTCGTAGGCAGGAGAAGTTCCGTGAAGGGCTACATCATGACAATCAACTAGCCCTGCTCGTCCAAGACTTTCCTGACTTCGCCACTTTGGTGAACAAGGCTATTATGGTCGAGACTAGTCTGAAGAAGCACAAGGAAGCAACCAGACGCACACGTGAATTGGGCTCATCCTCGGGCTCGTCTTCCCAGAAGCGACGCATCTGGATTCCACAAAGCATGTATCGTCCCACAGCTCCAGTGTACAGACCTGCTTATGCTGCACCTCGTCTGCCTCCTCCACCACCGAGGTAGCCTCTTCGAGTTGCACCACCTCGAGTTCCTGCACCACGTCCAGACAGTGGACTCTGCTTCAAGTGTGGCCAGCCAGGTCACCGTGCCAGAGACTGTTCTCAGAGTCAGAATCAGCTAGCTCTTCCTCCTGCTGGCCGTGGTAATGGCCGTGGAATTCCTCAGCAGCGTAACAACAATGCCAGACCTTCTTATGGTCATGGACAGAACTATCATGTCAATATGGCTGAAGCTCAGGATCAACCAGAAACTATGATGGGTACGCTTCCTGTTAATTCAGTACCAACTTCTGTTTTATTTGATTCAGGAGCATCGCATTCATTCATGTCCGAACATTTTGCATTCATGCATGGCATTAAATATGAGAAGTTGCACCATCCGTTAGCGGTAAACACTCCCGCGGGTTAGTGCCAAGCCTCCATGTTTAGCCCTGAAGTCAATGTTGTGATTGAAGGGAGGAATTTTCAGGCCTTCCCCATTATCCTAAATAATTCAAAAATTGATCTTATCCTGGGAATGGATTGGTTGAAGGCTTACTATGCCTCAATCAATTGTGCTACCAAAGTCGTACATCTCAGGCACCCAACAGCTGGGTTAGTCCATTATCATGCTCATATCACTCAGAACGCCGAGGCTCAGATTTATGCCTTGAATGCATTGAACGCTTCTCCGCTTGAGGGGTTCGAAAACATTCCAGTTGTCTGCGAATTCCAGGATGTTTTTCCAGAAGAACTTCCAGGAATACCCCCTGCTAGAGCTGTCAAGTTCGTCATCGACTTGAAGCCTGGCACCACTCCTATCATGAAGCGTCCTTACAAGATGCCTCCGCATCACCTTCTCGAGCTTAAGGAAGAAATCGATAAGACTCTTAAGAAGGGCTTCATCTGCCCTAGTTCCTCTGCCTGGGGAGCACCGTCTCTCTTTGTCAAGAAGAAAGATGGTACGAATAGGTTGGTCCAAGATTACCGTCCTATCAACCAGGCAACCATTCAGAATAAATATCCGCTTCCTCAGATCAATGATTTATACGATCAACTTGCTGGATCATCGGTGTTCTCTAAACTCGACTTGAGGTTGGGTTATCACCAGATCCGTGTCCGTGAAGAGGATATTCCGAAGACCGCCTTCGTTACTCGTTATGGCTCCTATGAATACACCGTCATGTCATTTGGCCTAACAAATGCTCCAGCTACGTTCTCCCGCCTGATGAATTATATATTCATGGATTACCTCGACAAGTTTGTGGTGGTATATCTGGATGATATTCTAGTATATTCAAAGAATAAGGAAGAACATGCCGAACATCTTCGCCTTGTTCTGGAGAGGCTTCGAGAGCACAAGTTGTATGCCAAGTACTCCAAATGTGCATTCTGGCTTTCTGAAGTAACCTACCTTGGACATGTGATTTCCAAGGACGGTATTGCCGTTAACCCGGAGCGTGTTCAGGCTATTCTTGACTGGACTCCTCTGAAGAATGCCAAGCAAGTCAGAAGTTTTCTCGTTCTAGCAAGTTATTGTCGACGATTCGTCAAAAACTTTTCCAAAATTGCCAAGCCCCTGACTAACCTGCTCCATAAAGGCGTTAAGTTTGAGTGGACAGACAAATGTCCGGAGAGTTTCCAGACCCTTAAGGACAAGCTTACTTCTGCTCCAGTGCTTGCTCCTCTAGATTCTCGCAAGGACTTTGTAATTTATTACGACGCTTCTCGTCAAGGATTAGGCTGTGTCCTAATGTAAGAACGAAAGGTAATTGCATATGCCTCGCGACAATTGCGTCCACATGAAGAGAACTATCCAGTGCATGATCTCGAACTCGCTGCTGTGATATATGCTTTGAAACAGTGGCGACATTACCTTCTTGGCAACCGGTGTGAGATCTATACCGATCATCAGAGTCTGAAGTATTTGTTCACTCAACCGGATCTTAATCTCCGTCAACAGTGATGGTAGGAAACAATTACGGACTATGACTGTGGTATTTCTTATACCCCTGGCAAGGCTAATGTGATGGCTGATGCCTTGAGCCGCAAGTCCTATTGCAACAACCTCATGGTTAAGCAAGCTCAACCCCAGCTATATGAAGAACTACGCAAGCTGAACCTCTGTATCATTCCGTAGGGTTCTCTGAATAACCTTGTGGTACAGCCAGATCTTGAAAAAGCTGTAAAGATTGCGCAAGCCAAAGATGCCAAAGTAGATCTAATGAAGAAAGAGCTTCACCTTGAGAAGTACTGGGATTTATCGCTATCTGAAGATGGAACCTTGTATTTCAGGGACCGCATTGTGGTACCTCGCTTCGAGCTTATGACTGACAAGGTCATGAAAGAGGCTCATAATACACCGCTGTCTGTCCATCTGGGTAGCACCAAGATGTATCGTGATCTTCGTCAAAGGTACTGGTGGTCTAAAATGAAGCAGGACATTGCTCGATACGTTGCTGAATGTGACGTTTGCCATCGCGTGAAAGCATAACATCAGAAGCCTGTTGCAATTCTTCAACCACTTCCTATTCCTTTGTGGAAATGGGATAAGGTTCAAATGGATTTCATTACTGGTCTTCCCAAGTCCCAGAAGGGTCACGATGCTATTCTTGTCGTCATCGACCAACTTTCCAAAGTTGCACATTTTTTGCCTGTCAAGGAGACTATCACCGCTAGCCAGCTAGCAGAATTGTATATCTCCAGAATCATTTCACTCCACGGTATTCCGAAGGAGATCAGTTTGGACCATGGCGGTCTTTTCACATCCATGTTCTGGGAAAGTTTCCAACAAGCTATGGGAACTCACATTACCTAGAGTTCAGCATATCATCCACAATCCCAAGGCCAAGTCGAGCGAGTAAATCAAGTGCTGGAAGATATGCTTCGGGCTTGTGTTATATCGTTCGGTAAGAAGTGGGAAGAATCTCTCCTGTTTGCCGAATTCTCTTATAATAATAGCTATCAAGCCAGCTTGAAAATGGCCCCCTTCGAAGTGCTTTATGGATGTAAGTGTTGAACCCCTCTGAATTGGTCAGAAACTGAGGAACGACCACTCGTGGGACCGGACATTATTCAACACGCCGAAGAACAAGTCCGAATTGTCCGAGAAAATCTCAAGGCGGCTCAGGACCGTCAGAAGAGCAACTATGATCGCAAACGATGGGGTCTGACTTATCAACCAGGTGATCAAGCTTATCTTCGTGTCACTCCTATGAAGGGCACTTGTCGTTTTGGAATCAAGGGCAAGCTAGCTCCACGCTACATCGGCCCCTTTCGCATCATTGCCAGACGTGGACAGGTGGCATATAAATTGGAGTTGCCACCCAATTCTCTCATATCCACGATGTCTTCCATGTGTCGCAACTTCGTAAATGCTTCAAGGAATCTCCGCACCGAGCAGTGGATCATGAAATGCTCAAATTGCAAGATGATCTTTCTTATAAGGAGCATCCCATCCGCATCCTCGACGAAGCTGAACATCGAACTCGTCAGAAGACAACCAAGTTCCTGAAAGTGCAGTGGTCGAATCACACTGAAGATGAAGCCACTTGGGAACGCGAGGACTATCTTCGGGAAGAATATCCCGACCTCTTTCCTTCTACCTCCTAAATTCTCGGGACGAGAATTTATTTTAGAGGAGGAGAATTTGTAACACCCCTGTGTAATAGCCACTGTGATCAACTGCTAATAATGCCAAGTCACTCTTATTTGCAGTGCCTAATCACTTTCGTTAAATATTCAATTCAAACTCTATTATGAAAATCAACTCAAATTCAAAAGTGAAATATGAATTTGCCCAAAACTTGTGGGAAAAAATATTCATTAATTAGCAAATAATCCAGAAGCAATCATAAAAACATAATCAATATTTAAAGAGTTAGCTAAATGACTTAAACAACATGAAACAACACCAAAACAGAACTATTTAATTCATTTATGATATTATCAAATCCAAAAAAAATCCTACTTTGCCCAAACCAGTTTTTGGCGAAAGTTAACATTGCACTATAATATTTGGGCCAAGTCTCACATTTTACAAAAGTGCAAATGTGGTCTAACAATTAACAAAACAGAAAAGAATAAAAGAAAACAGAAAAATAAAAAGAAAAGAGGCACTGTGCACTGGGCCTAAGTGCACAGTGCCCCGATTCTGGCCCACCTGGCCCATCTCCCTTTCTCTCCTTCGTCGTGTCGTTCGACCGCCGTGGCTGCACGTGCGCGCCGGTCGAACGGCGACACGGCGGCAGCCACCGACGCCGCGGGGAGATAAGGGAGAGCTGGTGCTTCCCCCCTGGTCCTCCTCATCATTCTCCCCCTCTCCATGCTCGCTCCGTCGCCTCCCCTCATTCTCAGATCCAGCGCCCAAGCGCCGTCGCCGCCGCGTTTCCATCATTGCCGCGGCCACCTCATTCGACCCGACCCGCCGTGATGTCGTAGAGCTTCGCCCTCGTCCTCCCCGTCCACTAGTGACCTCAGCTGTAGCTGGGGAGCACAGAATCACCGGATCCCCTTCGTCCTCAACTACGGTCGCCGTCGCTCTTCTCCAGCTCCGGCGATGCCTCTGCAGCTCCAAAACTTTCACAGGCCAACTTGCGTGCCGCACGGTGAGCTACTTCGTCCCCTGCTCCTCCCCGTTACTCCCCTAGCGCACCGTAGCTAGCTCGCCTACATACCGAGCTCCGCCGTCCGCCATTGTCACCGTTGCACTCGCCTCCGAGCTCTTCTGCTCGGGCTAGTAGCTCTGACGAGCTCCTGGAGCACCTTAGACCCCGCCTAGCCTCTTCTTTTGCTCGAACGAGCGCCGTAGCTCCGATTCCCAGCTCTGGCAAAATGTGCCGCCCGCCGCCGTCGATGTAGCGCTCAACTCCGGCCGAGTTAGGCCACGGGACCGGCGTAGATCGATGTGGCGTCCAGTCCTCGTTCGAACGCATCGAGCTGCACGCATTTTGGTGCTGGGTAGCGCGATTCCGACGCGCTCCGGCGAGCCCCGCCGCGATTTAGGTCACCGGAGATGCCTCCGGCGCCGACACCGATGTGGCACAGTGGACTCCGCCGCTGGGTCGCTGACCCAGTCAACGTGCTGACTGGGCAACCCAGCCACTGACATGTGGGCCCCCCCAGGTTAATTAGATAATAAATGATTTTATAAATAAAATAATTAGTTTAGTCTAATGTCTCGCTGACAGGCTGGGCCCACATCCCTGTTAAATCAACAGAGGCTGACATGTGGGTCCCACTGGACCCGCAGGTCAGGTTTGACCCTGGTCAGCGTCCTCTTGACTGCTGATGCAGTGGTAACCTCATGACGATGTCATAATTCCTTTTCTGTTAAATAAAAATAATTCCAGAAAATCCTTTAAACTTCAGAAATTCATAATGAATAATCCGTAGCTCGGATCGAAAAACTTTCTACATGGAAATTGATCAGAACGACGAGACAAATTTGATCGTGTCATCTGTTTCTTTGTCGGAACCCCCTACGTAGGTGAACCCGTAACTTTTAGCCCGATTCCGGTATATGAATAGTGCACATTCACCGGTTAATAAATCCCGCGTTAATCCAAAAATAACTAAAATGACCTAGATGCATCTTCAGGCAACCCTGCACTGCATCCTAAGCATGGCATGCTCTATGTTGCAATATTGCTGTGTATTTATATGTTTCTTCCCCCTCTTCTCTCTTGGTAGACCCTGATGTCGACGTAGCTCCCGAGACCGACGCAGCTCCGGAGGTCGACTACGCCCCTGACGATCAGACCCTTGCCGCCGAGCTTCCAGGCAAGCACCCCCCTTTTGAGCATTCTGATATCGCCCACTCTCTTCTCTCTTATGCTTGCATTAGAAGTTACTGCTGCTGCTGTTATCCTATTTCTGCTGCATAGCCTGTTTATTGTAACCAGCTATTGTTACCTACCTGCTTATCCTAAACTGTTTCGTATAGACTGGGTAGAGGCCCAGCAGAGACCCCACTTTATCCCGACTGCCGCACTGGATCATCAGAAGACCCGATCAACGGGATCGAAGACCAGGCCCCGGCACCGCACATCACTTTCCCCTTAGTTGCTCGACACTACTGGGTTACTATCGAGTGCTGAGGGTGATACCTCGTCAGCACTTCTAATGATAACCTTGTAGGTTAGTTATTCGGTCGTGGTTGGCGAGGGTGATTCCTCCTACACCACCCCCGATAACGACATCGTCGTGCAACTGCTCAAGTGTGGACCTCGAGGGTGATGCCTCTTTAGTTCACCTTGATGTTTACGTCAGGTGGGAATCCAACGAGGGTGATGCCTCGGATTCCTTCTTGATATGGTAGCCACATGGATGCCATTACATTACTGTTGATACTGCTTATTCTGGATAAAGACGGGTCATCCCTAAGGGGTACCCGCGCGAGCTTAATTGCGAAGTGATGTGGAGACGGGTTGACCTGGATGGTGCCCGAGAGTTGAACACGAAGCGTGGCTGGGCATTCTTAGCCCTTGCCGCAAGTCCTCGAGACGGGGTGACGGGGTCACATCTTTCGTGAGACTCTGCTCGTTGCCGCACTACCAATACACTAACGATTTGGATATTTGATCCGAGGGGCCTCTGTCCTGATAGCACTAACCATCACGTGGGCTTAGTATGGGCGTTCTGCGTCGTATATTTCAGCCGGAGCTTAATAGACGTCAGCGACTGAGCGGCGCGCGCTGGGTCGGACTGGTAACGCCCTGCACTTGTATAAGGTGGCTTAGGTCTACTCGCCGGCCGCGTTCGCAACATGCAGGAGCATCCGGGGCGATGACCGAAGATCCCTGGATGCCTAGGTTTAGTCCGGCGTGCTGACCTCTCTGTTAAGTATTCGGTCGGGCTGCAGCGTATCGTTTGGCCGAGGCCGAGCATGACCCAGCAAAGTGTGTCGGCCGGAGTTAAGCGAACGTGGTGGGTAAGTTGGTGCACCCCTGCAGGGAAGAAACAATCTATCGATAGCCTGTCCTACGGTAACGGACACTCGGAGTTGTATCCCGATCAGTACAACTAGAAATGGTGACTTGAGATGAAATGGATAGTATGGCTCTGGGATTGCTTTCTCGCAGGGAGTCGAGGAAGAATCTCTGGGCGAGGTTGATGACATTACTACTACTTTACATTATATTAATCTGCACTCTTCTAATGCTGCAAGACCGATAAAGATGCTTGAAGATGCTAGTCTTCGCTAGGACTAGGCTTTTCCTCTCTATTCTGTCATTTCTGCAGCCCAGTCCACATATACAGCCCTTCTTTGAAAATGTTGCATATATAGTGTAGATCCTTGCTTGCTGAGTACTTCGGATGAGTACTCATGTTTGCTTTGCTTTATTTTTCTCCCCATATCCATTTGTCGCAACCAGATGACAGAGCCCCTGAGCCAGCTGCCCCCGCCGACGGCTACTACTACTACTACCCTCCCGGTGAGTACTACTACGAGGAGCCGACCGACAACCAGGAGTAGGTTCGGAGGCACCTAGGCAGGAGGCCTACGCCTTTCGATCGTAGTATTTTATTTTGCCCCGCCTTTCTAAAGGCCTATCTGTAATTCTGCTATATCTGTACTCAGATATCTGATGCTTCTGCTGACACTTGTATGCCATCAAGCTATGTATTCGAGCCCTCGAAGCCCTGGCTTGTATGACTTTATTTATGTTTTAGAGTTGTGTTGTGCTATCTTCAAGTGAGTCCTTAGGCTTAATCGTGTGCATTTGCGTGTATTATTAGTGCACGATTAAGCTGGGGTCGTCACAATTAGTGCGCACAATCCCGCCTCAGGAGGCACCACCAGGTGGCGCCCCAGCCACTAGTGCAAACAATGGGCGATGCTCACCACATGTCCATTGCATGGCCATAAAATAGGGTAAAAATATATTTTATACATTTTCCTGTTCCAGTGTAAACTATCACATGATGCTAACTACTACCTCCGTCCCATAATATAAGAGCATTTTTGACACTACGCTAGTGTAAGAAACGCTCTTATATTATGGGACGGAGGAAGTAGTTGTTATTTTTGTAGATCAAACCTTGCACCAAGTCACGGTTGCCCTCATCGCAGAGTTCAGGTATTATTCCTGTCAACATCACCATGTTCTGGCTGACACTTAAAACTGAGAGCAAGTAGTATACCACTACCAGTACCTCTAGTATTGTGGATCAACATGTTTTTGCAATTCTATTGTCGACAGTATTTTATTTTCATTCCTCAAGAATGAGTGGTGCTGGCTGCGCTTGCTAGTGTGCACAAGAATTGACTTGTGCTGTTTTGTCTTGTTTATAGTACATCTATTTGTGACCCGTTTGTGTCCTGGTACAATCCTCTATGCTTGTTTTGTTTTTTATTTCTTTCTGCTTCCTCGTTCTATCCTAGGGAGAATGGGGAAAACATGAGAGTTTAAGATCATTCTGTAACTAAGAGTTCTATCATATGCACCAGTTCAATCCCATTAAAGTTCCACTGATGCGCTAAAGTGTATCATTCCTGCTGTTGATTCTTTGAATTTACTGGCCTTGTCCCTCCACCTGAATCTTTGGTTGATTGTTCCTCCTATACTGGATCATATTGATTTGCATCTTGGTTATACTATTGAATCCTCTAGTTCGCTATTATCAATTGATCTTTTATTTGAAGCATCATTTTTCTATGTACTTTTCCCTCAGCGAGGATCTGCCTATTAATATAACTGATTTGTATTTATGTAAAGATCCCCTGCTATTTGGATGCTAAGGATTTAACAAGAACTGATGGTTTCCTTAGGTCAGGAAATGACATTTTGGACTGAAAATATCATCTCTTTTGGACTGAACTAGCTATAAGGATGGTGACTGTTGTTGTACAGGAATCGGCATCGAAGGATAAAAATATTCTTTGAGTTCTTATTGTGGACTGGCCTGGCACTGTAGCTTAGGGTTGTGTGTCGGTTTGATATAATACAGAAAACCCGCTCCCAAGCTGGCCTAGTACAAGAATCAGTAGAACTGATGGTTAAGCAAATATAGTTTGCACAACACTAACTTGGCATAGATCCACAAGAAAACACTAATGTTGTTGAGCATAATTTCGGATGTACTATTGTCCAGAAAATAACATCTCCTCCATCCTGACTTCATTTTGTTGCATATGCTTCTCATTTTCTAAGATTGCTCAAAGATACAAATTCTTTTGCAGGGGCAAATGGGAGAAAGTAGCAAGTACTGAAGTTGATCAAGGCTGTTCCGCTGATCGCTTTTGTCCATAACATGGTCGACGCGTTTTGTTCATATGGAAGTTGATGTCGGCTTGATCGAAAGACTGGGTATCTTCCATAATATTTTTTGTAGTAGTCAAGTGATCGAACAATTGGTCTCTTGAGAACTTGCTCATCATATTTTGTAACAGGCCATGAAAAGAATGTCGACTTGCATATTTCCTTAATGGCTGTAGCTAACTTTAGTGAAGAAAACTAGTGAATCTTCTATATTTGTTGAATGAATGCATTGGCTGTTATCTTGTAGTAATGAATGAAGTGTGCAATTGGAATCTTCTATATATGTTGAAAGAATGCATTGGTTATCTTGTAGTGAACGGAAGAGTGAAATTGTATTGTGTACTGAACATGAATTGGACATTTTGATTTGATTGTATTGAGTACTGGCAGATAAACTGTCGGCATAGAAATGGCCGTCGCACTATCTGTCGGTAGATGTAGTATCAGATAGACTGTCAGCATAGCTATGGCATCACACAATCCGTCGGCATAGCGCAGTGTCACATGAACTGTCGGCATAGAATGGTCTGTCGGTGTAGAAATGTCTGTCGGCATAGATCTCACCAATGTTGTCATACATTCTATCGGTAAAGACCTTTCCGGGTAGGACTATAGGCGACAGCTCCTTTCTGTCGGGAATGGTCTTTGCCGACACTAAATGTGTCGCCTTAGGTGACCTATGCCGACAGATTGTTTGATGCTGTTTTGAGTGTCGTGCTGTAGTGGGTTTTAGGATTTATGGTTTATTTTTCCTTCTCATTTTGTGTTTTCTATTCAATTCTTTTTCATTTCAAACATATTTTATGCTACTACATACTGTACAGATATGCATATATAATATAATTTCTCGTACGGCCATACATATATCATATAATTTCTCATACGATCATACACACATATATATACAATTTGGTATATACAATTTCTCCTACGATTTGGAGATCATTACATGCAGGCATTAGTGGCAATGGTATTCTCCGCTTTTAGATATGACCTCCTTAAACAAAAATCTCGCTAATTCCTCTTGAATTGCTTGTATGCGGTTCTCTGGTAGGAGCCTATCCCGCATCTCTTGCATCTTTACAGAAGGAGATCAATATGAATATATATTAGTTGTGTGTATATATAGTAGATCATGATAAAAAAATTGTGAATAGTGTTTATGTACCCGAAGTTGTCTTACATCTCTGCGCCATTCGGCCGTAATGCAAATGTTCTCGCAAACGTAGTATTCACATAGATTAGTCCCCTGTTGCTGCCTCATGCACTTTGCGAGAATAGAATTCAATCAGATAATAATCAAGCATGATAATGGTATTGATACTAGAATTAAAGAGGTGTCCGGACCTAGGTAGTACTACTTAATTACCTTGGTTCGTCGCCATTGTCAGCTTTAGTTTCCATTCACCGACAATATCTTTGATGAACTGTTTCCAAACCCTGCCCGGCAAAGAAAATGAATAAAACAGTTATTAATTACTTGATATCAGGAAATGAACGAAAGAGGCCGATATAGTGCGATAATGATTGAAATTACCTGTCGAGCATCCAAATCAGGCTGGTGTATTCTCGACGGCCTTTACCTAGTGAGTCCATGTAGTCAACAGTTCCAGCGTCAACTCTCATGTTTAGCAGGATCCAGTGGAACCTGCACACACGTTATATATATAAGCAGGCATGCATAACTCATGAACTACACTTAACATCGAGTAAGCAAAATAGAATTAGTAATACAAGACAGTAACACTCACTTGAAGTTGTAAGGAAATAGTATTTCTGTTTTGGTATTTTGTTCTTTAAAAAATCTTAGGATGTTAGCCTCTGTTTCTTCGGGGAAGTCTCATACAAAAATTTCATGAATGAAATATGGGTCAACGAACCCAATGTCAAAGATTCCCTCTCTTCTGCATTCGAGAATCTTTATTCTGCATAATAACGTACACAAGAATATAGTGAGGATAATGATAGGCAATGAACGAGATGAGCTAGAGATTTAAATTACAGAAAGAAATCACTTATAGACAATAGGAACTGACAATAGATTTGTCGAGTGCGTCTTGATTATATAACTGAAAAAATTCTGGAAACTCAATGCTTATCTCACTTTCATAGAAGTAATGCTCTTTCTTGACTTTCAGCATGAGCATCTGTCGCCCGTTCTTTACTTCTTTGATGTACCACTTATGCAATTTTCGCATTTGTGTTGATAGATGCAGGACCTGCTCAGGTCTGACCAGAGGGTTCCCGGGGACATATTTCCATGCTAATTCAGCCATGGGAGTTCCTCGGTCCATAGGAGTTGATCAACAAAGGTCTTATCGGTACTCACCTTGAGCGGGGGGACCGATTGCATTGCTTGTTCTCCGAGCTGGGGAACTGTTTTCCCGCTTTTATTACTACTTGTACTTCTCGACTACTGCATTTGATATGACTTGCTAATAGAGCGTTCATAGTCTGATGGCCTATTCTCCACATGTGCCGGGGGTCGCTCTAGAAGATCCACAAAGTGATGTATGATTTTCGCAGGTATTTTCTCCTTTGGCGGCGGGGGTGGTTTCGGTGCAAAATTGGCCATCACTTCGGAAGCCACGACCGCTCTGGTTTCCTCATCAGTAATCTCGTAAGCTAATTTCTTTTTGGCAGGTGGCTCGGGTTTCTTCTTTGGTACTCTCTTCCGCTTTTAGCCCTGCGGTTGGGACATAAGGGGTGGAGTCGGCTGTCGCGGCCGAGATCGATATGGCGGACTCGCGCTGGGCTCCGTCTCGAGGTGGGGTGGAGTCGGCTGACGCGGCGGACTTAGAGGTGTATTG
This sequence comes from Thinopyrum elongatum, assembly GCA_011799875.1. Lineage (NCBI taxonomy): Eukaryota > Viridiplantae > Streptophyta > Magnoliopsida > Poales > Poaceae > Thinopyrum > Thinopyrum elongatum. The sequence goes on along the minus strand of CM022303.1, from coordinate 42,988,843 downwards.
CTACTCAGAGGAGTCAGTGGCATTGGCGCTGAGTTTGGAAACACGATGCATTCCTTTCTCCATACAATGAGACCACGTATGACTTCTCCCAGTGTCTGCTCCCCTTCACCTCCAGGAATGTCAAGCTCTAGTGAGTCATATCCTGACAGAACTTCATCCACCCCGACACGAGCATAGCGAGCTGGAATTGGATTGCCATGGATGGTTGCTTCAGGTGCATTCGGTAAAGCAAAGCCGACCGCCACCTTTATGGATATGTTCGTCATTTTCATGTGTAGCTCACAACTTGTCCTATCTTTGATATCATCGACGGGGTAGCGAGCCAGCAGTGCATCATCGGCCCGGACCCCCGTGGAACCCATGCTGCTTTTCCGCAAAGATGGGACGGTACTATCCAATGTTGGATCTGCTTGCTCCTGCCGTGGAGACGCCCTTTGCTGCCTAATTGTGTCGATCTGCTTCTACTGCCGCATTAAAATGCGTTCCAACTCCACGTTCTATGTTTCTACCTTTTGAAGCCGGTCTGCATCCTGCTTCTTTTTTCTCTGACGGCTTCTATAAGTGTCGTTCCACACCGAAAGCCCCTGAACCCACGGAATAACGCCTTTGCCTCGTGTTCATCCTCCGTGTTCAAGATTCCCGAGGGCGCGTGTACGCTCGTCGTTCTCTTTCTTAGGCTGGAACAAGCCCTTTTGAGCATCATCTATTGCTTGAAGTAAAGCGTCCGAGGCTGTTTTAAGACTTGCCTTTTCAATAATCTCCCCTGCCGCTGGGTCTAACTTTCCCCCATGCGCATAAAACCAATTCCTGGACCTCTCGGGCCAAACTGCTGTTTTTGGAGTGACCCCTTCAGCAATCATCTTGGCCTCAGCTGCTTCCCACTTAGGCACACCTCTCTTGTAGCCACCTGTTCCCAGAACATGGTGATACTCTTTTTTCGCAGCATTTCACTTATTTTTTCTCGACCGTTCCTTAGCTGCATCCGATTCCTTGTACTCCACAAATGCATCCTAGTGATCTTTTACCTTCTCTACTGCTCCAGTGAATTCTGGAGTCTTCTTTTCCGCTTTGAGGTAGTCGCTGTATAATCTTTTCTTCCAGGTCTGGAATTGTGTGGCCATCTTCTTAAGAGCAAACTGCTTGAGTTTCAACCGTTGGTATCACCAGCCTACCGCCACCTCTTTAGTCCCGGTTGCTATCACCAACCAGGACTAGAGGTCCCATTTGAACCGGGACTAGGGGTGGCCGTGCCCCCGTCCGCTCCTAGCCGTTGGAACCGGGACCGCTCCTAGCCGTTGGAACCGGGACTAATGATCACATTAGTCCCGGTCCCAAACCTGGCCGGGACTAATGCTCCGGACCAAAGGTAGGTTTTCTACTAGTGCACATGCCGGAATCTCTAGGATGATTTTATTTTTAGAAATCGACTAACACCAGGCAAAAGATCTCACACAGATAGATCTAACGCAACGCAAAATACTAGGAGAAATCAAACAAAGCTCCACCGGGGTAGAAGAGAGCCCCCTTCAGCCAGCAGTAATCCGAAGCGAGGTCCTCCATCCATGCGGAACACTTCCCCAACATCATTTCAACACTTCTTACGCCCCAATTCAGCACCTCTCATTTTTTTTTGTCTGCAAAACAAACCAATCATGGAGCATTTTAATTGCCAATTAACAGGAACACAAGGGTCAGTAACCTTGTTGTTTTCAAAAATCGCCCCATTCCTTATCTTCCATGTTGCCGAAAATACAGAAGATATCCCTGTGACTACAAAATATCTATCATTTTTGTTGATTTTTTTCAGCCACACATCAAACATATTTTGTATACTAACAGGTTTACGGAGAAGTCAAAAGCACATTTGTTGGTTTCTAGCCCTGAACCCTAGCTCGCCGGAGTCCTCTCTCTCTCTCTCTCTATCACTGCACACTTCTCTCTCTGGCACGAACAGAGGAGAAGGAAGGAAGGGGGAAAAAGGAGACACACTGGACACAGAGAGCTTTTCCGGCGCACGAACGCCCGCCGCATGAACGGCGATTTTCCTCGAGCACAGACTTGAGCTACACAGCGATACACAGGGGCCGGGGGAGTCTTATACACGCCGCACCCACGGCGCACTCGCCACGTCCTGCACCCCCGGCTCGCACACCCGCCGCGCTCGGACGCAGACGACGTGGCCACTACCGGTCGGTTCTTCGCCAACTAACAAACGCACGCACACACACAGCTTGTACACTAGTTGGACTATACCCAGACTACGGCCAGATCATACACAAGTCGGACACTAGCTAGACTATACCAAGACACACACAAGGACACCCGCCACGGACCCGACGCGGCCAGCTCGCGCCCGCACGCACGCAGGCTGCGCTCACCATGGCTTATTGCCAACATTCACCCCCTAAGCCACGACCTAGAGCAGTGCCGGCTCGTCGTCGCTGATCTCCGCGATGAGAGCTTGCTCCGCTGCCGCCGCCTTTCGAGGCCTTGTGCAGTCGCGCTTGAAGTGACCGCGCTGCCTGCAGTTGTAGCAGCGGCCGCGCCTCTTCCCTCCGCCGCCCGATGCCATGCTGCCCGTCCCGTCATTGTCGTGGTCGAAGCCGCCGCCTTGCTGTCGCCGTCGAGCCGCCCACTGCACCACCGTGAGCAGTGCTCGTCCGCCCGCTCTCCGCCGGCCTGTGTGCGCCGCCGCGACCTGTCGTCGAACGTCTTCAGCCGGCCGAGCGCCTCCTCGAACAGCATCGTCTCGATGTTGAAAAATTGCTCAATGTCGGCTACCGCCGCGTACAGCCGGTCCAGCAGCTTCTCTACCATCTCGGCGTCTCCCAGCGTCGTCCCGAGCCCTGCGTAGCGCACTACCATTCCGCCAATCTTCCCGGCGAACACGTCCAGCGTCTCCCCGTCCGCCATGTGCAATCGCTCGAACTCGCCATGGAGGGTGGCTAGCCGCGCCGCCCGGACCCGATCAACTCCGACGAAGCAGGTCTTCAAGCTAGCCCACACCTCCGCCACCGTCTTCTTCATTGACACCTGCATCGGCAGGTCCTCGGAGAGCGCATCGAACAACACCGCCTTCGCCGCCTTGTTCTTCTCGGCGTCGACCACCGCATCACCCGCCGGCGAAATTGCCTGCCAGAGACTCTGGGCGTCGAGGATGGCCTCAGCCTTGATCGCCCACACCGTGTAATTGTCTGGTGTGAGCATCGGCATCGCCATCGACACCGCGCCCCCACCTGCGCCGTGCGAGACGATCGCCATGGCTGCCGGCAGGATCACTCCCACGGCTCTGATGCCAAATGTTGGGTTCTAGCCCTGAACCCTAGGTCACCGGAGTCCTCTCTCTCTCTCCCACTGCACACTTCTCTCTCTGGCATGAACCAGGGAGAAAGAAGGAAGGGGAAAGAAGTAGACACGGTAGACACAGAGAGATTTTTCGGCGCACGAACGCCCACCGCACGAACGGCGATTTTCCTCAAGCACAGACTCGATCTACACAGCGATACACAGGGGCGGGGGAGTCTTATACACGCCGCGCTGTGGGGGCGGCGCCCACTCACCCACTCGCCACGTCCCGCACCCCCTGGCTCGCACACCCGCCGCCCTCCGACGCGGACGACGCGGCCACTAGCGATGCCGGCGACGCGCTCACAACCCCGGTTCTTCGTCAACTAACACACGCACGCACGCACAGGGCCTGTACACCAGTAGAACTATACCCAGAACTATGGCCAGACCATACACAAGTCGACACTAGCCAGACTATACCTAGACACACACATGGACACCCACCATGGACCAGACGTGGCCAGCTCGTGCCCACACGCACGCAGGCTGCGCTCACCGTGGCTTATTGCCAACACATTTAATAATACTCCAGCAGTCTGGCTACAGAGCAGTGAAAAAACAGATGAGTAATGCTCTCATCTCTGCCACAAAAAGGACATTTCTTGTCCTCAATCCATCCTCTTCTGAGCGGATTGTCCTTTGTAAGGATACTATTTCGAAGAACTAGCCAAGGAAACAGTTTAACTCTTAGGGGTATTTTGATTTTTCACAAAAAATTGTGTGGATATCTCATTCCATTTTCAATCAAGTGTCTGTAGTATGATTTCACAGTGTATATACCATTTTTGGTTAAGGTCCATTTGATCCTATCTTTTTGATCTGTTAAGTTCACCACAGAACACACCTCTTTGATGTGTTTCCAGAGTTCAAGAGAATCCCACAGGCAAGCAATAGATGTAAACAATAACTTGTGTTTCTAGTTCTTTTTTCTTTGAGGAGTTTGAATTGCTTACCACATGTGTCACGTGGTAACCAACCGGTTTATTGAATCACACTCTGTGTCACCGTTCGGCGCTCTGTGATTTATGTAATTAAATTATTAGTTAGATCGTGTGTTGCTGGAACTTTGGTCCTTGTGTAAATCACAGAGAGACTGTCATATTACATTAGCATAATGACATAGAAAACAGATGCGAAACATGATTTGTTCGCATGCCACTTGAGTGATGAAATCTACGGCAAAGATCTATATAAGCAGAATTCCTCCGACTAGATAACATTGAGCCACGATGCGGTTGCCGAGAAAGTAAAAAGGGCCTCTAACTGCTCTGCGCTTGCTAGATTATTCATTTGTCTATGGACTGTGCTTGAACATATATACCTGACTCCAATTTCCAATACGTCCCATTCCCCTCTAAATTACGCTATGTGATCGTCCATGCCATTCACCATGCTCTTCATTGTTGCTCCACTCCCCCACTTCCCCATTCTCCTGTTGAAAGTAAATGTGAGCTCCCGCTACATGGGAAATAAGCTAGTTATTTATAGAAAGGGTTATCAACATCGTGGATGTGGCCGGACATCATCATTGCTTCACCAAACATCACATACCAATTCATTTTATCATTTAATTCTAATATGGGTGATTTGGTTGTCTACATTTGTAACACCCATGGCATATTTAAATGCGAGAAACCCCCTGCAGAATGTGGCTAGAAAACCATGGCAAAAAAATCCAATCCAAATTCAAGCTATTACATAGTGATGGATTAGGGACTGGTGAAGCGTGTACTATCATGTACGAACCACGTCTGCATATATTGTCTGGGGAAACTTGAGCCAATTGGTATTTACCAAAATGAATTCAATGGCAAATACCACCCGATCTGTTCAATAACACTGCTTCTCTAAGCTACATTTACTTCCACAACAACAATCTCTCGGGCCAGATCCCTCCTGATATGCTACTATGTCTTCACAACCTTCGAGAAATTACTCAGTCTCAAATGAGTTGTGTGGTCAAATACCACCTTATTTGTTCAATAACACCCCATCCTTGGAGTACATCGAATTTGGAAACAACAACCTATCAGGTCCCATTCCGCAAACAATATACAACAAGTCCATGTTGCAATACATGTCATTTCGGAACAACAACCATATTGGGGTGATTCCTAACAATCACAGTTTTAGCCTCCCAATGTTGCAAACTCTTAAGCTTCGACAAAAAAAAAATTTACCGGTCGTATTTCAACGGGAATTGCATCATGTCAGTATGTAGAAAATTTATTTTTGAATGACAATTCTTTTTTCGGATGTCGTTCCCTTATGGTTAGGTAGATTGCAAGAACTCAAATTTCTTTTGTTGGGTGCAATTAACCTCGTAGGCTTGATCCCAGCTGCCACTAGCAATCTCACTAGTCTTACTGTGCTAGACCTATATAACTGCAACCTCGAAGGAAACATTCCAGTAGAATTAGTAATAATGCAAAATCTCTCCTATCCATGGAGCTAATGAACTTGCTGGTACTATTCAACCTTCCATCGGTAATTTATCCAAGTTGTCTTACCTATATTTGGATGCGAATAAATTATCCGTCTTAGTACCACCAACACATGGGAACATAGCAACACTGGAAAGGCTTATTCTAGAAATAAACTATTTAGAAGGAAATGTGGAGTTCTTGTCGGCTCTTTCTAATTGCAAAAACCTCCAAGTGATTGCCATATCGACAAATTTTCTCACGGGTGCCCTGTCTGACCATGTAGGAAACCTCACTTCACGTTTAAATATTTTCAATGCATTTGATAACAAGTTGGTAGGTGGAGTTCCAGCAACAATTTAAAACATAAGCAACATACAACGGATATATCTTTGAGATAACCAACTCATCGAACCAATCCCAGAATTTATCACTATGTACCATTTTGTGTCCAAACATGTACACAAATCACGACGTGGATGGACGGCAGGAGACGTTTCGGCAGGTGCGTGCCCCTGCAAATTTTTGACTGTTCGGATGACACATAAAGAAGAGCACAAAGTTGAGATGGCTAACATGCCACCAACTAGTACATGAAGAACTAGTACAGGAAGAATCCCACTACACGTAAGACAGTTTGTGTATGACTTTTTTACGACATCGCACGTCAATCGTCCGTTGAATTCAGTGGAGGGCTGGGACAATGTCTGATGGGAATCGTACACAGATAAATTCCTTTGGTCTGAGAGACCTAGTAGAAAAAGGGCCTTTTGTCCCGGTTCATAAGGGCCTTTAGTCCCGGTTGGTCGGGACTAAAGCCTCCCCCTTTAGTTCCGGTTCTTACACGAACCAGGACTAAAGGCCATCCACGTGGCCGCTGCCTAGAGCTCCACCTTTAGTCCCGGTTGGTATATGATTTTTTTTTTGAATTTTTTTTCCGATTTTCAAATTTCTGAATTATTTTAACCTCTAATCTAATCACCCCTCATCACTGCTCAATTTAACCTCTAATCTCTAATCACCCCTCATCATTCCAAATCATCTAACTTCCCGGACGGTCACCCATCCTCTCACTACCCCAGCCTAAGCACGCTTAACTTTCAGGTTCTATTCTCCCTCGTTTCCAAGTCTGCACTTGTTGTTTTCCTGACAATAGTAAGATGTCAATCCTATTAACCCTCAGCAGTTTAGCTTGAGCAAGAAGTCACAAATTTTACTGTTTGAGTTTGAAACTATTGTTCTTAAAAACAATAATTATTTAGTAACATTAATATTTCTTGAATAGTAGTTTGACCATTGTTTGACCATAGTTTGACCAGATTTGACCAAAATTCAAACAAACTGAAATAATTATTTATTTACACTAATATTCTTGAATAATTATTTAGTAACACTAATACTTCTTGAATAAATAGTTGACCATAGTTTGACCAGATTTAAGGAAAATTAAAAAAAAACTGAAATTTGAGCATAACTTTTTTTCCTTTTAGAATTTGAGGATTCTAAAAATTTGCAAACAGGCCATAGGCGGTCAAAATCGGATGCGGATTTTCGTGCTAAACATTTTGATATATTATACGTTTTTTTCTGACATCGTATGCAAAAGTTATAGCCGTTTTACATTTTCCCTACACTTTTTGCAAAACATGTCCAAATTTAAGTTTTTAAATTTTTCTAACTAGTAGATGTAGTAACATAACTACATCTCGAAGGATTTTAATTTTTGAAGTTTTTATCATTTTCTTTTGCTTTTTACAAAACTGAAAAGGCGATCCAGGGGGGGTAGAGTTTGAAAATTGGACCTTTAGTACCGGTTTGAGACACGAACCAGGACTAAAGGGCATGGCACCCTTTAGTCCCGGTTCGTGTCTCAAACCGGGACTAAAGCGCACCCTTTAGTCCCGGTTCGTGTCTCAAACCGGGACTAAAGGGCTCAGGTGAACCGGGACTAATGCCTTAGCCGCACGAACCGGGACCAATGCTCACATTAGTCCCGGTTTGTGACTGAACCGGGACTAATGTGAATATTGCCCTGTGACCAAAGCCCTGTTTTCTACTAGTGGAGGAGAATGCCGTATGACATGAAATAGGAGGAAATCTTTCTCACCGCGTGGTCCGTGCAAGCCAACATGAGTGAAAATGGTCGACTCGGACGTTCCTCCTCAGCCTGGCCTAAGAGTGTTTTAAACAGCTTGCAATGCAGGGAATTCATGCAACCCGACCAACCAAACACCTGGTGAAGTAAAAGATTCACTGCATATGCAGTCTACCTACCACCGTGCATGCAACCAAACACACCCTAGTAGTATTTTTAGCACAACATTAATAAAATAGTCTACCATTGGCTATAATATAGTTGTCTTGTCATCTAGAGTCATCATCTATAGTCGCTTGTATATAGTAGTACTTGGCTGCAAGGTGGACGGTAGGGTTATAAGAGCATCAACATCTGGACTTGGAAAATCCGCACCCCTAAACATCTGCGAACGCGGCCGGACGCGACCCTAGACAGCGCCGAACAGCCCCTCAAAAGTCCTATCAGACAGCTACGCTCCTCATATCTAAACCCTTAAATCCATGCACGTCAAGCATAGACAGGAATATCACAAGATCATTGGGTAGGTCCACGATTAAACATAGTTCATACATATAATTCATAGTTCAAACATGGAATTTGTGCAACTGTATTACAACGTGTCACTGATGAAACATGGTCCTTGTATAAATAACATGTGACAATTTTGGATCACATTAGCACAATGTATATGAGGTAGACACATTATCTGATCAATTAGGATGTCACTTAAGTGATCAGTTCTACCGCATGAGGATGCACTTGTAGAAAACAGGGCTTTGGTCCAGGCCAGGCCAGCCCATTAGTCCCGGTTCAGTCCTGAACCGGGACCCACGGGGCATAGGTCCCGGTTCATGAGGCCAGGGGGCTGGCCGAGCCTCGTGGGGCATTGGTCCCGGTTCGTCTGGACCCTTTGGTCCTGGTTCCAGCCACGAACCGGGACCAATGGAAATCGCTCCTGGCCCACAACCATTGGTCCCGGTTCGTGGCTGGAACCGGGACCAAAGGGGGTTCCTTTGGTCCCGGTTCCAGCCATGAACCGGGACCAATGAGATGCCTATATATACCCCCTCGCCCGCGAGTAGAGCAGTGGAGTGCTCTGTTTTTTGGGCCGGCCGTGGGAGAGCTTTGTGGTGCTCTAGCTCACCTCCTATGCACATGAGGTGTTCGATGAAATGCCCGAGCCACACTTAAGCTTTCTCCTCTCGAAGCTCCTTGTCCAAGCTCCATTTTCCTCGAGATTTGTCTAGGTTTGGCGGTCCGTCCTGTCCTGTCCCCGTCCTCACCGTCGTCGATCGCCCGCGCCGATCTCGTCGCCGGCACCACCGTGGTGAGCCTCTTGGTCTTATCTTCTTTGTAAAATAAAAAAGTTCTTATTTGTATGATTAAGATAGATACTTGTGTAATTCTCTTACTTTTATTATTGTTTGTTATTATATAGTGCGATGGTTTTGGTATCCACCTCCGTCGGCCCTCGTCCTGTCTATGATTTGGATGTGGTATATATTATCTTTTATAACTATTTGGTTCATTTAGTGTTTATGACAATTATGCCGACCAACGTGACATAGATTTTTTTATCTAGGAGGTATGTGAACCGGAAATTCCAACCGACCCTATTGTCGAGAGGTTAAATTTAGTTGAAGAAGAAAACAATTACTTGAAGGAAAAATTAAAAAAAATTTGAGGAGGAGAAGATGATATTGGAGTTGCATGTTGCGGATGTCGTCGATGATCACAAGATCAAGATGGATAAAATGCGCTTGAAGATTAGAAAGATGAAAAAATATGCCATTCATACCGAGGCTTGGTATCATTATGCCGTTGGATCAATTGTTACCTTAGTTGCGATTATGATCGCATTTGCGATTATGATCGCATTTGTTGTTGCATTGAAATGTTTTACATAGTTTCAATGTATGGTTTAATTAGATGCTCTGGAGAGCTATATGTTGTTCAATGAGAACTATGTATGTACTTTGGTTTTAATGTGATGATGAACTTCTATTAATTAATTTGGTCACTTCTGTATTCATGATGTTCTGTAATGGTTTTTGACACACTTAATTATATATAATGCACGCAGATGAACCGGCAATGGATGTATGGTGACAGACACACCTCCGAGTACATTAAGGGCATGCATAATTTTCTCGAAGTGGCTGAGGCAAACAAGCAGAATGGTTTTATGTGTTGTCCATGCCCTATATGTGGGAATACGAAGTCTTACTCTGACTCGAAAACCCTTCAACCCACCTGCTTTATAAGGGTTTCATGCCACACTATAATGGTTGGACCAAGCACGGAGAAAGAGGGGTTATGATGGAAGACAGCGAAAAAGAAGAGGATGATGACAGCTATGTGCCCCCTGAATACGGTGATGCTGCAACGGGGGAAGCTGAAGATCAAGAGGAACCAGACGATGTGCCCGAAGATGATCTTCGCCGGGTCATTGTTGATGCAAAGAGACAATGCGAAAGTGAAAAGGAGAAGCTGAAGTTCGATCGCATGTTAGAGGATCACAAAAAAGGGTTGTACCCCAATTGCGAAGATGGCAACACAAAGCTCGGTACCACACTGGAGTTGCTGCAGTGGAAGGCAGAGAATGGTGTACCTAACAAAGGATTTGAGAAGCTACTGAAAATATTGAAGAAGAAGCTTCCAAAGGATAACGAATTGCCCGACAGTACGTACGCAGCAAAGAAAGTTGTATGCCCTCTAGGATTGGAGGTGCTGAAGATACATGCATGCCCTAATGACTGCATCCTCTATCGCGGTGCATACGAGGATTTGAACGCATGCCCGGTATGCGGTGCATTGCGGTATAAGATCAGACGAGATGACCCTGGTGATGTTGATGGCGAGCGCCCCAGGAAGAGGGTTCCTGCGAAGGTGATGTGGTATGCTCCTATAATACCAAGGTTGAAACATCTATTCAGAAAAAAAAGAGCATGACAAGTTGATGCGATGGCACAGAGAGGACCGTAAGAACGACGGGAAGTTGAGAGCACCCGCTGACGGGTCGCAGTGGAGAAAAATCGAGAGAAAGTATTGGGATGACTTTGCAGGTGATGCAAGGAACGTATGGTTTGGTTTAAGCGCGGATGGCATTAATCCTTTTGGGGAGCAGAGCAGCAATCACAGCACCTGGCCCGTGACTCTATGTATCTATAACCTTCCTCCTTGGCTGTGCATGAAGCGGAAGTTCATTATGATGCCAGTTCTCATCCAAGGCCCTAAGCAACCCGGCAACAACATTGATGTGTACCTAAGGCCATTAGTTGAAGAACTTTTACAGCTGTGGAATGGAAACGGTGTACGTGTGTGGGATGAGCATAAACAACAGGAATTTGACCTGCATGCGTTGCTGTTTGTAACCATCAATGATTAGCCTGCTCTCAGTGACCTTTCAGGACAGACAAACAAGGGATACCACGCATGCACGCATTGTTTAGATGACACCGAAAGTATATATACCTGGACAAATGCAGGAAGAATGTGTACCTGGGGCATCGTCGATTTCTTCCGACCAACCATCAATGTCGAAAGAAAGGCAAGCATTTCAAAGGCGAGGCAGATCACCGGAAGAAGCCCGCCATCCGTATCGGTGATCACATACTTGCTATGGTCAATGATTTACAAGTAATCTTTGGAAAGGGTCCCGGCGGACTATCTGTTCCGAATGACACTGAGGGACGCAAACCCACGTGGAAGAAGAAATCTATATTTTGGGACCTACCCTACTGGAAAGACCTAGAGGTCCGCTCTTCAATCGACGTGATGCACATGACGAAGAATCTTTGCGTGAACCTGCTAGGCTTCTTGGGCGTGTATGGGAAGACAAAAGATACACCGGAGGCACGGGAGGACCAGCAACGTGTGCACGAAAAAGACGGCATGCCTCCAAAGTAGTATGATGGTCCTGCCAGCTACGCTCTTACCAAAGAAGAGAAGGAAATCTTCTTTGAATGCCTGCTCAGTATGAAGGTCCCATCTGGCTTCTCGTCGAATATAAAGGGAATAATAAATATGCCAGAGAAAAAGTTCCAGAACCTAAAGTCTCATGACTGCCACATGATTATGACGCAACTGCTTCCGGTTGCATTGAGGAGGCTTCTACCGAAAAATGTTCGATTAGCCATTGTGAAGCTATGTTCATTCCTCAATGCAATCTCTCAGAAGGTGATCGATCCAGAAATCCTACCAAGGTTAAAGAGTGATGTGGCGCAATATCTTGTCAGTTTCGAGCTGGTGTTCGCACCATCCTTCTTCAATATCATGACGCACGTCCTAGTTCATCTAGTCGATGAGATTGTCGTTCTGGGCCCTGTATTTCTACACAATATGTTCCCCTTTGAGAGGTTCATGGGAGTCCTAAAGAAATATGTCCGTAACCGCGCTAGGCCAGAAGGAAGCATCTCCATGGGCGATCAAACAGAGGATGTCATTGGGTTTTGTGTTGACTTCATTCCTGACCATAAGAAGATTAGTCTCCCTCAATCGCGGTATGAGGGGAAACTGACTGGAAAAGGCACGCTAGGAGGGGACTCAATAATATGTAGGGACGGGCATTCTTTGTCTCAAGCACACTACACAGTTCTATAGAACTCTACCTTGGTGACCCCGTATGTCGATGAACACAAGAACATTCTGCGCTCCAAACACCCGGAGCAGTGTGACGACTGGATTACATGTGAACACATCAGGACTTTCGACAGTTGGTTGCAAACACGTCTCAGGGGTGACAATACTGTTTCTGATGAGCTGTACTCGTTGGCCAGGGGACCATCTTTGACTGTATTGACTTACAAAGGGTACGAGATAAATGGGAATACATTTTACACAATCGCCCAAGATGGAAAGAGCACCAACCAAAACAGCGGTGTCCGCTTTGATGCAGCAACCAAGAGGGGAAAGGACAAGTATTATGGTTACATAGTGGACATATGGGAACTTGACTACGGACATGATTTTAAGGTCCCTTTGTTTCAGTGCAATTGGATCAATCTGTCAGGAGGCGGGGTACAGGTAGACCCATAGTACGGAATGACAACAGTGGATCTGAACAATCTTGGGTACACAGACGAACCATTCGTCCTAGCCAATGATGTGGCGCATGTTTTCTATGTGAAGGACATGTCTACCAAACCGAGAAAAAGAAAAGATAATGAAGCGAATACATCATACGATGAGCCAAAGCGCCACATAGTTCTTTCAGGAAAAGGAGACATCGTGGGATTGGAGGGCAAGACAGACATGTCTGAAGATTATGAAAAGTTTCATGAAATTCCTCCCTTCAAAGTCAAGGCTGACCCAAGCACCCTGTTAAACGATGAAGATTATCCATGGTTACGGCGCAATTAGCAAAGGACACAAGCGAAGAAAAAGTGAAGACTTTCTCTCCACAACTATTATGATGAGACCTTTGATCTAGAATATCACAGCAGTTACATGTGATGAAATGAAATGCCTTTTGTAACAGATGAGTTTCCGTATGAAACCCTGATACTTCGAAAGAGATTGTCCATTTTGTACACGAAGTGCATCCAGTTTTTGCCGTAACCCTCTCAACATTTTAGCACATGCTATGTGGGTGAAATGATGATACCATGCCAACTTTCAACCTTTTCAGAGTTCATTTGTAGTGCTTTTCAATTTCAGGGTCATTTAGCTTTAAAAATATCAGTAAATGCATGAAAAATACCAAATGAAGTCAGAAAGGGTTCAAAATTGATGATGTGGCTATGAATGGTTCATTTTGAACACATAAAAAGTCTGGAGTTCAAATAAGTTCAAAAAAATAAAATCCCTTTGTAACAGATGAGTTTTCGTCCGAAACCCAGATACTTCGAAAGAGATTGTCCATTTTGTACACGAAGTGCGTCCAGTTTTTGCCATAACCCTCTCAACTTTTTAGCACATGCTATGTGGGTGAAATGATGATACCATGCCAACTTTCAACCTTTTCAGAGTTCATTTGTAGTGCTTTTCAATTTCAGGGTCATTTAGCTCAAAGAATGAACTAGAAAACTTTTATGAAACTCTAATAGCAAAAAGAATGAAATAAAAATAATCAATTAAAATATTCTGTTATGATGAACTAAAACAAAACTATAATACTCTTCAATAGCAAAAAGAATCAATTAAAATATTCTGTTATGATCAACTAAAACAAAACTATAATACTCTTCAATAGCAAAAAGAATCAACTAAAAAGCTTTTATAGCAACTTAAATTATCAAAGTATTTTTTGTTCAAAACAGTAATAGCAAAAAGAATTATCTTAAAGAATTATCATAAAGAATTTTTTTGTTAGAAACTTTAATAGCAAAAATAATTTTCATAAAGAATTTTTTTGATAGAAACTAAAATAACAAAATCTGTTTTTGAATATAATGATAGAAACTAAAATAACAAAATCTGTTTTTTGATAGAAAAAGAATCACTAAAAAATATATTTTTATAGTGAAGTTATTCACAAACTAGTGATTCACACAAATTTCAAAGAATTCAAATTTGAAAACTAATGGCACTAACAGAAAGTTTATAATTTTTCTGACCTAAAAGCAAAAAGAATTTTAAAAAATAAAGCAAAAAACAAAAGAAAATAAATAATGCAAAAAACAAAACAAAAATACTGGAAAAAATTAAAAAAATGCCGCCCACTGGGCCACACGGCCTGCATACGACTAGAAACCCATCTGTACATGGGCCAGGATGCAGGCCCGCAGGCCCAATAGGCCCAACATGGTAGTGACAAGGGTAGGCAAGTACTGCCTGCATATTAGAGAGGAGCTCAGCACCTCTGCCGCAACGCAGCTTATAAACAGGTGTTGAGCTCTGTCAGCTAGCGAGGTGGGACTAAACTCCCACCACACCACCGCTGTGCCACCCTTTCGTCCCGGTTGGTGGCACCAACCGGGACCAATGCCAACCTTTAATCCCGGTTCGTGGCCACAACCGGGACGAATGCCCCCCTTTGGTCCCGGTTCGTGCCACCAACCGGGACCAAAGGTCTCTGCTTCCCGCCCTTTGGGCTGCTGAAAAGAGACCTTTCGTCCAGATTGGTGGCACGAACCGGAACCAAAGGGGGGCATTCGTCCCGGTTGTTGCCACGAACCGGGACCAATGCTCTGTCTATATAAGTAACACTTGTGAAAATTTTCATTCTCACCTCGCAGTTACCCCCGACGACGCCGACGACATCGATGCCGCCAGGCTGCCCCGACACCGTCCGCCGCCCCTGCCGTCGCCCGTGCCTCATCGTCGCCGTCGCCGACGTCGTCCCTGAGCCCGCGCGCCCCTGCCCCCGCCCCTGCCGCGCCCCCGAGCGCGCCGGCCGGCCGCGCCCCTGCCCCGGCCAGCCCCCACCATCGCCGTCGCCGTGCCCTCGCCGCCCCCGCCGTCGCCCTCGCCGGCCGCCCCCGCTGTGAGCCGCCGCCGCCCCGGCTCTCTGTATGATGAATTTTTATGCGATTTTTTTATGTGATGATTTTTTTGTTCATATATATAATGTATATATGTATGTGGATATATGTATGTATGGATGTGGCTATGTATGTATGGATATAATGTTCATAGCATTTTTTTGTTCATATATGTTTTTTTTCATATATGTATTAATTTTTTTATTTAGGTTGTTAGTAGATATCAATTTTAGGTTAGTTGATTTAGTGCATTTTAGGTTAGTTGTACTGTTAGTGCATTTTAGGTTAGTAGATTTTAGGTTAGTGGAGAGGAAAAAGGAAAATAGGGAAAAATAAGAAAAGAGGAAGAAGGAAGAAGGAAGAAGAAGAAAAAGAAGGAGAGGAAAAAGGAAAATAAGAAGAGGAAGAAGGAGAAGAAGAAGGTGAAGAAGAGGAGAGGAAGAAGAGGAGAAAAAAAATAAGAAGAGGAAGAAGAAGAAAAAAAAGAGGAGAACGAGGGAACGAGGGTGTCGAGGGTCGCCGAGGGGTCGAGGTTCGAGGCCGAGGGGTCAAGGGTCGAGGTTCGAGGATCGCCGAGGGGTCGAGGGTCGAGGGTCGCCGAGGGGTCGAGGGTCGAGGTTCGATGATCACCGAGGGGTCGAGGGTCAAGGGTCGCCGAGGGGTTGAGGGTCGCCGAGGGGTCGAGGTTCGAGGATCGCCAAGGGGTCGAGGGTCGAGGGTCGTCGAGAGGTCGAGGGTCGAGGGTCGAGGATCGCTGAGGGGTCGAAGGATGCCCCCATTATGGATGTGCATAATTAAGTTGATCCATATTTTTTCTGATCTCATCTACGCTTCTATATGTGCACGTTCTCTTGTGTCAAAGTATTGAAGAAATCCATGGTGTCATAATTAGCCGGAAGTAACAGGCGCATGATGGTATGAAGCTCTCCAAAATTATTTTGGAACGGAGTCCTGATAGGATAATTCGCTTTTTGGTACGAAGTTCAGCAAAGGCCTTCCAAATAGCGATATTCGAAAGGCTCTTGCTGAACATCGTACCAAAAAGCTAATTATCCTATCCGGGACTCCGTTACAAAACAATTTTGGAGAGCTTCGTACCATTATGCGCCTGTTACTTCCGGCTAATGATGAAGTCATGGTTTTCTTGTATCTTTTGACACTAGACAACGTGACATATAGAAGGGTAGATGAGATCAGAAAAAATAGGGACCATTTTTTGCACATCTAGAATGGCGCCATTTTGTTAAATCCCTTGTTTGACATTCATGAGAGAGGCGGTCCGGACGTCGGACATTCATGAGAGAGGCGGTCCGGTCGCCGGACATGTCATGTGATAGGTAGTATTTTTTTTGTTCATATAAAACTCCGGTAACTCTTCAACATGAGGGGGGACGTCGATCAACCCCCTCTCGCCCGACCAAATCCTAGAAGTGTCGAGGCCACCCCAAACCCTCGAAGTGTTGCCGAGGCCACCCCAAACCCTAGAAGCGTTGTGATTAGCTAGCTAGGTCTATGTTTGCCACTAATATATCCATCTCTCATGTTTGTATATTAATTGCCATGTTGTAATATTTGCAGAAACTATGGAGCAAAGAGACTTGGAACAAGAACAGTTGTTGGGGGACATAATCCTCGGCGGAGGTGATGTCTTGTCGTATCTCAACGACACCGATGGTCAGGAAGAAGGAGAGGATGACGGCTCCGGTTATCGAACAATGGAGGAAGGACATGATCATGATGGCTCCGGTGACCGAATGCCGGAGGAAGAAGGAGACCATGATGACGGCTCCGGTGATCGAACGGAGGAGGGAACTGTTACAAAGTCCGTCGAGGTATATATATTAATTAAGCCTGTGCTGACTAGCTAATTGATGCATTAATTGTTTTGGTATGTACATATATTAACTCTTCTTTCTTATTTTATAGCCCTCCGGATCGAGTCAAACTTCGGTAACGAGACGAGGCCCAAAGAAAAGGTTGCGCCAAGATGAAAAGTTCACAATCACAGCACTCGCAGACGATGGCCTACCAATTGAACCCAAGCGGACCAAGGACGCATTTTCTGCTCAGTGCGGAGCTATTGTTAGGAACAGCATCCCGATCAGCATCAAGCAATGGAATAAGCCTAAGGACGACGACCCTCAAGTTTCTTATGTCACCGATAGAGAGAAAGATGATCTTTGGACCTCCACTACTAGGGAAAACCCTAGTAGTAGCGCTTCAAATATGCATAGCAGTAGCGCTGGGTCCAGCTAAGTTGTAGCAGTAGCGCTGTAACGGGCAGCGCTACTGGTAAGTATTGTTAGCAGTAGCGCTTCCTGGACCAACGCTACTGATAACTATCTGTAGCGCTTGTTCACAGGAAGCGCTGCTGCTAAGCCAGCGCTACTGCTAGGTGCTTTCCAGCGCTACTGCTAATGTTCCTGCTTTCGCCGATCCGCACCCCTCTACGTATTTGTGGTGTATTTATACAGGCTCTATACAAAAGTTTCATCAGATCATACTAAACATACACTATTCTCATCATATCATAGACATACAGTAGTCTCGTCATACCATCATCACAATCATCATTCAACACAAATATCATCACATCTTGAAAATAGCGATATACAAGCGCGATCATGTCATGTCTCGAATAAGTGCAACTGCATGGTCATCGCACACACACAAGTTTCATCATCTCTATCTAAACCATGATGTAGAAGAGAAGAGCGATCAGCATGAGCAAGAGCGCGACTATGTAGTACCGGCCCCTGCTCATGCTGGAGTGTCCACCTCAAGTAACTACTTTCCGCTTCGGCTCTGCTGTCGAACCCACTGTGGCTAGCACCCGGGTACCTGTGCACCTGGGCCTGAGCGGCTGGCCAGTGGTCGTAGACTCCTGGAACCCTCCCAACGTACACGGCGTAGTAGCCCTTCGCCATCTCTGATCTATGTACCTGCATCGTGAGTTGATGAATTGAACGATAATATGCAACATAATGTACTTAAGAAAACAAAGAGACATAATTAGCAAAATACAAGCAACCAATAGTAAACATAAATGACGAAGTTCCTCATACCCAAACTAATTAACTAGAGCGATCTACGCTAGTTCAGGACCACGGTTTAGTTACATCACATAGTTTTGCCGTGCATAAATTCAAAGTTTTGCCATAGAAAAAGACAGTAGTGACACATTGTCATCAACAATTAGTCCTCCATGTTGGCGGTCCAATCTTCATAGTCAGGGAGGAAGCACCCGAGCTTCTTGAAAGGCTTCAGGTCCAGACGCTGAGCGAGTAGCAGTGCTCGGACATCTTCCCGCGTGATTGGCCCATGGTAGAACATCCCTGTTGGTTCGAGAACCTGCTTCATGATCACTTGGGCAAGTTCACACTGTACGTGATAAAACTCAGCTCTGATTCAATGATCCGGTGTCTTTCCTATGCTTGTGGCCCAGCTGACAATCTCGGCATCGTTGGTAGTAGGTGACATGCGAAGGCATTGATTATCCCTTCTGTACTCGAGCAGGTGATGCATGAGGTAGAATCCATCAGCCATACTGGCGTGCGGTTGCTGGATGCAGCAGAAGTCGGTCTTATGACCGAAAGTGAGCCCGCGATTCCTGTACTTCTTCAGCTTGATATATCCACCAGACAGCCTGAAGGTTAACAGGGCACTACCGAGAACACTCTTTATTTGCTTGTAATCCTTTTTCCTGAGGTTCTTCGATGAGTCCAAGTACATAGCAAGGGAGTATTCCGGGTACAGAACGACGAGGACGGCGCCCCCCCCCCCCCCCCCCCGCTGCGCAAATTAAGTACACCTCAAATTAGCCTCCATGCTTGCAAAGGAATTATTAACACTTATGAAAGGATATGTGCGGATGACTTACGTGGGATGATAAGGCACGAGAATCGCTTCCTTGTCCTTATTAGAGATCATGAAGTCGCCGAGGTACTTGCTCGCATAGTCACGGTGCTCTTTGCAAACTGCCAAGAAGCTCTCGTGCATATAGAACGGGTCCGCGACGCAGATATATTTGATGTTCTTGACCTTGATGAAGTAGTTCAGATACAGCGCATACATGCGGATGAACTGGAAATCCAGCTTGGTCAAGTGGAACATGTCGTAGATGTAGTCAAATCGCAGGATGAACTTATTCGCGGGCCATCTCTCAACGTACAACTTCCCACCCGGCACCTGAGCCGCGTAAAGCGGGTATCCTGGTTTTTCCGCGATCAGAAGGCTTTTCTCTCTGGCCAGCACATCTTCATGCAGTCTCCTTAGATCATTGTTCACTAGGTGCTCTAGCACTTTGGCAGGTAGGATCGGCTCGCTGGCGACATGGAAGTGCTTCACACCTTGGACAGGTATTTTGTCTACCACCCGAGGCTTCAGAGGCGGCTGGCTGCTTGAAGCAGCTCTGGCGCCTTTAGGGCCTTTCTTGTCCGGTCTCCTCCTTTGCTTCTTGGTGGGAGGTGGTAGTGAGCCCACCATACCTTCCCTAACCACCATCCCCAGTGTCGTCGGGCTAATCAGTGGACGGGCCTCGGAGGGTTGCTGGGTACAGGCGGCATCTGGAGGCGTCTCCTACCAAGATCGCTTGAAGAGAGACTTTTTGCATTCCTCCTTAGGACGTTCCGGCTCCGGCAAATCA
This sequence comes from Thinopyrum elongatum, assembly GCA_011799875.1. NCBI lineage: Eukaryota > Viridiplantae > Streptophyta > Magnoliopsida > Poales > Poaceae > Thinopyrum > Thinopyrum elongatum. The sequence continues at coordinate 42,968,926 of CM022303.1, read as the reverse complement.
GGCAGCATCAAGTCATCATCTCCACTCTCATAGCCTGAGTCTTCGTTGTCCTGAGCCATCAATCCTCCATCATCATAGGCGGTATTGAAATACTTGTCTGGGTCATCATCATCATCCTCCATGTCATCATCAACATTTGCTTCTTTAACAACAGGGGCTACATCATCTAGCACTAATGGAGGCTCTCCCTCGCGTCGTCCGCTATCACTCGCCACGACAGGTGCAGGTAATGTGGTAGGTGGGGTGGTGTTCATACCTTCTTGAGAAGGTGGCGTTGGTGTGATACTGGGCGCCTCGAGACGAAGAAGAGACTTCGGCCAAGGCAAGAACCAGCTCTTACATGTGCCAATCATCTTAGGGGTCTCATCGTCATCGACTAGTACCGGAGGAGGCAAATCCTTGAAGCCCGCTAAGACACTGGCCACGTTAACCTTGAAGACGCCATCGGGCATCTCTCAGTTGTGGAACATGCGGTCCTTCGGCTTCACGATCGTTGCCTTTCCCACGGCCACCTTCTGGCCCTTGATGTCGTAGAGTAGGGTGCACGGGGTGTTGTCGGCCTATGAAGGAGACATGTCTGTGACGTCAAACATCCAAAAGGCAACTGAAACGGAAGACTATAGACATGCTGGTGAAAAGGGTATGACGCGTAATTACCGTGAGGGCGTCGAGCTCAGCCAGCGATGAAGGCCCACCGAGCATGCAAGAGACGGAGGTCGGGCTGCTATGAACAGGAGCGGGACCTTTTGCGGTTGCTTGAGCAGGTGCTGGTGCTGTGGTGTTTGCCAAATTGCTCACGACAAAGCTGGGAAGGGGAAAGTCCTCCGGCCGTGCATTTGGATTGTTCTTCGTGAAATCGAAAAGTGCCGGAAGCAAGCTGACCACCGCGTCAGAGACCGCTGCATTGACGGCCCCGAGCAACTCTTCTTTGGTCTCAGCTTTGGTCTTATTGACCGCAATGGCGACCTTCTCGTCGATGCTCTACTGAGTGACGACCGACCGTCTCTTCCTTCTTTCCTCTGGCTCCTCGTGGTAGCACGTCTTCCACGAGGCGCCATCTCCGACGCCGTGCACACGTCCAAAAGACGGCGGCTTGTCCACCGGGACCTTTTTCAGTATGTTGAGGGCCTGGTTGAATAGGGTATCCCACTTGGGCCTCGCCGACGACTGTGGCGACTCATTGCTTTCGACTGCCTTTTGGTGCTGCTCTTTCTGCAAGAGGAACGTGGATAGTTTACTAATGTGACAAAAATTGCAGTCGAATTGATTGGAAGCTAATATGATAATGTGGTAATATAACAATTACCAGAAGTCCCATGAACTCCCTCATGTTCGGGTCCGTGTAAAAGATCTTTTTGACTTTGTCCCACTTGTACCGGGCCCTGATCCAGTCATGCTCCAGCGGGTCGGTGAACTCCGCCAAGGGGTCTGGGATTCCGTGACTTTCACGTTCGGCATCCTCCTTGGCCCATATGTGCCTCTTCCCCTCGTAACCATGGCTTCCGAGGCGGTGGGGAGGCGTGTTCCTAGCCTGGAGCGCCTTCATTTTCTCCGACCTTGCCTTGACTTCTTCTTTACCGCAATTCTCCTTGAATTTTGCAAAGTCCTCTTCCGTTATTGTCGGATTATCAGCATGAATCTTGGACCACGGTTCATTCTTCCCAATCGCTTTTTTCACCCGAACTTTCCAAGAGGACAAGTCGTTGGTGAACGTCACCATCGCCTTGTCGTTTATCTTTGTCATGGCGACGTCGTGCCACGGCTCTTTATATTTGCCTTCATTCCGGCCGGGGAACAGGAACCTATTGTACAACTTCTTTAGGAGCATGTGCTCCATATGTGGTATCTGCTTCAACCTCTCCTCGTTGATGTTGGCGGTTTCCCTGAGGATACATCCAAGTTGATTGCCCCGGCAAGAGCGCGCATCCTCCGGCGCCGTTGGCTCTAACTTCTTGGGGTGCATCTCCGTGACCACAATTTGTCCGATGCCAAGCTGGTTTGGTCTTCGTGTCCTCTTCTTCTTTGGTGCTTTACCGGCTACGACAGCATCGTTGCCGGTCTCGGGGGTGGTGTCAGTCTCGGTGCCAGTGCTGGTGTCGGTATCGGGGTTGGTGCCACTGCCGCCACCATGCAACCCCATCTGGTGTTCGTCCAAGTAATCTATATAGTGATTTGCTGCCTCGATGGGGTCTTCGAGGCAAGCAGAACCACCCACGACTTTGGCGTCGGCAGACATGTTTCCTATTGATCAACAATTGTAAATAAAAGATATAATGAAGAGGAAAAAGGGGCCTATGTTTGGTCGGAATGTTGATTCATTCCCCTTCCGGCAAATCCCGGGTACTCCATATGTCCTAGTTTCTAGCACAAGTCATGCCAAAAATCACGGAAATTTTCGGCATGACCTTTGCTAAAAAGTTGACATATGGAGCACCTGAAATTTGCCGGAACGGAAATGAATCAACATTCCGGCAAAACATAGGCCACTCGGATATTTTTCAACATTCAACCAACATTGCAAAACCAGCATATAACATCAATGACATATATCATTCAAGCAAAAGCATGCTTGTACTTAAATGCACAAAAATGACAAAAATAGCTACAAACTTGCTACAAACTTGCTCTTTCTCTCTCTCTCTACTATTTTTGCTAACTTACTCAAAATTTTGCTAAATTTGCTAACTTTGCTACTTTTTTTTAATTTGCTACTGTTTTTTTATTTGCTACTATTTTTATACCTATTTGCTAATCAGCTACTGCCCTAATTTGCTAAGAAAAGTTGATAACTTTGCTAAATTTGCTAACTTTGCTATTTTTTTTTGCTAAATTTTCTAACTTGCCCTAAAAGCCCTAAACAGAGAGAGAGGAGGGTAGGGGAGAGGAGAGGCAGAGGAGGGCAGGGGAGAGGAGAGGCTTACGGAGATGCAGGAGAAGCCGAGGACGGAGGTGGAGGGTGGCGGACGGCGGCGGCGGCGAGGTCGAGGGTGCGCGGGCAGGGGAGAGGTGGGGGCGGCGTTGTGGTCGAGGGCGGGCAGGGGAGACGCCGGTGAGGTCGAGGGCGGGCTCGGGAGACGGCCGGCGATGAGGTCGACGGCGGCCAGGGGCGACGGCCGGCGGTCGAGGGCGACGGACGGCGTGAGGGCGAGCAGGGCGACGGCGGCGGCGACAGAGTGGGGGATTGGGACTACTTGGCGGACTTGGCAAAATTTGAGCCCTCGCGGGTTAACTCAAAATAGTAGTAGCGCTGGATTGTGAACCAGCGCTATAGCTAACTTAGCTATAGCGCTGGTTCACAATCCAGCGCTACTTCTAACTGTTCCAATTTTTATTCTTTTCTTTTTATAATTTTCCTTTTCTAGTTTTTAGTTTTCTTTTCCTTTATTATTTTCCTTTTCTTTTCTGTTTACTTTTCTTTTTCTTTTGTACTGCTTTCTTCCTTTTGTTTTTGTTTTTTTTCTCCCGATGACGGCGTCTCCCTCTCCCCCACTGCGCGAACATCACCGGAACCATGCATGTGGTGGTAACATATCAGTTGACCGATAACGGTTACTTAAGTGCGTACGCAAAATAGATACATATACATAAATGTAGGTTTCGGATCAGCTGCGTCGACGACGTTTCACATTGAGCTTCTTCCCTTTCTTGTTCGTTGCTGAGTAATTGAGCCCCTCCTTGTGACTTCTCCGGAGCCATGGATTACAATCTTTCTTAGGTAATGTAGTATTGATTCTTCTTTTCACGTATGCTGCATCGTCATCGTCATCTTCCCTCATCGGGTTGCCGTATTGGTCGTAGTCTTCCTCGTTGGCGACTCCATCCATTCCGACGATGCTCCTTTTGGATCTCCTCACGACAACACGGCTGGGATTGGCCGGGTCGGTTATGAAGAAGCATTGTGTCACGTGCTTAGAATGTACCCATGGCTCATTTTTGGCGATGACGTTAACGTTCACAGGAGTGCTCTTCGCGTCGGGTACAGACATGGTGGTGAAATACTTGTTTTCTCTTACGACGTCCTTGGCCCATCTGACACGGAACATCATCGCATCGTGCATTCCAGCATAGTGAAGCTCCCAGATCTCTTTGACTCTTCCGTAGAATCTTTCAGTTGTGCCGTTGGCGTCAGTCACGCATTGAATTGTCACCCCGGAGTTCTGGTAATCACTGTCCATGTCTTTGGCCTTCGTGTAGAATGTGTACCCATTGATATCGTAGGACTGATAGGTCGCAAGCTTGGGCGCGGGGCCATGTGCTAAGGCGTGTATGAGCAATCCGTCCGAACTGCCCTCTTTCGGGGGATTTTCAAGAACTTGCTCTTTGAACCAACGCAAGAAAGTGGCGTTGCGCTCTACAGTAATTTCGTCGTCCGTCTTGAGCATCCCCTTATCATGGTACTTCTTTTCGATGCTTTCTTTGTGCTGTGCCACATAATCATCTACCACATCTAGGTGTTGTAGCACTACTAAGTTAGCCCTGTCAAAGTCGTTCCGTCGATCCGAGTAGTCCACGTGCAATTCCCTCCGGCCGTTGTTGTGACCATCTCCTTCGAGCTTCCCATCGTGCTTCTTGACGGGCAAACCAACAACAGGGTCTCCGACGCTTATATAATTCTCACAAAAGGAGACGCACTCATGCGTCAGATACCCCTGGACGATGCTCCCTTCGGGACGGGACATGTTACGAACGAATCCTTTGATGACCCCATTCATCCTCTCGAACGGCATCATGCTATGAAGGAATGTCGGCCCGAGGTCGATGATGTCGTCCACGATGTGGACACACAGATGCACCATGACATCAAAGAACGCGGGCGGGAAGTACATCTCAAGCTCACATAGTATGACAACGATCTCTTCCTGTAGCCTTCGGAGCTGCTTCACACTTATGGACTTTCGAGATATAATGTCGAAGAAGTTGCAGAGACCAGTAAGCATGTGACGGACGTGCTTGTCCATTATCCCTCTAATGGCAACCGGGAGTATCTGCGTCATCATCACGTGACAGTCATGAGACTTCATCCCGCTGAACCTTTTCTTTTTGGGGTCTAGAAATCTGCTTATCTTCCCACAGTAACCGGAACTGACTTTGATTCCCATAAGGCACTTGATGAATTGATTGATCTCCTTCGCACTTAAGGTGAAGCAAGAAGGGGGGCAATAATTCTCCTCCTTCTTGTTGACTTTTCTGCCCCTTTCCCCTTCCTCCGTCTCCGTCTTCGTCTCCTCCATCGACTTTTTACGGTGGAGCTCTTTCCTGATCTTCAAATCTTCCATGTCTTTCCTTGCCTTCGGCCCATCCTTGGTCTTCTCCGGCATGTTAATCAGTGTGCCAAGCAAGCTCTCGAGGACATTCTTCGTGATATGCATCTGATCAAGGCAATTAGGCGTGTCGTGATTGGGCCAGTACTCCATGTCCCAGAAAACAGACCTCGTTTTCCATACCTTCAGCAGCGGCTCCGGCACCTTTTTGATCTTTCCCGGCGCGGGGCATTGTTCCCAGTTTCTCAACAGCTCGTCGATTTCGGCGCCGCTCCTCTTACGTGGAGGTCCTCGAAGCTCAGCCAACCCATTGAATAGATCTCCACGCTTTCTCCACGGGTCATCCTTCTCGAGCCATCTACGATGCCCCATGTACACAATTTTCCCAGACCCGCCATCTTTCGTTGACGTAAGCTGCTGAGACGTTGTATCATCCATGCACCTCATGCATCCACAGTATCCGTGGCACAGCTGGCCTGAGGTGTACCCGTAACCGAGATAGTCGTGCACCGTCGTCATCAGCGCGGCTCTCATATGGAAATATTCTCCTTTGCTGGTGTCCCATGTCCATGCCGGTGTTTTCCATAACGTGTCTAGCTCCTCTTGCAGAAGCCCCATATACAGGTTAATACTATTTCCCGGTTGTTTCGGCCCTTGAATCAGCATGCTCCTGTGTATGTACTTTGGCTTCATGCACTTCCATGGGGGGAGGTTGTACATCCATACAAACACGAGCCATGTGCTGTGGTTGGTGTTCTGGTTTCCAAACGGATTCATGCCATCGGTACTCGCACCAAGCACGATGTTCCTTGGATCTTCTGCAGCAAATCCATATACGGTGTTGAATGCTCTCCACTGGCTACCATCTACGAGGTGTCTCAGCCTCGGATTATCTCCATCGTCGGGCTTCTTCCTCTCCGCGTGCCAGCGCATGAGCTTTGCTTCCTTAGGATCTACGAAATACCGCTGCAGACGGGGAGTGATCGGAAAGTACCATACAACTTTCTGAGGAGCTTTCTTTCCTGCCTTCTTGTATCGAGAAGCATTGCACACTGGACAACTGGTTTTTTCCGCGTGCACCCCCCGATAAATGATGCAATCATTGATGCATGCGTGGTACTTAATGTGCGGCAAATCAAAAGGGCAAACGATTTTCTTGGCCTCCTCGACACTAGTAGGACACAGGTTCCCCGCGGGAAGAACTTTATTATGTAGATACTTTAAATGCTCATCGAGGCTTTTGTCTGTCCATTTGTTTTTGGCCTTCGTCTTTAGAAGTTCGAGCATGAAACTCAAGCGGGTCACCTCGGGATCGCAACCGTCATACAATGGAGTCCTCGAGTCTACTTCAAGTTGCGCCAGCTTGGCCTCCTCTCTAGAAGCAGCTCTCTCGCTAGTCGTACTCTTTCGAAGGAGGTCTCGAACATGAGGGTCCTGCACGACTGCACTTAGTACCGTCGAAGACTGCGGCGTGACCGCTGCCTCTTCTCCGCCATGTCCGGACTCTTCTTCGCCGTGTCCGGAATCTTCTCCACCACCGTCGTCATTTCCGGACTTTTCCCCGCCGACATGTCCGGCGCCATCGTCTTCATGTCGATCGGTCATCTCTTCGTCTAGCCCCATGTCGTTATTCCCTGCCATGTGGACGTCCTCATGATCATCATCTTCTTCACTTATCCACTGAGTATAGCCATCCATGAAACCATTCATCAGCAGGTGCGCCTTCAAAGTGCCACGATCAAAAGGGTCCAAAAGGACTCCTTCCTTGCATCTTGCACACGGACATCTAATCCTAGTCCGATTATTTGCATACATGTCCATCACCGCGGATTGCATGTACCGCTCCACCTTCCATCCACTCACCTTCATGACCGACTGCACGGTATAACAAGCAAAAGGGTTATAAAATAAATAATGCATGCTTCAAAGTCATATATATATAATTTTGGCATGACATTGCCTAAAAATAGGACATATTGAGTTTGCTCGAAATTCACCAAAACGGAAATAAATCGACATTTCGGCAAAACATAGGCAACTCGAGGGCATGTCACTCGCACAAATCTCTCCATATATATATCCCAAACACACATATTCTCATTCACACACATATTCCCATTCTTGAAATGAACAACTTTTTACTCACCTATATATCTCCCGAGAGAGACCGAGAGTACGCGCGGTTAATTATATGATGAGAGAGAACAATCGAGAGAGCACGTGTGGTTGGCTAAATAGCTAGCTAGATCTAGTTATTGGGGAGGAGAGGTGAATCTAGCTAGCTAACTAATGGAGAGGGGTTATGGTGGAGGGGGGCATTAATGGGGGAGAGAAGAGAGGTGTAGGAGAAAGAGAGAGGCCATTTATGGAGGAGGGTGCCATTAATGAGGAGAGAAGAGAAGAGAGGTAGGAGGAAGAGAGAAGAAGAGCAACAATGGTGGAGAGTGGAGAGTGGAGAGGGGAAAGGAGGGGAGAGAGGGCAAAGTGGGGGAGGAGGGGGAGAGGGTGGAAAAGGTGGCACCAGCCGCAACTAGCAGTAGCGCTGCTTAGCAAAAAGCGCTACTGCTATGGGACTTAGTAGTAGCGCTCTCCTAGAACAGTGCTGCTACTAAGTGGGGCCCATTAGCAGTAGCGGCGCAGTACAATCAAGCGCTGCTACTAAACTGTTAGTAGTAGCGCTTGTTTCTGTACATCGCTACAACTCCAGCGACCGTCGGTGGCCTCGTCTGGTCCCACATAGTAGTAGCGCATTTTTGCTTCCCAGCGCTACTACTAGAGTTTTACTAGTAGCGCTTTCTAGGAAAAGCGCTACTGCTAAATATCAGCAGCGGTTACTATTTTACAGCGCTACTACTATGCTACTGTGTATAAGCATTTTCCTAGTAGTGCTCGCTGAAAGCAAATTTCACCCTACCGCCAGAGGAGGATCCGAATACGCCTGTTATAGAGCCAATGGTCAAGGCGTGTGCTCTGAAGAATATGGTAGATCTATTCAGGAGGTGGAAGAATGAGTTGAAATCATCATTTGTCGACACAGGGAAGACTGCAGAATTCACCGGCCGATTTGAGAAGATAAGAGATCACTGGCCCACATTTGTGGCCTACAAGACATCGGACAAGAGTAAGAAGATGTCAGAGACAAATAAGATAAATGTTGCAAAGAAAAAGTTTCACCATCGCACGGGGTCAGGTGGCTACCTCAATGCCCGGCCGCTATAGGACAAAGCTGAGAATGACCTGCTTGCTAAAGGGGTCGAACCAGAGACATTGAACTGGCCAGACCGTTCAAGGACTTGGTTCTTCGGGGTTGGGGGAGCCTTGGACCCTGAAACAGGGAAGTGCGTTTGGACGGACGAGCAACTTGCAATACCCGTCAAGAAGCTTCAGAAGTGTATCGCCGCAGCGCAGCAAGGGACGTTCATTCCCGACAGAGAGAATGACGAGCTGATCGAGGCCCTCGGGAATCCTGAGCACCCTGGACGAACACGAGGCATGCCAGGCTCCATTGCGTGGAAGGTTAGGTTTCCCGGCGCAGGCGGTTACAAAACCCGGGAGAGGAAGAGGAAACTGGAGCTCACCGAAATGCAGAAGCTGAATGCAAGAGTACAAAAGCTAGAGGAACAAGTTGAGAGCCAGCGAACTGCCGGAGCTACCCCAGAAGCTACCCCGCCATCTCAGCAGAGAAGCAGCGTGGCTTCCACCAAGCTCGCTCAGCAGCCTGACTTCACGGCTCCTAGCTACCCCGTGGATGCTATCACGGAGGCTCAACATTGCCAACTTATGACGCAATGGCAGAACCTCAAAGTCAAGGCGGCTGTCGGCTCTGTTGCACCTCCTCAAGCCGACGGAACTTTTCACTGCCGTCCGATTCCACATGGCTATGCTGTTGTGATGGTGGATGAAGTAACGTAGGGATTTGAGGAGCTCGAGCTTGACCACCCTACAGGTGAAGCGAAGACTCATCTGGGTCTTGCTCTAAAGACTCCATGTCTATGGCGGAAGGAGCACATCAAGCTTCCGAACTGGACACCTCCGCCTCCTCCTCCTCCTCCGGCGAGTCAGGGCACTCCGCCTCCTCCTCCTCCGGCGAATGATCAGTGCACTCCGCCTCCTTCTATGGCTCCTCCGGCGTGTGAGGCCGGCACTCCGCCTCTTCCTTCGCCTCTTCCGGCGCGTCGGAGCAGTCCGCCTGCTCCTCCGCCTCGTCAGCAACATAGGAAGACAGACACCGCCGCTCCGGCTCCTCCGGCGCATCGGAGCACTCCGCCTCCTTCTCCGCCGCGTCAGCCACGGCGGAAGAGAGACGCTGCCGCTCCGGTGGCTAGCAGTACAAGCAGAGGCGGGAGGCAATTCAGATACGGTCCATCTCTCAAGCCTCTAGAAAAGTTACCATATGAGAGGACCGACAAGGAAAGCGAGGAAATCTGTGCTGCCGAACTGAGGGACTTTTTTGCAAAGAAACCTCCACCTCCGAAGGAGACGATAGATCCGTTGAAAGCGAAGCGCACTATCGACGCCCTGAAGCGACCACCACCGCCTCCGCCGGATGACAACTATCTCTGCGCTCTTAAGAAGACATATGGAGATGCGCGCCGGTCGGGAACTACTTCCAGTGATAAAGGGTTAGAAGAACGAAGAAGTGCGAAAAAATTCCTCAGCTCGGCGAACACATGAACCAATCATGCCCCCCGCTCAAGGTGTATAGCGATATCGTCGCTAATCTACCTGGGATGGTGCCCGGTACCAATCCTGATGATTACCTGGGCAATGATGTAGTGTTTGATATGTTAGAGGTGGACGAATTCAGATACCAGTACGGGAAGCCTCTCGTCAAAGATGGAAGTAGTGCTCTAACAACGATGATGCGAAAATTCCATAAATGGTACATGGAAACCTGCAACAACTCTGGGAAGGATGCTTTGACGATGAGAATTAAAGAGGAGCACGACTTCGTTGGATTGGATTATATTACTGTTGATTTTGATGAGTTTTTCCAGTTATACAATCAAAAGGCCCTCGACAAATCACTCGTGACTTGCTACTGTCTGTAAGTACTACTTCTGTAATTAAGTCGCTATATATAGCTCAGCTCTTTCATTGCATGTATATATAACTATCCTCACTATATTATGCAGATTGAAGATCGTCGAATGCAGAAATGCACAAATCTATGACATTGGGTTCATTAATCCAAATGTCATACATGAATGGACGGTTAAAAAGAATGTCGAAGAAACTGAGGCCAACTTGCTACAATCGTTGCTCAAAAATCAAAACAAAGATAAAATACTCTTTCCTTACAACTTCAAGTGAGTGTTACTGTCTTCTGCATATTCGGTTTCTCTTATTACTCGAGGTTATAGTAATGTAACTGATGAGTTATGCATGCGTGCGCAGCTTTCAGTTTATTCTGCTAGAGATTAAGCTTGAGCGGGGAGTAGTAACCGTCGTAGACTCGAGACGAAAAGATCCCCAGGAGTATGCGGACATGACTGAAATGCTCCATAAGTAAGTTCAATCGATCATTATGGCACCAGATCGGCAACTTTGTTCATTTCCTGATATCAAGTAATTATTTTCTTTGTCTGGCAGGGTTTAGAAAGAGTTCACCGCAAGAGCTCCGGGACTGCCGACCGAGCTGTGATTTACACACCCGAAAGTAAGTACTACTACCTAGTTCCGCGCATTTCCCATTGATTCTAGCTAGCTTCATCAATACCATTTAGCATGCTTGCTTATCAGTTTGATTGACCTCTATTTCTCGTAATGTGCTTGTGGCAGGAAGCCGGGAATGATTTCTGTGGATACTACGTTTGCGAGTTCATCTACAACACGACGGCCTTTAATAAGCGGGGGTACTCTCAAAAACAATATGATATGCGTAAGCAAAAATATTCACAATTTTATTTTATTACCATCATTTGTGTTGAGTTTCATTCATACACATGTGTTGACCCTATTCTTCAATTTAGATCTGGCAGCTGCGGGATGAACTCCTACCACAAGATCGCATACGAGCAATTCAAGAGGAATTGGCGAGATTCTTTCTTGACCACGTCATCAATCCAGCCGGAGAATACCATGTGGAAATTGACTTTAGATGTTAGGGATTGTAAGAGATCTTATATTGTATATATGTAGCTAGTTGTCGGGGCAGGGACACAACATATCCCAGAAATTAACCCCTCGTGTCATCACCAGCCCGGGATTACTGTTACTAATGGACACGTCCTTGTTACAAAATTACCAAGCTATTACAAGAATTGGATACAAGACCATAAAGGTCTAATGATACAACAGGAATTTCGGTGGTGGATGACGGAAATGAGTCGTGGTACTCCAGCGTCGATGGGGCTCCATTCCCACAGGAACAGCTGACCCGAATAATTCCTATCTGTGTGGCTGCTAACCTAGGCTCCGCACGGTTGTCGTTGTGGTACTCCTCGTAGAACTCCTGACCTGGCCAAGTAAATAGCCAGGGACAAGCCTGTGAGTACGTTTGAATGTACTCGCAAACATCATGAACAATAGATATACTGAATGCAGCAGACAAAATATATGATCATGTTGAACCAAACTATATGCCTATGCTCATGCTGGATCATGCTAAAATGCTCATGCTGACACAAATCTAAATCATGACATGACAATAGCAAAATGATACGGAAGTAAATATAGCATGTTAGTCGTAATCAAACTTGTCAGAAATATCGCAAATGAATGCCACGGGTAGTCTAGCCAGCCCAAGTGACATTCAGAAAAAAAAAATGCCAGTCGGGTGTCAAGTGATGCCACGGTCGGACTTGAAGAGAAATGCCAGTCGAGTGTCAAGTGACGCCATGGTCGGACTTGAAGAGAAATGCCAATCGGGTGTCCACAAGAGTAGTGGCGGGACCGCCTGTAAACTCGAGGGATGCCACGAGAGGTCTTGAAAATAAAGTTAAGTGCCTGGGGTAGTCTAGCCAGCCCCTGAGACACTCAGGAAATAAATTAAAAGAAACGGGTTAGTCCACAATAATATGCATAACCACACTAATATTAATATGCATAGCAAAAATATTCATGGTAGCATCAGGGTGACAATAATTATCCTGCAAAATAATTCAGGCACATTTTAATTATTTCCTCCAAGACCGACACTTGACCAACCCAGGCTGAGCCCTTAACCGCGGACACGGCAATTCGAATAGGTTTAAACTCTGCAGAGGGTGTACTCTTTACCCAGAGGTAAAGGATTTCTTTAGTCAGTACCGTGACAATGACTAATTCCCATTACGGTCTTTGGGTTGAAAACACACCTGACCAGCACATCAGATTAACTTTCCGGATGCCAGGAATCACCCAAAGCATCGTTCAAGAAAAACTCTAAGACGGAGAGACCAACATCCTGCATGCGATCACTATTAATACGCGCGGATTCCAAGGGGTGCCCCCCTCTCGGACACAATCGGAAACACCCATGCCCCCTGACCCGATGACAGGATTTAGTCCATGGTCGTGGAAACCCTCATCGTAGCCCGCTATGTGGTGTGTGCATGGAAAGGGGTTAACAACTTACTAAACCATACCCCACCTGTGGCAGGGACATGTGGCAGCACGAATCAAGTATGGGGGTTACCGGAACAAGACTCGATCTATGGTCGACTCAGGAGGCTCAAATATTTCCTGCAGTGGTTAGCACAAGAAAGTATTCTTTCAACAGCAATACCAAACAGGGCCACAACCCTTGCATGCTCCAACATGCCCACACTGATCATTCTCGTCACAACGAGTTTTCAGTCTCACGGTCACTTTTCTCGTGACTGATTCTTCATGCGGATTAGTCCGGACCGGCACAGGCATATGTGACATATGAAAATAGCCATGCTTACTCATACTACAAAGATGTCAGCAAAATGGTCATGGATCATGCATGCCAAAATAGCTATATGCCAAATTTTATTTGAATTCGAATTATTCATAACACCACTATTCATGCAAATAACCAACCATGCATTCACCATATCAAGTGTTCAAGATGCTTGCCTTGAGCATGCAAAGGAGTTGGGTGCACTCCAAAAGTTTGAGAATTTATCTCCCCTCCATTTCCTATTTTCAAAAAATATTTGAATTACCACATATAGTAAAAACAGTGCCAAAAATTGTTTCAAATATTTTTGAAATAAATACTAAAATAAACTAGATGAAAAATTAGAAATACTAGAAAAAGAATCAAATTATTTGGAGTTAATATGAATTACTTAGAGCAATTTTAAGATGGAATAAATGATTAAAAGTATTATTTAATTGATCCAGCGGAGATAAAGCTTAGGAAAAATGTTCACCTTATCTAGATAAGTAGTGCATGATTTATGGAGCATAGAGAAATTGGAATCAATCCATTTGGTTTAGAAATGCACGCTAGGGAAATATTTTAATCTCTGGATAAAAGAAGAAGACAAAGGAAATATCCTGATGGGCTGGCAGCGGCGTGCACCGGGCGACGCCCAGCTAAGCAATGCCTCTGGGCCGAGCCCAGGGACACGGCTACGCGGGCGCAACCCTCCCTAGTCACTGACGGTGGGTCCGGAGACCCACCAGTCAGGTTTGACTGGTCTTCGTCCTCCTCCTCGCGCGTGTCTCGACAGAACAGAGGAGCCCCGGCGATGGCTGCCGGCGCTGTAGAGCATCCCCGGCGACGCTCGGCACATGGATGGATTCAGGGGTTGATGTCGCACCCGATGGTGGTGGGTATGGACGCCGGCGAGCTCGGGATGGAGCAGAGTATTGGTGGAGGTGGAGCACGATCTCGGGTGAGAGTGGGGGCGAGGCTATGGTTATCCCCAGAGCAAAATAAGGCTCGGGAGATCCTTGTGGTAGTGGTGGAGGTTGAGGGATGGGGCTAGGTGAGGAGGAGAAGGCCGGGGTGGCTTGAATTTGAGCTGCGGCCGACGACATGGCTTCGGCCATGGAGGTGGATGGAGGGCATGGGAGAGAGAAAGGGTTGGTCCAGGGAGAATCCTGGGAGGAGTGGAGTGGCTTGCCCTCCATAACGAGCCCGAGGTGGTCTCTTTTATAGCACGGAAACATCGGTTCCATGGATCACGGCTTTACCGACTCTGGCGGCGGCCATTTATGGCGTTGAGTGAAGCCGGTGAGGTTGTTGGGGAGGCCGGTGTAACGTGTGCAAGCTTACGGCGGAAGCCACCGTCCAGGAGGGTTGCTGGCAGCTCGGGGACACGCCACGCATCCGGGCAGAGCCGTGGCGGATACGGCGGCGAAGAATGGTGGCAGTGGGCGGTGGTGGACGGCAGTAGTGGCCAAGGAGAAGTGTAGGCGGCTCCTGGGTCGTCGGGCTGATCCAGAAGAGGATCAAGACGAGCGAAGGAGGCAGTAACAACACGGGAGCAGCTCGATGCCAGAGACTGCACAACGGGCACTCTGCTCGTGCTCTGGACGTGCACACAGGGTACTTGATGAAATGCCAGGGGTAGCTACAGGAACCTAAATGGGCTACAAATTAGCAGGGTGGTGCTTATGGGCATGATAGAGATGATGGACATGCTGGTTTGGGGAGAGGGGCTAGTGTCCAGTGCAATCTAAAAAGATGCCCAAATTCTGTCATGAGCTCAAGGTGCTCGACAGAATGTTAGGTTGACCTACGTGATTCTGGTAGACATGGAAATTGGCAGGTGGAGGTATCTTTGGAAGGTAAAGATAGTGGTGGAGTTAGTTTGGCAAGATGAAAAACTTGCTAGTGCAAGTTTTACCAAAATTCACTTCTGAACAGAAACTATAGGAGGTTATTTGGTGGCTTTATAAAATTCATATAGAGCTGAGCTCCTGGAGTTAAGGGTTTGGTAGGAATGACAGTAAGTGGGAAAAATTTCAGAATTTTTTAAGCAACAGAAAAACTCAAATTCAAGAAATGGACAAAATTGAAAAGTGGATGGTTTACTCAAATTTTCCAAAACACTATGTTGGGTTTTTGCACAAAAGTGATAGGTGGGCATCACATGACGTCTCCTAATTTTTGTGAAAATTTAAAAGATTTATTTAAAATAGCTGTAGTGCAACAGAAACATTTAAAGAATTGAAATAGCTTTTAAAAGAATTGTTTTGGGCAAAATTTTATTATGAAAATAATTCTTACTGTTATTAAACTATATTTGAAATTTTTTAAGAAAACTACCAAAGTCACAATATTATTTCCAAAAAAAATTCTATATGGAGGGAAATTTTTTGAAAAACAGATGGCTGAAAATACCCTAAAATTAATAAAACACCCAATATAATTTAAAATTTTATTTCTGGCCATTTTTTTATTTAATAAAATCATGGTTGAATTTTTGGGGTGTTACAAACTCTACCCCCCTTAAGAAAATCTCGTCCTCGAGATTTGTTAAGGGCGGAGGATCTAAATGCAAATCACAACAGACAAGCAATCATGCATAAGACAATAACACACAAGCACATCATTCAGTCAAACACTACACACTGTTAGAAACATACACATAATCGTCTACGGCATGACGGTGGAATTTACAGGGCAACAGGGTTGCTAAGGACTTGGCAACTACTGTGGCAGACTCAGTCCACTTCGTCGACATCCAGACGGGCGTGTCTCGCGGGCGTCGAGGCTTCTCCAGGGGCTTCAACGTCGGAGTTGACTGGAGTGTTATGAGGAGCTGCAGGGTTGGGGTAGCGATGATGACCCACGCGGGGTGTAGTGGCTACAGTCCCGTTGGAGGAAATCCCAAAGAGACGATGGAGTTCATCTGGGGTAACGAATGCATTGCCTGGGTGGGCAACAGGGGCAGACCTCGCAGGCTTGATTGGTCTCCCGAACAGTACTGTCGGGTTGTCAGTGGCAGGTGCAGCTTCACTTCTCACCGGGGTCAGGAGAGCAAGCGTCCTGCAGGTCTCAATCAGGTCAAAAGTGACCTGATCGAACAGTGCCTCTTGCGCTCTTAGGTAGCGCACCAGATGCACCAGAGCACGGTCCATCTCATGGTCTCCATTGGCGACTTGGGTCGGTCTACCATAGCCTTCACGACTACGGTAGTAGTAGAAAGAGCGGTAGTTAACCCCCGGCGACAGATGCCGGAGTTGAACAACAGCCTCTTGGGCTGCAAGTTGGATGGCTTGGGGCTCGTCAGAGGTCGTCCTCCCGGTGAACCGGTAGGGGCGCTCTGCGGTGATGCCCCTCCCGTAGATGTGCACCGTGGCCCAGAAGTGATGGATGGAATCACTCGTGTGTTCCTGGTATACGACATACTCCGGCGGCTCTTCGATGCCGAGAGCATGACGGTTGAAATTGGCAAGGATGGCTACAAAGCCTTCAAGTTCGACTGCGGTGGTCTCGTTATGAACGATGGGGCCTGGCATCTTGGTGGTTGGATATCGAACTGAGAGTGAGACTGAGATGTGTTGGATTGGGGCAAGGCTTTTCTTATAAGCCAACGGAGTCTTCCATCGCATGCTTGCGGATGGGACAACTTAGGTGTCGGCCACAGGCATACAGCCTATGGGCTAGGTTGATAGGTTGGGCACCGATTGTCAAAAAGATGTCGGCTGGCCACTGTGCGGTTATCGGATAGGATGGGCTTGACTGTGGACAGGAAAGGATGTGGACGGTGTGGAAACCTAGAGATAGCGACCAGTCTAAGATAGGTTTAGCCAATGGTCAGCCTGGCTCTGATACCAAGGCTGTCGGGGCGGGGACACAACGTATCCCAGAAATTAACCCCTTGTGTCATCACCAGCCCAGGATTACTGTTACTGATGGACACGTCCTTGTTATAGAATTACCAAGCGATTACAGGAATTGGATACAAGACCATAAAGGTCTAATGATACAACAGGAATTCCGGTGGTGGATGACGGAAATGACTTGTGGTACTCCAGCGTCGATGGGGCTCCATTCCCACAGGAACAGCTGACCCGGATAATTCCTATCTGCGTGGCTGCTAACCTAGGCTCCGCACGGTCGTCGTTGTGGTACTCCTCGTAGAACTCCTGACCTAGCCAAGTAAATAGCCAGGGACAAGCTTGTGAGTATGTTTGAATGTACTTGCAAACATCATGAACAAGAGACATACCGAATACAGCAGACAAAATATATGATCATGTTGAACCAAACTATATGCGTATGCTCATTCTGGATCATGCTAAAATGCTCATGCTGAAACAAATCTAAATCATGACATGACAATAGCAAAATGATACGGAAGTAAATATAGCATGTTAGTTATTATCAAACTTGTCAGAAATATTGCAAATGAATGCCACGGGTAGTCTAGCCAGCCCAAGTGACATTCAGAAGAAAAAAAATGCCAGTCGGGTGTCAAGTGACGCCACGGTCAGACTTGAAGGTAAATGCCAGTCGGGTGTCAAGTGATGCCACGGTCGGACTTGAAGAGAAATGCCAATCGGATGTCCACAAGAGTAGTGGCGGGACCGCCTGTAAACTCGAGGGACGCCACGAGAGGTCTTGAAAATAAAGTTGAGTGCCCGGGGTAGTCTAGCCAGCCCCTGAGACACTCAGGAAATAAATTAAGAGAAACGGGTTAGTCCACAATAATATGCATAACCACACTAATATTAATATGCATAGCAAAAATATTCATGGTAGCATCAGGGTGACAATAATTATCCTGCAAAATAATTCAGGCACATTTTAATTATTTCCTCCGAAGACCGACACTAAGACCGACACTGGATCAACCCAGACTGTAGCCCTTAACCGCGGACACGGCTATTTGAATAGGTTTAAACTCTGCAGAGGGTGTACTCTTTACCCACAAGTAAAGGATTTCTTTAGTCAGTACCATGACACTGACTAATTCCCATTACGGTCTTTGGGTTGAAAACACACCTGACCAGCACACACCAGATTAGCTTTCCGGATGCCAGGAATCACCCAAAGCATCGTTCAAGAAAAACTCTAAGACAGAGAGACCAACGTCTTGCATGGGATCACTATTAATACGCGCGGATTCCAAGGGGTGCCCCCCTCTCGGACACAACCGGAAACACCCATGCCCCCTGACCCGATGACATGATTTAGTCCATGATCGTGGAAACCCTCATCGTAGCCCTCTATGTGGTGTGTGCACGGAAAGGGGTTAACAACTTACTAAACCATACCCCACCTGTGGCAGGGACATGTGGCAGCACGAATCAAGTATGGGGGTTACCGGAACAAGACTCGATCTATGGTCGACTCAGGAGGCTCAAATGTTTCCTGAAATGGTTAGCACAACAAAGTATTCTTTCAACAGCAATACCAAACAGGGCCACAACCCTTGCATGCTCCAACATGCCCACACTTATCATTCTCGTCACAATGAGTTTTCAGTCTCACGGTCACTTTTTCGTGAATGATTCTTCCTGCGGATTAGTCCGGACCAGCACAGGCATATGTGACATATGAAAATAGCCATGCTTACTCATACTACAAAGATGTCAGCAAAATGGTCATGGATCATGCATGCCAAAATAGCTATATGCCAAATTTTATTTGAATTCGAATTATTCATAACACCACTATTCATGCAAATAACCAACCATGCATTCACCATATCAAGTGTTCAAGATGCTTGCCTTGAGCATGCAAAGGAGTTGGGTGCACTCCAAAAGTTTGAGAATTTATCTCCCCTCCATTTCCTATTTTCAAAAAATATTTGAATTACCACATATAGTAAAAACAGTGCCAAAAATTATTTGAAATATTTTTGAAATAAATACTAAAATAAACTAGATGAAAAATTAGAAATATTAGAAAAAGAATCAAATTATTTGGAGTTAATATGAAGTACTTAGAGCAATTTTAAGATGGAATAAATGATTAAAAGTATTATTTAATTGATCCAGCGGAGATAAAGCTTAGGAAAAATGTTCACCTTAGCTAGATAAGTAGTGCATGATTTATGGAGCATAGAGAAATTGGAATCAATCCATTTGGTTTAGAAATGCACACTAGGGAAATATTTTAATCTCTGGATAAAAGAAGAAGACAAAGGAAATATCCTGATGGGCTGGCAGCGGCGTGCACCGGGCGAGGCCCAGCTAAGCAACGCCTCTGGGCCGAGCCCAGGGACGCGGCTACGCGGGCGCAACCCTCCCCAGTCACTGACGGTGGGTCCCGGAGACCCACCAGTCAGGTTTGACTGGTCTTCGTCCTCCTCCTCGTGCGCGTCTCGACAGAACAGAGGAGCCCCGGCGATGGCTGCCGGTGCTGTAGAGCATCCCCGGCGACGCTCGGCACATCGATGGATTCAGGAGATGATGCCGCACCCGATGGTGGTGGGTATGGACGCCGGCGAGCTAGGGATGGAGCAGAGTATTGGTGGAGGCGGAGCACGGTCTCGGATGAGAGTGGGGGCGAGGCTATGGTTATCCCCAGAGCAAAATAAGGCTCGGGAGATCCTTGTGGTAGTGGTGGAGTTTGAGGGGTGGGGCTAGGTAAGGAGGAGAAGGCCGGGGTGGCTTGAATTTGAGCTGCGGCCGACGACAGGGCTTCGGCCATGGAGGTTGATGGAGGGCACGGGAGAGAGAGAAGGTTGGTCCAGGGAGAATCCTAGGAGGAGTGGAGTGGCTTGCCCTACATAACGAGCCCGAGGTGGTCTCTTTTAGAGCACGGAAACGTCGGTTCCACGGATCATGGCTTCACCGACTCCGGCGGCGGCCATTTATGGCGTTGAGTGAAGCCGGTGAGGTTGTTGGGGAGGCCGGTGTAACGTGTGCGAGCTTACGGCGGAAGCCACCGTCCAGGAGGGTTGCTGCCAGCTCGGGGACGCGCCACGCATCCGGGCAGAGCCGTGGCGGATACGGCGGCGAAGAATGGCGGAGTGGGCGGTGGTGGACGGCACTAGCGGCCAAGGAGAAGTGTCAGCGGGCTCCTGGGTCGTCGGGCTGATCCAGAAGAGGATCAAGACGAGCGAAGGAGGCAGTAACAGCACGGCAGCAGCTCGATGCCAGAGACTGCACAACGGGCACTCTGCTCGTGCTCTGGGCGTGCACACAGGATACTCGATGAAATGCCAGGGGTAGCTATAGGAACCTAAATGGGCTACAAATTAGCAGGGTGGTGCTTATGGGCATGAGAGAGGTGATGGACATGCTGATTGGGGAGAGGGGCTAGTGTCCAGTGCAATCTAAAAAGAAGCCCAAATTCTGTCATGAGCTCAAGGTGCTCGACAGAATGTTAGGTTGACCTACGTGATTCTGGTAGACATGGAAATTGGCAGGTGGAGGTATCTTTGGAAGGTAAAGATAGTGGTGGAGTTAGTTTGGCAAGATGAAAAACATGCTAGTGCAAGTTTTACCAAAATTCACTTCTGAACAGAAACTATAGGAGGCTATTTGGTGGCTTTATAAAATTCATATAGAGCTGAGCTCCTGGAGTTAAGGGTTTGGTAGGAATGACAGTAAGTGGAAAAAATTTCAGAATTTTTGAAGCAACAGAAAATAGGGTTGTAGTTCAAACTCAAGAAATGGACAAAATTGAAAAGTGGATGGTTTACTCAAATTTTCCAAAACACCACGTTGGGTTTTTGCACAAAAGTAATAGGTGGGCATCACATGACCTCTCCTAATTTTTGTGAAAATTTAAAAGATTTATTTAAAATAGCTGTAGTGCAACAGAAACATTTAAAGAATTGAAATAGCTTTTAAAAGAATTATTTTGGGCAAAATTTTATTATGAAAATAATTCTTACTGTTATGAAACTATATTTGAAAAGTTTTAAGAAAACTACCAAAGTCACAATATTATTTCCAAAAAAAATTCTATATGGAGGGAAATTTTTTGAAAAACATAGGGCAGAAAATACCCTAAAATTAATAAAACACCCAATATAATTTAAAATTTTATTTCTGGCCATTTTTTTATTTACTAAAATCATTGTTGAATTTTTGGGGTGTTACACTAGTAGCGTCGGATAGATATACGAAAACTTGTTGTTCGACCAATCTCTTGGAGAAGGAGAGGTCGATCACTTCTCTCTGTATATGTTCATGACGATCTTGTGTACTTAATGGTTCCTTCATTTGCTTACTAGCTAGCGTGTCGAGTTCTCTCTATACGTATTGTACCTAGCGTCGACTAAGCACGGAGATAAGAGAGGTCACTTCTCTCTATTAGCTAGCTAACACAATATATGAAACCCCTAAATTAACCCTCCAAAACCCCCAAACCCCCTCCCCCCTTTCAAAAAAAAAAAAAAAACCCCAGCTCCTGAGCTGCTGACGCGTGGATGCTTTTTGGTCCCGGTTGGTGTTACCAACCGGGACTAAAGGCCCTCCTGCCCGGGCTCCCCGTGGCGGCCACGTGGAGCACCTTCTGTCCCGGTTCGTAAGCGAACCGGGACTAAAGGTTTTGGGCTTTAGTCCCGACCCTTTAGTCCCGGGACGAATGGGCCTCTGGAACCGGGACAAATGGGCCTTTTTCTACTAGTGATGCCTAGGCTGAATAACACCAACTTGACTAGCATAGAATAGCGGTGTGTACGCCCGGAAAGTTAAAAGAGCAGCCCATCATTATATAATTTCTACCATCATTCATTTTGTGTACCGGCTATGGTTCGGCCAAAGTCCTTGACTCAGATTTCCAACGCATCCCATTCTGGTAGAGCGTTTTGTGTGGTTTGCCTTGCCCTTGACCCGGCTCCTCATTGTTGTTATCCTCCCACACTTTTGTGTTCTACCTTAGCAACTAAACTGGAACCAACTACATGGGGATGAAGGGGATGGACTAGTTATATATAGGAAGTTAGGGAGTGGTCAATGTTTGTGCATGGCCCAGACATCATCATTTCTTCACTAAACATCTCATGCGCACTATTTTGATCATTTATTTGAACCGCCGATTGTATAGTTGTTGACATTTCTAGCACTTATAGCATAGATAAATATGAGCAACCCTATGTGCAATGTTGCTTGCAAACCATGACAAAGAATCCATTCTGAACACAAACTTATGGGATTAAGGTTTGATGAAGCATGTCTAC
Source organism: Thinopyrum elongatum (assembly GCA_011799875.1). Taxonomy (NCBI): domain Eukaryota; kingdom Viridiplantae; phylum Streptophyta; class Magnoliopsida; order Poales; family Poaceae; genus Thinopyrum; species Thinopyrum elongatum. Next base: position 42,946,674 of record CM022303.1, on the reverse strand, counting down.
GGCCCCTTCGGAGGCATGTTTATATATTTTGGTAAATAAGAATTAGTTTCAACCAGGTTTAGTTGTATTTTTGTATATGTGGTTTAGTTGCCTTCATTTTCAAGACTTATACATCAAGAGAGATTCAAGAGATTTAAACATGTGAGGTGCCTAACACAACTTCTCCACATGACCCCTTTCAAACATAACTTACAAAAGGAAAAGATTTCTGATATAACTACTATTTATATATTTTTGCAGTAAGTTTTCAATATAACTAATATAAAAACTTGATTTTATATGCTTTGTTAGAACTTATTGATAACCCACAAGTATTGGGGATCCCAACAGTTTTTGAGGGTAGAGTATTCAACCCAAATTTATTGATTCGACAGAAGGGGAGCCAAAGAATATTTGAAAGTATTAGCAGTTGAGTTGTCAATTCAACCACACCTGGAGACTAAATATCTGCAGTAGAGTGAGCAGTAGCAAAGTAGCATGGCAATTTTATAGCAATACAATAGTAGCGGTAATAGTAACGGAAACGGTAACAGTAGCAGCAATAGTTTTGTAGCAATTGTAACAGTAGTAACAACAATAGTAACTTAGCAAAAACAATATGTGAAAAACTCGTAGGCATTGGATCGGTGATTTCGTTCGATGATATTCATCATATAACAGTCATAACCTAGGGCGACACAGAACTAGCTCCAATTCATCGATGTAATGTAGGCATGTATTCCGTAAATAGTCATACAAGCTTATAATAAGAACTTGCATGACATCTTTTGTCCTACCCTCCCGTGGCAGCGGGGTCCATATGAAGGACGTGGGTTGCCTATTAGGCTAGGTGTTGGTTAAGAAGGTGCTGGAGGACGCGGTGGCGAGAGATGACTGGAAGGAGGAAGTCCCGATCAAGCGAGGCTACGCGTTTAACGCCGGGGAAGTGAAGCCGGTAGGTTTGGAACGGGTCCGTGTCAAATTAATGGCGCGCCGTTAAACTTAGGGTTGCTGTCACAGACTGGAGGAGGTTGCGCGGCAACTTCTTAGAATGCTACGCACTGGGAAAGCTCCGTGATAGAGAGGGAAAACACGAAGACTTTTCTCTTCTTTTTATGTGAAGGAAGTAGACTTTTTCTTGGGTGTTTGTGTCTGGTGAACAAGAACTGCAGTGGAAATCTACAGAGTTTCTTTTTTGTCTACATGGAGTTGGGGAGAAGACAACTGTTACCCGATGAAACCTCAAGAAACACGCAACGAAACCTCGTGAAAATATATGTAACGGTTCTAAAGAGTTTCGTGCAACAGTGAGCAAGGAAGATGAACAATCGCCCACTCGCGGAGGGCGACGAAACCCTAGCCGCCCGAGCCACCCAACCCTCCTTTCCCACCCTCCCCGCCGCCACCTGAGGACGTTGCCTGCTGCCATGCGGCCTCCAGTGAAGGTGGTGGCGAGGCTCTGCTGCCATACACCATTGCACGGAGCTTTAGTCGCCGGGACGGCAGCCCTAGTTCTGGCTGGTGGCATTGACATCTCGGGTCGCGTGGGCAGCGGTTGGGCGGCGGAGGTGCTTCGCTCCTCGGTTCTCCAGCCTCCTTCACTATGTTACTCCCCCCACCCTCGCCGATCTGGATCCAGGCTGCCAGATCTGGCTCCAGAGAGTGTGGTGGAGGTAGCCTGAAATGAGAGAATCTTCCCTCGTCGACTCCGCATCGATGTCGAATAGGCCCAACTGGGACAAGTTTGTAAAGGTGCAAGAAAGGGTGCAGACAACCAAACATGTCCACATTACTCAATAAAAAAAATCCAGGCGAGTGCTCCTATCCTGCGCCTAGTGCGTGGAAGAGTAGACCTAACGCTCACGCAGGATGCGCCATGGGTCGGCGTATTACCAATTTTGAACCGTGATTTTTCTGGGCAAATATATTTATTTCGCAGGTTAAGAAAAATATTAATTATTTTTTTGAATAGAAAAATTATATTGTGGAAAATGAAAAGAATTTCTTCTGCACACATTTATTTATTTTGTATTCTGAAAAATGTTCATCGCGTATTAAAAAAATTGTTTGTGTATGCATTTATTTTATTCATGTATTGTTTATGTACTTGAAAAAAAATCCATGTTTTATTTAAAAAGATTTGTATATATGAAGTAAACTATTTTCATCACTGATTTCATAAATGTTGATGGCATCCGTGGAGGGGGGGGGGGGGGGGGGTGTTCTACAAAAGCTCAACGATATTTATCCTCTCTCTCGCTCTGATCTGAGACAAAGCCGTAAGGAAGAAAAAGATGATGTGGATGGGTGGGGGGGGGGGGGGTTAGTCTGAAGGTTACAGGTGGACTAATCCAACAATCGTGTTATGACTACCGTGGCGCTTGGGCCAGTTGACTGGCATAGAGCGCTGGCATTCGCTATACTTCTTTTTCGGAACTTCTTTTATCTGATTTTTATGGGACTTTTTATCGACTAGGGAAATGGTTTGGGTGGGCTACTTGTTGCTTTGTCTTCAACATGCTCCAGACCCATCCATCGCATTGCCTTCTCCCACACCCCTTCACCTCAGAGACACGTAGACGACAATGGCTGCCACTTCTGGTTCTGAGCAGTGTGCCGGCGACCATTGTTGGATGCCGCAACCATTACTGGATGCAGGACCGTCACTGCCCAAACTTTAAAGTTATTAAACAAGGTTGAACCACACTGTGGATCAACCGCTTGGAATTCTGCAATTCACATCGATGAATTACAACGCCCATTTCGATCGATCACCGCACCAGGCCTCCGATTGCCACCCTCGTGGTTGTTGGATACAACTTCACACTTGCACGATTCCAACCAGTCGTCCTTCTTCCGTGCCTCCGCGGGCCCCACATGCATCCCGGCAGCAGGAAGCCCCAGCCCGTTCGCGGCTCCATGATGGCACACGGGCACCAACCGCCGTTCACGTTTCGCTCGTTGCACCGCCCCACCTACTCTGCATTGCACGTTCGCACAAGGAATAGTTGGCTTGTCACTCAAGCATCAGCTGCTCGCCGCTCTAGTCACAACTTGTTCAATTCCAGTTGCAGCTCCACCACACTATTGTCGTAGTTCCCGACCTCGTCCGTTGCAACTCCTGCGCGCCCTGTCGCAACAACATCACGCGTCAGTCACATCACCCATGCACCACCTTCCCAGTGCCCATGATACCCCCTTGCAACACCCGCACTAGGCCATTGTAGCACTGACACATGGAGCGTGGCTACCTTGCAGCACTGAGCTGCCGGTGTTGCAGTAGTGCAGTGCGGTGCGGTGGCCACCAGCCCCTGCGGCAACATCTCTGCTCCGGGGGAGGTAGGGGATGGGGGAGGTTCACGCTTGAGGAGAGATGTGGGAGGGGGAGCTCATACATGAGGGTAGACGAGGAGCAAGAGGTAGGTGATGGAGGAATGGATTGGCACTTGACAGGAATGAGAATGAGGTAGGCGTTGAAAAAAGTGGCTATGAGAGGTCGTCGACTAGCTAAGACTTGCATGGGGCCCACAAACAGAAGATGGATGGAGGGTGTGACACACTGATGCGAGGCGACCGACAGGAGAGGTAATCAGTTGCCCGATATCCATGGATTTGCTAAATCAAGGGAGACCACAAGGATTACATGGACACGATGGGTTAAAAAACTACTACATGATTGGAATTCAAAAACTAGTACATGAGGGGACCTAACGACGTGTCGCTTCTGTGATGAAATCTGAGTGAGCTGTTGACTGAATCGCACCGTCTTATCGACAAAGAGCATTCTTGTTTAAGCCTGTGAAAATAGCCGCAAATCCTTCCCTGCTCGTTAGCTTCGTAATTTGATTTTGTACTTTGTGTTTATAATCATTCTCGGCTTAAATTTCTGATACATCCCATTCCACGCTAGATCGTGCTTTGTGACAGTCTATGCCATTCACCCAGCTCATTGTCGTTGCTTTCCTCCTACACTTTGGCATTTTCTCCTAGCATGTAAATGTGATTCTGCTACATGGGATGAAGCTAGTTATTTATAAGAGATAATTTTGCGAAAAAAAATATAGGAGGTCATTAAGTGACAAATGTCGTGTGTGGCCCATATACCATCATTTCTTCACCAAACATCACATGAAACCGGTTGTGACCTTTTAATTCTACCGCAAGTGAGATAGTTGTCGACATCTGCCGCACTCACGGCATATATAAATATGAGCAGCCCTAAGTGGAATCTAGCTAGCAAGCCATGACAAACAAGCCATACCGAACTCAAGCTATTATATATAAGTGGATAGTGCTTTTATGAAGTGTGTCTATGACCCCGTTGGAATCGCAAGTATAAATATATCGCACAATACGAGTTCGTTTCAATCCAGCTTGGTTAACTTTTTTTTTGTATATGTGGCCTTGATCTTCCAGACTTTTACCTATATCAAGAAGATTCTGTGAACTTAAACACAAACACGTGAGGGACTTTAGTGTGCATTGTACTCTCTCCGTTACTACCAAAACATTTTATATTTAGGAACGGAGGGAGTACTAACTAGTAGTACCACAGTAGTAGCAATGCATGAGAAACACATTAGCCTCCTTTTCTATAAATAGATTGTTCACGGTATTTAAATTAGGTAGACCAGATAAATAAAAGCAACATCATGTGACAAGAAACGACAAAAATACCCTAAAACAACCAGCAATCACTTCAAAATGGGCAACCTGGAAGTGGCCCACGAAAATCGTCTTGGGAGCCAAATTGCGCCAAACATTTCGAGAAACACCTGAAAAACAATTAATGTTTTTGGCAATGGGAGCATTATGCTAACTTGTTTTTCTAGAAATTTTTCATATGGTATTCACATTAGTGTTATCTTTTTGTTCTAGAGCTATTGATATGCTATTTGCATTTTAGTAACATCTGACAGTGTTTGTAGTTGAGAACAACATTATCATTTGTCAGGTCCACACCCAATTTAGCCACACCAATATTAATCCGTGGGCTAAAAAAAACTCCCAAGCAGTGGTGCTATACCTCCGTTCTGAACTCTATTCATCCATGTATCCATCTCCTGTTCCTTTCTTCAGAAAATTTATGCAACAGTAATTATTTTAACAGACATCATTATTTGTCGGAGTCGGTCGGTCTTTAGCACCGCCGCCCACCTTCGCAGCACCAGCGCATCACCTTTTCAGCGCCCGCATGGCCCCTTTGCATCACCTACGCTAGGCCGTTGTAGCACCGGCACGTGGAGTGGGGATGCCTTCCAGTGCCAAGCTGCCAGCATAGCAGCAGTGCGAGGCGGTGCGCTGGCCAGCCTTTGTAGCACCGGCCCCTGCGGCGGCACGTCTCCAGGTAAGAGAAGCAACGCGTCTCTTCTATGGAGGAGGTAGGAAACGGGGGAGGTTCACACTTCAGGAGAGATGGGAGAGGGAGAGCTCAGCCATTGCGGTAGGGAAGGAGCGGGAGGTACGTGACAGGGGATACATTAGCATTTGAGCGATGGGGGTGAGGGAGTCAATGGAACGAGTGGTTTCGAGCGGTTGGGGAAGAGATAAAACTTGCATGGGGCCCACATACAGAAGAAACATGGTGGGTGTAAAACGGCGGCACGAGGCAGCTAACTCGAGAAGTAATCGGTGGCTCGATGCCCATTTATTTCCTGAATGAAAGGAGACCACCAAGGATTACATGGGCACGATGGCTTAAAAACTAGTACGAGATTGGATCTAAGCACGTACCAGTTGAGTGATGAAATCTGTGACTGAAAGATCTCTAGGCCGAATTGCCCCGTCTTAACAACAAGGAGCCTTGTTGTTTCAGCCTCAGAAGCAAAAGGACCCGTAGTTTCTTCTCTGCTTGCTAGCTTCATCATTCGTTTTGGGACTATACTTATATATTAGTCCTCGGTATAAATTTCCGATGCATCCCATTCCACGCTAGATATCGCTATTTGACAGTCTATGTCATTCCATGCTAGATTGCGCTTTCCTTTTACGCTTTGCCATTCTCCCATAGCAACTAAACGTGATCCAGCTACATTGGGATGAAGCTAGTTATTTATAGGAGGCCAGCAAATGATAAATGTTGTGTCTAGCCCACATATCATCATTGCTTCACCAAACATCACAGGCAAACTGTTGTGACCTTTTAATTCTACCGCGACTGAGCTAGTTGTTGACATTTGTTATACGCGTGGCATATCCAAATATGAAGAACCTTGAGCATAATGTTGCTGCCAAACTATTATGCTTTGATGATGTGTGTCCATGATATGGATTATGCTTCGATGAAGTGTGTCTATGATCACCTAGGAATCGCATGTATATATATTGCTACGTAAGAGTCCATTTCAACCTGGTTTGATTGCCTTTTCAGTATATACGGTTTAGACCTTGATCTTAATGGCTTTTTTTATTCGTTTATCTAAAGATCAAGTATAAATCATCATAACTTAATTTCAGTTCCCAGGTTGCTTCCCACATATACCATGTGGTCAGTGCCGGAGGCAGGAAAAATGAATAAGGGGGGCCAAATGTTGTTTAGCTTTGTTGGGGAGGGCCAGCCCATCACACCATTTTAGCAGGAATTGATTACCTGGTCGCATGCTTATTAGCCTGAATTCAATGATGTTAGGGGGGGGGGGGGGGGGGGGGGGGGGGGGGGGGGGGGGGGTTGCCCTGCTGGTCCCCCCTGTCTTTGCCCCTCCGTGTGGTATTGATATTCAAGATTTATCTAACAAGAGAGATTCAGTGAACTTAAACACAACACGTGAGGGGACTTGAGCGTGTAGTGTACTAGTAGTACCACAGTAGTAGCTGTTCATGAGAAACACATTACCCTCCATTTCCATAAATAGATTTCTCATAGTTTTTAATGAGTTAGACCGGATAAATAAAACAACATCATGCGACAACAAAGGGAAAATCACGAACAACCAGCAATCGCTTCTAAGTGGGAACCTAGAAAAAGAGACCCACAAAATTCCTCCAGGGAGGCAAATTGAGCCTAAAATTCGAGAAAGATCTGAAAAACAATTAATGTTTATGGCAAAGAGACATTATGCTAACTTTCTTTTCCAGAGCTTTCCATATGGTATTCGTATATGAAGGTTATCTTTTTGTCCTAGAGCAATTGATATGGTATTTGGATTTTAGTAACAACTGACTCCTATTCACTCGTTGCGCACACTCGGCACGCGTTGCCACTACTCTTCGCATGTGCCACCTCCAGTGTGCACTGCCGCTCAATGAGCATTATACAAGCACCTTCCGTGCACGTGTCTCAGACTCTCAGTCAAAAACCACTCCGCGTCAGCAGAAAATCACCCTAAGCGAGACGAGGGACTAAACTTATCCGGTTTTGAAAGTTGAGGTACTCAGGTTTGCTAGTTTTGAAGTCAGGGAACCATTTCTATTCGAAATAGTTTGAGGACGAAAAATACACTTTTCCTGACTAATATTGGTGTGGCTAAATTGGGTGTAGACCCGATAAATGATAATGTTAATACTGTTGTTCTCAACTACAAACAGCGGGCCGCTGCAGCTGGCACGCCGCGGCTCAGTGCCAATCGCCCGACTACTCCATGATGAGGCTGACGAACGACGACCTGTGCAGGATTCCCTTCTGGTGTTTGTTGCAAACGTGGTAGCTGCTGGAGTGCTGGAGGCAGGGTAAACGGCGTGAAGCTCCCAAAGCTGCTCTTTTGCTCTTGTCGTTGCCACCGCTGGTGCTTGTCACGAGCGCTCCAGTCTGCCCACTCGTGTGGGTCCTAATAAGAACAAGCTCTGCACTTACCGTTCTTCAGTTCATGTTGAGTTTGGGTTTGATATGGCTGTGGCTGGGATGGATGGATGGGCACCACCGTGACGCCTTAGCGGGGACAGGGATCGCGAGCTCCTACAAGGAGCCTGCGCACGTGCACGACAGGTCGGCATCAATAATCAGCAGAACTAGGCGGCGCGCCAGCCACTGTGTCCGGTAGTGAATGGTGGGCGTGCGATCTCATCGGAGCTCAAATTCCCTGCACGTCCGCGTGCCAATTCCATGGCGCCTCTTCATGGTCCGGTCCCGTGGCCTGGGCATCAAACGCGGCGGAGCCACATGCTTCTGCTCCTCAGCGACGTCGGGACTGGCCATTGCCAATGTGGCCGGCCGCAGCGGGATCTCGTCAGCTCGTCTCGGCATGCCGCCCGTGCGACAACGTCGCTGCTGCATGTTGCCGATGTGGAAGTGCGTGGTGGGAATTCGCACGGTATCGGTGCACCCGGTGCAGCTGTAGCACTGCCGAGCATTATTCCGAGCACCTTTCATGCATATGTCCGAGTCAAAAACCACGCCGCATCAACAGGAAACCATGCTAAGTGACAAGAAAGACTAAACTTATCTGGTTTTGAAAGTTAAGGGACTAAGAGTTGCTGGTTTTGGAATGGAATGACCATTTCTATACTTTCAAAATAGTTGAGTGACCAAAAAGATACTTTTTCCATATTAGTCTCCCATACCGCTCTGGAGCGCCTTGCAGTATTCCGAGACGACGGGGGATCTCTTCACCATGTCCCATATCTTGGTCTCAGCCAGTCGCGCTCCATGAGGTTCCTCGACAGGACCTGTGACGGCAGAGACGTACGCAACAGGCTGACTTAACGGGGCTGATAATAAGCGCTTGAGTAAATAAACAGGACAAGCTAACAATGAACGTTTTCCCCCTTTTGATGGCTTCAAGACTCGAGTATATAAACCTATCGGAAAATCTAACTGGGGAACGTCAGATTTTTTTACATCCCCAGCGAACGCTCTCTTTGCCGTTTGATTAACCAGCACGAATCACAGAACGAAGGTGCTGCCACGCCAGCTTCTGCAATCGTTCGCGCAACCGTCACAAACTCACAACCGAGCGAACGCGCTGCTCCCTTTTCCCTTTATCCTCTCCTCACTCCGCTCACGCGCCCATTTCGTTGACCCGAGAGAGCGAGAGAGAGAGAGAGAGAGAGCGCGTTCCGGCGACCGCGCCGGCGGCCTTGCCGGTGACCGTGACCGGCGACCGCGCTTCCGGCACCTCGCCCGGCGATCGCGCTGGCGGCCCTGCGCCCCTTGCTTCCGTGCCCGGAAAGGCGCTCCTCCGCGAGGTCGCGACGCCCCCGGAATCAGGGGCCGAGGCGGCTTTTCTCCGCTGCCTCCATCGAGAACCTCGGCGAGTGAATCTCGCTGGATCCGTCGAGATGCTCGGCGACCGAGCCCACGGCGTGCTCTCCCTCTTCTACACAGCGCGGAGACGCGGGGTTGGACTGGTCGACGCTCGTCGGCGAGGAAGGAGAGGAGAAAGAGAGGCCGCGGGGCTGGCCTGGTCGTCGGCGAGGTCGGCAGGGGCCGGTGGTGGTGGTGCGCGGTGGTGGTGGTGGCCAGCGGGCGTTCCTGTCGCGGCGGACCTCGAGCAGCCAGCATGTCTCCGAGCGCCGAGCGCGGACGTGCGCCTCGGCGAGCCGCCGCACGTCTCCGAGCTATGCGTCCAAGAGCACCTCATCAAGACCGGAGGCAGCCCCGACCCGAACAGCGGCGTCGTTCAATCGCTCGCCGGCGCCGTTTCTGCCGCTAGCGGCGACGGCATCCTCTTCCTCTTTGTGCGTACACCTGCGCTTCACCACTCCCGGTGAGCATGTTCACCTCGCGCCGCTTTTTTTTCTGCTGCTGCTGCTGCAATTTGTTCTCTATGCAGCAATACCAATCAAATTGGACTATAGCAAACCATAGCAACACTGAAATTAGTCCTGATTCTTTTGACAGTAACACCATCTGTGATGTCTGAAAATGCTCTATCGGTGATTCTATGGAGTAACTAAAAACATGGCAAATTTCTGAAATTTGTTAATACTTGTCCATGGCAAAATTTGCATTGTTACGATAAATTTTTGCCAAAGTTTTGCCATGTTTGAATTTGTTAGTTATAGTCCATGGCAAAAATAAGAGAAAATGTTCTTAAACCATGGCAATTAATTGTAAAGTGACATGGCATTTTTTGTTTAAATAACATGGCAATAGTCATAAATATTGTGTACTCACAACATGGCATTTTTCCTCACAAACATGTCAAGTTTTTGATATTGTTTGCCATGTTCTATTGAAAATCTCAGAAAGTTTTCTGTTTTTCCCCATAACATGGCAAATCTTGAGATATTTTTTGTTCATGAAGCTACAAAAGCGTTGGCTGTTCACTGTTTTTTCTGGAGGTTTATTTCTGAATGGTACTACAAAAACGATATATTTGTTCCCTGTTTTTCTTGCTTCATTCGGTGATCATTTGTATGTCGTTGGCTGACGGCAAATATGCATTCACAATTGCCATCCCTTGTAGCTTTTAATCTGGCAATGCATCTCATTTTGGGTACCACTTTAATCTCAAGAAGTTTTTTTATACGGCAAATTTGTAGACTGGGATGGGTAACAGATTAGTGCTGGATAACACTTTGTTTTTATGTGCAAAATGATGGGCTTTTTGCCAAGGTTTTTTTTTTATTTTTGTTTCTCCTAGGTTTGAAATCATGTGTACGTATTATTTTTATACCATGGCAATTTCTTTAACTAGGCCATGGTAGTTCATTTGATAGGTGTCACGGCACTTCTATTATTTAGAGCATGACAATTATATTAATTAGACCACGGCAATTCTTTTTAATTAGTGTATGGTAGTTTTATTTTTTGTGGGTAGCATGGCAATTTTTATTAATTAGAACATGGTACTTTATTATAGGTAGCATGGCAATTTTATTTTTTTAGTCCATGGCAATTTTTTTTTACTCAATGGCAATTTCATAAATTAGGATATGGTAGTTTCATTGTATGTGCCATGGCACTTTTATTATTTGGGCCATGGCAATTATATTAATTAGATCATGTCATTTTCTATTTTATTTTAGTCTATGGTAGTTTTAATTAGGCCATGGTAGTTTTAATAAGTAGCATGGCATTTCTTATATTTTAGGCCATGGCATTTTTATTTACTAGACCATGGCGGTTTCATCATTAAACTACCATGGTTTGGAAACCTTTTTGAAAAAGCATGGCATTTTTTCTGTAAAGTGACATAGCATAGTTTGAAAAATGAAATGGCTAATTCCTAATTTTGCCATCTTTGTCAAAGAACATTTTTTTTTAAATTTGTCATGTGTATATGGCATTTTTTTGCTTTTTTTTAAATAAACAAATCTACTAAATTTGCCATGTCCCCATTTTTACTTTTTTTCAAAAACTTGCCATGTTTGTTAGTTATAGCCCATGTTTGTTACTTTTTTTTTATGTTTTTGCCATGACATTTTTACTATTAAGAGCATGGCATTTTAACTACTAAGATCATGGCATTTTTACTAGTAAGAGCATGGCATTTTTTTGTTAAGTGCATGGCATTTTTACTATTTAGATCATGGCATTTTTACTAGTAAGAGCATGGCATTTTTTTTTGTTAAGAGCATGGCATTTTTTGTTGGAAATATGCCCTAGAGGCAATAATAAAATGGTTATTTTCATATTTCCTTGTTCATCATAAATGTTTATTATTCATGCTAGAATTTGATTGACAGGAAACTTAAATACATATGTGGATACATAAACAACACCATGTCCCTAGTGAGCCTCTACTAGACTAGCTAGTTGATTAAAGATGGTTAAGGTTTCCTAACCATAGACATGAGTTGTCATTTGATAACGGGATCACATCATTAGGAGAATGATGTGATGGACAGACCCAACCGTAAGCTTAGCATCTGATCGTATCACTAAGTTCACTTTGTCGTAGCTTTCGTAATGTCAAGTATTTGTTCCTTAGACCATGAGATCATGTCACTCCCGGATACCGGAGGAATACTTTGTGCACTATCAAACGTCACTTCATAACTGGGTGATCATAAAGGTACTCTACAGGTATTTTCGAAAGTATTTGTTGGGTTGCATGGATCGAGGCAGGGATTTGTCACTCCGTGTGACGGAGAGATATCTCTGGGACCTCTCGGTAATACAACATCCCAAGAAGCTTGCAAGCATGTGACTAATGAGTTTAGACATGGGATCTTGTATTACGGAACGAGTAAAGAGACTTGCCGGTAACGAGATTGAACTAAGTATGGAGATACCGACGATCGAATCTCGGGCGAGTAACATATCGCCGGACAAAGGGAATTGTATACGGGATTAGTTGAATCTTTGACGTTGTGGTTCAACTGATAAAGATCTTTGTGGAATATATAGGAACCAATATGGGCATTCAAGTCCTGCTATTGGTTATTGACCGGAGAGGTGTCTCGGTCATGCCTACATGATTCTCGAACCCGTAGGGTCGCACGGTTAACGTTCGATGATGCTAGGGTAGTATTGGGATATTCACATGATGAGTTCGAAAGTAGTTCGGAGTCCCGGATGGGATCCGGGACGTCATGAGGAGCTCCGGAATGGTCCGGAGGTAAAGATTTATATAAGGAAAGTCGTTTTCAGGGTTCTAGAAAAAGTTCGGTTTTTTCAGTATTGTACCAGAAGGTTCTAGAATGTTTCGGAGGGTTCCATGGTGGGGCCCACTTGTCCAGAACATCCCACATGGACCAAGGGGTGGCACACCAGCCCTACATGGGCCAGGCACCCAGCCCCACCATGGAACCCTGAAAATAGGTGGAGATTTGGAGGCCAAGTACTGTTCACGGTTACTATTCACATACTATTCATCCCTTGGAGGAGGGTCCAAGGGATGGCCGGCCCCTCCCTCACCCCTATATAAAGGGTGGAGGCGCAAGGGGAGGGGCTCACCCCTTTGCCTAGCTGCAGCCCTCCTCGTCTCTTTTCGGTTTTGCTTAGCGAAGCCCTGTCGGTACTCCACCACTACCATCACCACCACGCCGTTGTGCTGGTTGTGATCCCATCTACTTCTTCCCCTTCGCTTGCTCGATCAAGGAGGAGGAGACGTCACCGAGCTGCACGTGTGCTAAACTCGGAGGTGCTGTCCGTTCGGCGCTAGATCGATTTGGATCGTGATTGGATTGTGAAGAGTACGACTACATCAACCGCGTTATATACGCCTCCGCTTTCGGTATACAAGGGTACGTCGACACACTCCCCTCTCGTTGCTATGCATCTCCTAGATTAGATCTTGGGTGTTCCATCTGTGCGATCGAATCATTCGTGGGAGTCCCCTCCCAGGGGAACGTTCCCCAGTTATTCGGGTCCAAATAAGGATGGCAATTTTACCCACGGGTACGGGTACCCGCGGGTATCATACCCGCATGAGTAGGGTATGGGCTCACTTTTATACCCATGGGTAGTACCCATACCCTACCCGTTAAGTCATGGGTAGGATACGGGTATAGCCTTGTACCCGCGGGTATACCCATACCCTCCCCGCTTGTGAACTAATGTTAAGTTGTCGTCAATTAATCATTAACTTGTCATGTCACTTGTCTACTTCTATTGACTTTTGAGTATGTTGTACTCATGTACCTGTTATTGAGCTGAGATAATTGATTTTTTTGTCAAATGTGCTGTCAATGAGTGTAAAAATGTGAACAACTCGTTGAAAGGACATGCGGTGCCCCCATGTGTGGTTTTGGTAATTGATGACATTCTCTATGGACTAATGGTTGCATTGAGTTATATTTGAAGGATTTGTCCATAGGCATTTCTTGATGTCCATGTGTTGGTTTCAAGGAGTTTATGAGTTGACCAAGGTGCTATTAAGGAATTATCCAAAGATTGGTCATGTGAGTGTTGAGCTTATTGCAAGCATGTCTTGAAGAAGAAGAGTGTGTGATCATTCATGTCTACCTTCAAGACATCATCCAAATGAAGAGAGTTGGAAAGATTCAAGGTTGATCAAGACTAAGTCAAAGAGTGAATCAAGTTGCTCAACACACAAAGCGTAGAAGATGTACCTAGAGGGATCAAGTGATCCCATGGTATGGTAAGCATTGTCAATTACACTTTGTGTACTAACCCATGGTCTTCGTGAGAGTTCTTTGTGGGGTTAGGTTGCGGTGTGCACGTTCAAGTGATGCATCACGAAGAGATCAAGTGCTTGAAGATTGCCATCCATTGTGGTGACAATGGACTTATGAAGATGTGCCGAAGAGTGGCTCACCCATAGTGGAGTATGGGGGAGCAATCTACTAGTCTTCACCGAGCCAACACAATCAAGAAAGCTGGTCCTACTTGAGGAAGTCAAGATCGTCTACATCTAGCTCAAGTGGACTTTGTGCAAGGCAAAGGTTTGGCCTTGATAGGTTCTCTATTTTACCGGTCTCATGGTGGTAGTTTGGAGACCGGGTTATAGGATCGATTGCCATACTATCAAGGGGGGCTCTCGATGAGTAGCTCGATCGTATCGTTCGTAGAGAGCTCAAACCATTGCATCCTTGCATCATCTTTCTTGGTTCTTGTTTGGTTCTCTTGGTGAGTCTTAGAACTTATGGTCATCATGATGACAAGCTCGAGTTCATCGAAAACGGAGTTCACATGCTTCTTCTATTGCGTTTTCGGTGTTGGAGGTTTTACCGGTCCTATTCAAGGAAGGGTTCTCACCATTTTCTTATGGGCCTTTTTTATTTTCCTTCTTATTGTTATTTCTATCAAGATTGTGTTAGCCCTTGTCGCTAGCTTTCCAACAAACTTGGTTTCGTTGAATTCGGAGTCCGTTTGCAGAAGTTGTGTCAGTTTTGGTGTCCTTAAAAAGGAAGCAGCGGTACTACCGCTCATGGGAGCGGTACCACCGCTTGGAGGGGATGTAATTTTTTACTACCGCTCTTGGGAGCGGTACTACCGCGGCTACTTCCGTGGCTACTTCCGCTCCGGACCAAAAACTCATCTTAAGTCCAGCGGTGGTAGGCACGGATGTATTTTTTTAGTACCGCTCGCAAGCAGTAGTACCGCTACCCTTAGCGGTAGTACCGCTACCCCTAGCAGTAGTACCATGAGGACGAGCGGTAGTACCGCTCCGGCGGTTCTACCGGCCTTTTGCCTCCTCGCTGTTGTTTTTCAAAGGGCTTCCACCGCCCTAGCGGTAGTACCGCTCTGTGCGGGCTGTGAGCATAACGGTTGGATTTTTCCCCACCTATAAAAGGGGGTCTTCTTCCCCAATGAACCTTATCCTTGGAGCTCGTGTTCTTCCCCCATTGTTGACCTTCTTCGAGCTTGCTATCTCTCAATCCCTCCATGGATTCTTGCTAGTTTTTGGGGGAAAAGAGAGAGGAGATCTAGATCTACGTTTCCACCAATCACTTTCTCCTCTAGGTGAGGGGAACCCTTTGGATCTAGATCTTGGAGTTCTTCGTGTTCTCTTCTTCGTTCTTGCTCTCATTTTCCTCCCTAGCATTAGTTGCTTTGGTGGGATTTCATAGAGAAGGACTTGGGCACTCCGTGTGCCCTTGCCATTGCATTTGGTGCATCGGTTTGAGTTCTCCACGGTGATACATGGAAGTGAAGTTGAGTAGCTTATTACTCTTGGGTGCTTGGTACTCTTGAGCTTGTTCCTCTTGGGTGCTTGGGCGTCCTAGATGGTTGGTGGTGTTCGGAGCTCAATCATTGTGGTGTAAAGCTCCGGGCAAGCGTCGGGGTCTCCAATTAGGTTGTGGAGATCGCGCCGAGCAATTTGACGGGTACTGGTGACTGCCCCCAAGGGTTGCCAAAGTGTATGGGTTCGGTGACCGCCCCCAAGGGTTGCCATTTGTACGGGTTCGGTGACCACCCTCAAGGGTCCCTTAGAGGAATCACGGCATCTTGCATTGTGCGAGGGCGTGAGGAGATTACGGTGGCCCTAGTGGCTTCTTGGGGAGCATTGTGCCTCCACACTGCTCCAAACGGAGATTAGCATCCGCAAGGGTGTGAACTTCGGGATACATCGTCGTCTCCGCGTGCCTCGGTTATCTCTTACCCGAGCCCTTTACTTATGCACTTTACTTTGTGATAGCCATATTGTTTCTTGTCATATATCTTGCTATCACTTAGTTGTTTATCTTGCTTAGCATAAGTTGTTGGTGCACATTGGTGAGCCTAGTTGTTGTAGGTTTTGTGCTTGCCAAATTAATCGCTAGGTTTATTCCGCATTTGTTCAAGCCTAAACCGTAATTATTTTAAAGCGCCTATTCACCCCCCCCCCCCTCTAGGCGACGTCCTCGATCTTTCAATTGGTATCAGAGCCTCGTCTCTCTTTGTTAGGCTTAACCGCCTAGAGAGTAAGGATGTCGACTAGGGGATTAGGATTCTCTGACACTCTTAGTTTCGATGGCACAAAGTTTGATGTTTGGGTTATTCGCATGCTTAATCATTTTCGGTCCATTGACCCGTGTTTAGAGCGAATTGTAGATATGGGTTTTTCTCCTCCGAAGGATCCTCAAAGATTATCTATAGAGGATGAGAAAAACTCTTATCTCAATGCTCAAGCTTCTAATGTGCTTTTTGATGCTTTGAGCAATGTAGTTATATTTCAACTCATGCCGTTTCGGGATGCTCATGAGTTATGGATAAAGCTTCAAGATAAATATGGCGTGTCCAAGTTTTGTGGGGTTGATTGTTCTCCCTCCTCCTCCGGCTGTGTTGCTTTCTCAACTTCTTCTACTTCACCTACATGTGGATTGCCATAAGGTAATGATATGGTGAGTAGTGGTGTTCATTGCAATGATGATAGTGTGCTTATCGTTGATGATCCCTCATCACTATCTTATTGCAATGCTCCATCTTTGGACTTCAACACTTCGAACTCTCTAAATGTTTCACATGCTTGTGTTGATAGTCCTTGCATATCATGTAGAAATTGCTTTACTAAATCTCATGATGATATGCTTGCTATGTCTTGTTGCCATGATAAAAATGCATCTATTTCCTCGAATTATTGTGCTAACAATGTAGAGGAAACCCAACACCCCATGGAACAAGATGTGGTCTTGAATGGTGCCTCAAGGGATCCTACATCATCATCGATTGTGTTTTGCCTTATGGCTAAGGCTTCAAAGGTATCTCTCACTTTGAATCCCAATATATCTTGTGATGATATTGATGATGACAAGAATGATGATGATGATGTTGATAGTGATGAAGAGAATGACAATGTTGCCTCCTTAAAAATTAAGGGGGAAATGATTTTTAAACCTCTTCATAAGAATAAAATTGCTCATTCCAACTTCATGGAAATCATGTCCATTGCTATTGAGGGCAAGAAATATATTGATGAGTTGGAATCTCGTCTTGAGGAGCATGAGGTCACCATTGAGAAAATGGAAGGTCATGAGCGTGATTACGCTAATGAGATCGCGGACCTCTCTCAAGCTCTTGAACTTGAACAAACCACCAAGGAATCTCTTGAGGAGACTTTTTATCTAGAATTATCTACAGTGAGGGAATCTCATGATAGAGCTCTTGAGGTGGCCAATGTTTTTGAAACTAAAAATGAGAAGCTTGAAGTTGCACATGTTAAACTCCTTGAAGACTTTGAGCACCTCGAAAATGGCTCAAGGGTCATTAAGAGTGAGCTCATCAAACTCACCGAGTCTCATGCTCAACTTAAAGCTTCATATTCTAAAGAGCTTGCCAAGTTGCCTTCTCCTCTTGCTATTATTGATGATGCTTGTGCTACTAACTCTATTTCTAGTGAAGCATCCATTTTGAAGGAGAATGTTGAGCTACGGGCTCAACTTGAGTTGCTAAGCAAATATGAGAAGTTGGAAGAAAATCATGTAAAGCTCGCAAGCTCTCATGATGATCTTCTAGTATCCCATAATGTGCTAAAGATAGCTCATGAGGCTATGTCTAAGGTAACATCTAGTGAGTCTCATGTGGATACTAGCACTACTTCAAGTCAAAATGCTATCTTGCCATCTGCTAGTCCTTGTAATTCATCTACTCATAACATTGGTACTTCTTGTGACGAATTACTCTCCTTGCCTTGTTGCTCTAACGATGAAGCGTATACTTCCTCTAGTACTTGTGTTGATACTAACCATGTAGAGGAAATTAAAGAGCTCAAGGCTCAAGTCACTTCTTTGAAGAAAGACTTGGAAAAGTGTCATGAAGGGAAGTCCACACTCAACAATATCTTGAGTGTGCAGAAATCCCCCAATGACAAAGGTGGACTTGGATTCAACTCCAATAAGAAGAAAAAGTCTAAGAGAAATAAGAAGAAGGGCCAAGAACAAGTCAAGAATTCGTCCAAGATTATTTGCTTCAAGTGCAAAATTGAAGGGCATCATGTTAGATCTTGCCCACTGAAGAAGAAGCCCATTAATGACAAGCAACAAGGTAAGCGGCCACAAGTTCATTGTCATGCTCAACCTCAAGTTGAAGAAAGACCTCTTCCCAAGAAGACTCAAGCTAATACTTCTCAAGTTGAGAAATCAAGTGAGAAGAAAGTGAAGAGTAGACGTTGCTACTTATGTCGTGAGAAAGGTCACGTCGCTTCTTCATGCACTAGTGGTAACTTATCCAACCCAATTATTATTGATGATATATATTCTCTTGGGAAGGATAAGGTTGGCAATGTGTTTGCCAAGTTTGTTGGTACTCAAAGTGGTGTCAAGAAAAGAACCATTTGGATAGCCAAGCCTATTGTGACTAACCTCTTAGGACCCAACTTGGTTGGGGACCACCAAGCTCAAACTTGATCAATAGGTGTTGTTGGAGGGCATTGGGGACTTGGCTACATTATGAAGAGTTAAGGGATCTTCATCATTCATATTGTCTCAAGCCAAGTCATTCGGATTATCAAGTTTCTATCTTATATCCAAAGTTCCTCCTTGCGGTAACTCGTGTTTAAATTGTTTACATTGAAAGTTACTTGCCCCTTTTGCTTGTTTTGGTTTTGTACCATGCATGTGTTTGTATATGTTGTGCTTCCAACTTGCTTATCTTGAGCAATCAAGTCCGTGTGTGTTGGTTTGCACAGCATGTACGTGTGTGTCGTGCGTTGAGCCTTTATGCTTCTTGTTTGTATCCTAGTTGGCTCGTGTGAGAGATTAATGGAACATCCCATTTTGGGGGAGTGATGTGCTTTGTGCACCTCACAATCCTATAAATGTGTGTACATGAGGAATACCATCTAGTATTGATATTACAAGATTATCTAGTCGCTAGGTGGTATGTCTCTCATGAGAAATTCAAATTCTAAAAAGTCCTTTAATTATCTCTTGTTGGATACTCTTATTGCCTCTTGTTAAGTTTTTCCTTGGTATCACATTATGAGGGAGTAATATGCTATGTACATATTACAAGCCTTGAAAATGTGTACATTTGATATATTGTCTTGATATTATTAATTATCTTGTTCCTAGGTGACATGTTAGCTCTACAAGTTGCAATTTGCTTGTGTTTGTTGTAAAGATGATGTTGGATATCCTTGTTATCTACCACCGGGAATTATTTCCAAATACTTCTTGTCTTTTGACAATTGGTACTCACTTATGTGTGGTAGAATTTATTGATCATCTTTACATTGGCTTTTGTTTTTATTTGCCTTATCTCTTGCCAAGGATTGTGTCCACTCGCGTTGTCTTCCATACCACTTGTGGATCTTGTTAATTTCTTGTTCTTGTCTAGTGTTTTCTAGATATAGTGAAAGTGGTGATCCCACCTTGTGCATTTTGTATTCAAATGCAAATTCTCTATAATGCACAACTCATGGGGGAGCTATCCTATTTTCTGTAGAACACTCTTCTTGTGAGCCTTATCAAGTGTGTTTTGGTGGAAGGCAAGCCGTTTCTTTTTGGTACTTTGTGCCATCATGAAACTTTGTAGAGGGCATGGTTTGTTTGGAACCATCCTCTCTTTTGGGAGTTTGATTTCTTTCATTTTGAGTGTGCCAATGGATATCTCATTCCTTGATGTATCGTTTAATGATATCTTCCAAGTGATGATTTCTCCATTTGGTAATCTATTTTCTCTTGGTATTTCTTTCTCATTTGGTATCGCTTCTTGAAAGTCTTGAGCATGCATAGTCACTTCGTGTATTTTATTTGGCATGTTTTCTTTCTTTGATCCAATATATAGGGGAAACTCCACCAAGTCTCAATTTGGATGAGATGTGCATGAAATTCATTTCCATTTCTATATGCACATATGTTTGTGGAGTCTGTCCTATGTATTGGTGTTTCTAACTCTTTGGTCCCAATGAGTTTGGGTACCATTTTGTTTGTGTTGTTGTTCTAGGAACAATTGAAGATACATTGGATGCTCGGCTCACTCACAAGGAAGGTGGTGTCACCATGTGCTTATTGGAGTCAAGCTAGGATGTTCAATGAACTACTATCTAATACCTTCAATTGGTATCTTCTGCATCCTTCCAATGCTATCTCGGTAACAAGTATCGATTCATGCTTTCCTCTCTTGCATTCAACCTTGTGTAGGTTGCATCTTGGCATGATATTCATTTCATATCTTGTGATACTTGTTTCCTTTCTCAAAGCATCCCAACGATGATCTCTTGTTGCTAGTTGTGATGTCTTTGATGGATGTGTGGTTGGACTTCATTTATATACAATAAGACCATATCTAGTCAAGTGCTATGCTTTCAAGCAAATATCTTATTGGTATATTTATGACTTCCTTGTGGATATCTTGTTCTTTCCTTTTTGTAACTATTTCGTGTGTACATCCTTCTTTGTGGATTGATATCATCATGATCTTCATCTACCTAGAATCTTATACACTTGAGAGAAGTTGCATATCTAGTTGATATCCCTTTCTTACACGTCCACCGTTTCTTTCTCATGTTATTTCTTTGGTGGCTCCGTGAAAGTGTGTGCCTTGAGTGCGGGTCATATCTCGTTGCATCTTGATGCACTCTTGTGTGGTGAAGATCATTTTCCTCATGCTTGTCTTGACGAGGCTTTTTGCCATCTTAATTGGTACCCCTCGTCTTGATGAGGCTTTCACTTTCTATCTTCACCATGGGTTGTCACAAGCTTGGTTGTTATTTCGCTTTTTAGCAAGCTTGTGTATCCATTTGCTTGTTGTGTGTGTGTGGGAAGGACATGTCTTGCACCTTGTATCTCATTTATCCAAGACTATGTTGATGCTTAATGCTCATCCTTATATCAGTGTTCTCAAGTGCTTTGCCATGACTCACACACATCGGTTTTGGTTGAGCCTATTCTTAAGTTGCCTCTTTTACATGTTGCTCAACCATGTGTTCGTTGCAAGTGCTAGGCTTTGTTTCCTATATGCTCACTTGCACTTGTTGTAAGTTTCTATTGATTTTGGGGGTGCTATGATCCTATTTTTTGCACTTTGTATCCAAATACAAAAAATCTTACTTGTGCACAAATCATGGGGAGCTTCTCTAGTTTCTTTAGAACACTCCTTTGCTCATATCATAATATCCTTTATTCATGTGGCTCATAGGATCTTTGGTCTAGTTGGTTCAGTTGATATCCGTTGATTGCTTGCTTCAATTGGTATCTTTTGATTGCGTGATTGCTTGTGTCTCTCTTTGTTATGTCTTTGTGGCATATCATTCTTTAGCAGTCTTTGTGCCTCAATATAGTTTGTCTTCCTCCAAGTATTTACCTTTGGATATGTGTATGGCATTCCACTCACTTGTTGAGAAATACACAATTTATGGAGGAACACTTTTTATATTGGCCTTCTAAGCTTTTCGCCCATTTTGGCAATCGATGCCAATGGGGGAGAAGTTTCAGAGAGTTTTGTGGAGAAGTTTTCAGAGTTTCTCATTGCTTTGATTTTGTTCCTAAGCATTTGCATCTCATACTCATGCCTCATTGGTTGTTTCATTGCATGGTGATTCATAATTCCTTATATAAACTCTCTTAAAAGTGATTGTCATCAATTACCAAAATGGGGGAGATTGAAAGGACATGCGGTGCCCCCATGTGTGGTTTTGGTAATTGATGACATTCTCTATGGACTAATGGTTGCATTGAGTTATATTTGAAGGATTTGTCCATAGGCATTTCTTGATGTCCATGTGTTGGTTTCAAGGAGTTTATGAGTTGACCAAGGTGCTATTAAGGAATTATCCAAAGATTGGTCATGTGAGTATTGAGCTTATTGCAAGCATGTCTTGAAGAAGAAGAGTGTGTGATCATTCATGTCTACCTTCAAGAAATCATCCAAATGAAGAGAGTTGGAAAGATTCAAGGTTGATCAAGACTAAATCAAAGAGTGAATCAAGTTGATCAACACACAAAGCGTAGAAGATGTACCGAGAGGGATCAAGTGATCCCATGGTATGGTAAGCATTGTCAATTACGCTTTGTGTACTAACCCATGGTCTTCGTGAGAGTTCTTTGTGGGGTTAGGTTGTGGTGTGCACGTTCAAGTGATGCATCACGAAGAGATCAAGTGCTTGAAAATTGCCATCCATTGTGGTGACAATGGACTTGTGAAGATGTGCCGAAGAGTGGCTCACCCATAGTGGAGTATGGGGGAGCAATCTACTAGTCTTCACCGAGCCAACGCAACCAAGAAAGGTGGTCCTACTTGAGGAAGTCAAGATCGTCTACATCTAGCTCAAGTGGACTTTGTGCAAGGCAAAGGTTTGGCCTTGATAGGTTCTCTATTTTACCGGTCTCATGGTGGTAGTTTGGAGACCGGGTTATAGGATCGATTGCCGTACTATTAGGGGGGGGCTCTCGATGAGTAGCTCGATTGTATCGTTCGTAGAGAGCTCAAACCATTGCATCCTTGCATCATCTTTCTTGGTTCTTGTTTGGTTCGCTTGGTGAGTCTTAGAACTTATGGTCATCTTGATGACAAGCTCGGGTTCATCGAAAACGGAGTTCACATGCTTCTTCTATTGCGTTTTCTGTGTTGGAGGTTTTATCGGTCCTATTCAAGGAAGGGTTCTCACCATTTTCTTATGGGCCTTTTCTATTTTCCTTCTTATTGTTATTTCTATCAAGATTGTGTTAGCCCTTGTCACTAGCTTTCCAACAAATTTGGTTTCGTTGAATTCGGAGTCCGTTTGCAGAAGTTGTGTCAGTTTTGGTGTCCTTAAAAAGGCTGCAGCGGTACTACCGCTCATGGGAGCGGTACTACCGCTTGGAGGGGATGTAATTTTTTACTACCGCTTTTGGGAGCGGTACTACCGTGGTTACTTCCGCTCCGGACCAAAAACTCGTCTTACGTCCAGCGGTGTTAGGCACGGATGTATTTTTTTAGTACCTCTCGCAAGCAGTAGTACCGCTACCCTTAGCGGTAGTACCGCTACCCCTAGCGGTAGTACTGTGAGGACAAGCGGTAGTACCGCTCCGGCGGTTCTACCGGCCTTTTGCCTCCTCGCTGTTGTTTTTCAAAGGGCTTCCACCGCCCTAGCGGTAGTACCGCTCTGTGCGGGCTGTGAGCATAACGGTTGGATTTTTCTCCACCTATAAAAGGGGGTCTTCTTCCCCAATGAACCTTATCCTTGGAGCTCGTGTTCTTCCCCCATTGTTGACCTTCTTCGAGCTTGCTATCTCTCAATCTCTCCATGGATTCTTGCTAGTTTTTGGGGGGAAAGAGAGAGGAGATCTAGATCTACGTTTCTACCAATCACTTTCTCCTCTAGGTGAGGGGAACCCTTTGGATCTAGATCTTGGAGTTCTTCGTGTTCTCTTCTTCGTTCTTCCTCTCATTTTCCTCCCTAGCATTAGTTGCTTTGGTGGGATTTGAGAGAGAAGAACTTGGGCACTCCGTGTGCCCTTGCCATTGCATTTGATGCATCGGTTTGAGTTCTCCACGGTGGTACATGGAAGTGAAGTTGAGTAGCTTATTACTCTTGGGTGCTTGGTACCCTTGAGCTTGTTCCTCTTGGGTGCTTGGGCACCCTAGACGGTTGGTGGTGTTCGGAGCTCAATCATTGTGGTGTAAAGCTCCGGGCAAGCGTCGGGGTCTTCAATTAGGTTGTGGAGATCGCCCCGAGCAATTTGACGGGTATTGGTGACCGCCCCCAAGGGTTGCCAAAGTGTATGGGTTCAGTGACCGCCCCCAAGAGTTGCCATTTGTACGGATTCGGTGACCGCCCTCAAGGGTCCCTTAGTGGAATCACGGCATCTTGCATTGTGTGAGGGCGTGAGGAGATTACGGTGGCCCTAGTGGCTTTTTGGGGAGCATTGTGCCTCCACATCGCTCCAAACGGAGATTAGCATCCGCAAGGGTGTGAACTTCGGGATACATCGTCGTCTCCGCGTGCCTCGGTTATCTCTTACCCGAGCCCTTTACTTATGCACTTTACTTTGTGATAGCCATATTGTTTCTTGTCATATATCTTGCTATCACTTAATTGTTTATCTTGCTTAGCATAAGTTGTTGGTGCACATAGGTGAGCCTAGTTGTTGTAGGTTTTGTGCTTGACAAATTAACCGCTAGGTTTATTCCGCATTTGTTCAAGCATAAACCGTAATTATTTTAAAGCGCGCCTATTCACCCCCCCTCTAGGGGACGTCCTCGATCTTTCACTCGTGTACTATTTGTTCTACCCGCCGGGTACCAAATGGGTACGGATACCCGTCGGGTATGGGTATGGGTTTCATACCCATGGGTACGGATATGGGTAGAATTTTGTACGCACTGACTATACGGGTATGGGTATGGTATTACTCTACCCTGCCCATACCCTACCCATTGCCATCCTTAGGTCCAAATCTATATGTAATTCCAACTCAGACGAGAGAAGATACCTGATCACGAAGCATTCCTAACATGGAGGAGTATGTCCATATTCAAACTTTTTAGAGTTGTCATGTGCTCTTAATTGAAGAAGAAATACGTCCCGCTGATTCACGTTCAAATATTCAACTTTCGTGCTTGAAGGAACCAAGGAATCCATAACTTCAGGTGCGCACTAGAGCTACCAATGTTAAACGAGGACCACTCAAGTGTTTTTCAAGAGTCTTCCTTAGAAGCATGACGCTTTGAAGGAGAAAAATCATTTTCCGGCAATCTGTTCAATTAAAAAACACAACCACTTAAATTACTAACATTAAACAAGCGAGGGTTGAACTAATTATGGAAGTGCTATCACTGAGTTATATGATCACATTGCAACAATATTCATTTTTGTACCAACAAAAAATTCAAAAGATCTATTTATTCAGAGAAATATAAATGTGTATTTGATAACAGGAAAAATACAAACAACGGTTCATAATGCTCACCAAGCATTGATAGAAATATTTTTGGGATGTGGTTAATTGATATTTTTTTTGCTTATTTCTAAAATAGGCAGAAACTGATTAAATAATAAAATAAATACTTTCTTCCCCAAAAACAATCTAAAATTTTAATCAAGACTTTCTTACCTCACCTCTGACATCTGGAAAGAAAGTCAACCCCAACTTGCATGTAAGTTTACCAGTTTAAAATTAAAAACCATAAATGGCCAAAATTAGAGTTTGCATGTTTCCCCATCCAAATCAATTTTAAATATTATTAAAAAATTCATGGACATGCCTTAGGCATATGTCTACCTCCTAGACACCTTTTCCCCATCAGGGAAACTCAAATTTTTAGCCCATGCTCAACATTGCAGGATCTGCTCTTTTGAGTTCAAACCCAGTTCCCTCAAATATCTCAAACCCTATGACTCTAAGCCCTTCCTATGATCTTCTAGCAACCCTAGGAACCCAGTAGACATCATGTAACCCGCTCTTTCTTCCTCTAGCAACTAGAGCGTGCCCCATGCCGTGATCGACATCGCCAGAGCGCGAGCTACCATCCCAGAACACAAAGAACACTAATTAAGAAGCATAAATTCAAAAATTCATTGCATAATCCTGGTTCATCACATCACATATTACAAAAGGCATGGTCTCCTAACTCGGCTTACGATAATTTGGGCGATGAACTACTTAAATTTTGGCGATGAACTACTCGTCCTCCTCGACTACAAGGAAATCAGTCTATTGCAACAGAAATATTGCAACAAAATACTTTTTGTTGCAAGAGTTCATTTTATCGCGACAATTTTTATTTCAGTGGTGATTGGCATATCATTATGCAACAAAGTTTTACCGTTGCAAAAATGTTGACCCTATCGCAATGTAGTAAGAATTCGTTGCATTAAGTTTTACTATTGCCACAATTTGTGTAGCGTTCCAATATTTCTATTTTTTTACTTTAAATAAAATTTCTTTGGTGGTAAAAGGGATTTCGTTTCCCACCAAATAATTGGCCAGTTGCTTCATTTCCCAACAAAAAAGACTTCCGACTCCCGGCAATAAAATTCGTTTCACGCACGAACAGGGTAGGCTACTGATAACCGCTTTCAATATGCTCAGTTAAACAGGACGATAATCAATCGGGTTTACTTGTGTTCGTCGACGAGGTCCAAGGTAGTTGTAGATCGGCTCTTGCGTACCTCTTTGTTCTCCTGCCCCGCTCCTGTTCTCGTCCTCTCGCTCCTGGCCCCCCTGCCCCACCGCCTGACGCCCTCCGGCTAGTCGCCGCCCTCCTCAACTTCTCCCTGCTAGTCGCCGGCCTTGCCTCTCCTCCACCCCATCTCGTCCGCCGGCCCGCAACCCCGCTCTCCGCCGCCAACTGAGAAGGGGAGGGAGGACCTGGCACCGCCGGGGCTGTGCTTCGCTCCGCCGCTACTTGCGAGATCTCGTCAGCCGCGCGATGGGTAGCCGCGCCGGCAGGAGCAGCTTCGGGGCGGACGGTCGCCTCCGTGCCGGCTCACGCCGGCGGTTGGTGGGGACCCGGCCGCCGCGTCCATGAAGTAGCAGAAGGGTAGCTCGCCTCCTTCTGTTCTTCCCTGTCACTCTGAAAGCAAGAATCATCAACAGTCTCTTCTCATCAAATTCCTTGAATCAACTACATATGGTGCTAAATTGATCGTAGATCCGTACTCCTTGTCTATCTGCATACACCGCCTGGCCCGTGGTTTGTTGTGGACAACGACAACGATTTCTCTCCTCTCTCCTCTGTTCTTCTCCTCTGTTCGTCTTCTCCTGGCCTACTTGCTCTCAACAGAAAAATTTGCTGGTAACTTTAATAGTATCTCTGATTTTGCATTGTTTCTTGGCCTTTTATTTGGTAAATCATCAGTTAGCAGCTACAATATTCTTTTCTAGAAGATGGGTCAACAGACATAAAATGGTTCGATCCGTAGTGTATCAATATGCATTACAAGTTCTGTCCCTTTATCAGTCAGCATCGTTGTCTACAGTATTTAATTCCTTACTAAACTGATATCATTCTAGAATGAAGATGTCAAACTTTTTAATCTGTAACGACTCATATGCAGATTGACCACATTAAGATAATATTAGTAGATTTTTCAATATAAATACTTTATATTATACTTACTAACATTTAATGTAAAAATAAACAGTCAAAGATGTACATTTCCAAATTGTGCCAATGTCCAAAATAACATCTTGCACTCTGTAACGAAGATTGTAGATAACAGACTGTGACAACATATAGAATCATGGGCTTAACAGATAAATAAGACTTCAAATGGTGTGAATAGGGTCCTAGAGGACTAGTTACTATCTTGTATAAGTAATTTGATTAAGCGCTCAATTTTGTATGGTACTCAGAGATGTTAGTTTCTTATAGCCTGGAGTAGTGGTTTCGTATGTTGTCATGGTAGGAGGGTAGCTGAAATGTTTTGGCCTATCAGTCCACTTGCTTGGCTTGTCAGAATGGTCATACTTACACTGTAACTTGTTATGCCGTAGTGCTAGTCAAGTTCGAATGGTTTCCTTTATGTGCTGATCAAGTTTTTTGTTTTTGAGAACCCAGTTAGCAACGACTTCATTGAAGAATGTACATTTATCTCCGAGTAACATAGAAATGCCCATGTCTGATGCTAGTTAAAACATATCTACAATATTGTAGCCGTTGCGCCTCTTGCTGCCTTTGGATATCTTCTGGCAACACATCTTTCTCTTTATCCTACAATTCTCATTCTACCTGCATGTGCCACAACTGATTTTTTTTAGTTAAAATGTTCAGCCATACATGCATGCTCAGCCTTGCTTTGAATTTCATCATTAGATTTGATGAACGAAACATTTGTTAATATATTTTGCTACTATGCTAGCCTTGCTCCAGTTATTCACACAATTAATAATGGAAGAGTGGACATTTGAAACTTGAACACCCATAACTCATGCAGTTATGCTCAGGTACTGTACTACCAGGTTTATATTACTTGTCCATGGTACAGCAAGTACATCTTTTTTTCTGAAATCTGAACTACAAGAATATCTTAATGCCCCGACACAACTAAACACAAATAATGGCAGAACATGCTTACTTGGCTACTACCTCCAGTGAACACATCCATCTTTCTTTCTTTCTTTCTTTCTTTCTTTCTTTTTATGGACATGTAAACGCATCAACCAAATCCCATCGTCACACATAAACTGATCTACTAATGGATTCTAGTAACACATGTAAACTAATCGTACTGTTCATTGAGTCAGATGTGGATATGTAGTCCTATCAGGAAAGGAAGAAATTTCATTATGATAATACTTGTGAAAGGAAGAGTGGACAATTTTCATATATTTTGGCAGACAATAGAGTGGTACAGGTTATGGGTACGCATGAAGGCTAAAATAGATAGCCAATTTAATTTAATTTATATAGATCCAGTTGACCATAATACACTACTGGTTGAGAAAAACTAAGTTTGTATGCCCATGGTTGGTCACAAACTATATTTATCCTACACAGATGTTTAGCTATTGCACACACATGACTGATGTTGTACACAATGTTTGATATTTGATCATCTTTGTCTCAACCTGCATATATTACCTAATGTTGTCAACACCAGAGATAGCTTGGGTGTACCTTGTTGAAATATTATCTAAAGGTTGTAGATATGCCTCCTCTTGTTGAATGGCAGCGGGACATAAATACTGTTTCTTCAGAATTCCTTCTAGAAATGTTACATGGAATCCTTTCTGCTTATCGGTTTCATCTAAAGATGAGCATGGTTCAATGCTTTCCCTGAATATGGGATCTAAAAATTGTGCTGGCCTTCTTGCAAGACGGGGGCATCATCTTGCCATCTTTCTAATTCAAAACAAAATTCTACATGAAAGGGCAGATAGGTAGAGAAGACTTACGTGTGTAATGTTTGAGATTTCACCTTTTTCTATGGTTAATTTTAAAGGGATTACAGAGATACAATATTCATATCTACTAACATAATCCAGTGCAAAAGGGTCTATCAAGGTTGGACATTTTATATGCGATGACACAACTATGGGTTCTTGACGGCGCCATGTACCAGGGGCACACCGCAGGACCGGAAGTCGGCCAACCAGGCCGGACGCAGGCCCATCAGGCCATAGTGTGGCCCAGGCCTGCTACCCAGCCGGTAGGCCTCCTCACGAGGGCGCCAGCATCTTGGCGCACAAGGAAGACCGCCGAAGATCTCGGAGGGTCTCTAGTCGGCAGCAACTGACCTACATCTCTGTAAACCCTAGGCCCTGTATCCTATATAAGCATGGCCTAGGGTTAGTCGATAGACATCTAATCTCATAGTATCGATACACTGACATGATCCCTTGCGATCTCAACATTGTACTCCAAATCTCCTCATATGATTAGGCATATACACCATCAATCTAATCTAGCATATACACCATCAATCTAATCTAGCGAGAGTAGGGTATTACCTCCACCGTGAGGGCCTGAACTTGGGTAAAAGCTTCGTGTGCACTCTCATCTAGCTTTTCGGCTACGCGTGACACCCTATCGGGACTACTGCCGGAATAATGAACCGGCAGTTGGCGTGCCAGGCACGGGCTGCGTTGGCCGGTAACTAGATCCAGATGGGATCTCTTTTCATCGCTGGCATTTACGCCCTGGACCAGAGGTTTACCTTTGGCGCCCTGAGTTTCGTCGCCAACATGGTGAAGCACCTCAACCTCGTGCTCCCCTCTTCGAGGGCCAGGTTCTCATCTTCGGGAGCTTGGAATTTGTAGCTGATCGTTTCGGCGAAACCCGTCTCCGAAACCCGGCACCATGCTGGGCACAGGAGCCGACCCCCAGAAAAATGTGTGTTGCATTTCTTTTATGGTGGAGGATCATTTATGGATTTTAATGTCACTCAAGCTTGGGGGTACCAGATAAAATTTGTACTGATCATGAGGCTTGGGAATTAGATAAGGGGGGTGATGGAGGAGTAGAACTTGATTATGACTGCATTGAAACTTACTCCCAGTTTGGAAGAGTAGACAAATTAAGTGGAAACTTTCATATTGACCCTGATGCTGTTCTGCAGATTATAAAAAATTACACTGAGCATTTGCAGGTACCTAAGTAAAATTGGGAATATTACATCGAGGAAACCGAAGAAGAAATGATGGTGTCGCCCATAGACGAATCCTGGGCGATAACCATTGAGAGAACCAACCTGCGTAAGTCCCAAAAACACCTTACCCTCAAAGGGTAGTACAATTGGAAAATCATAGTCTGAAAAGGGAACTGCAACAAAGGAATGAGGTAAAATAGTGTACTGTCACACCTCGCGCTAAACCTGAAGTGGATGTAGTCAAAACCCCAGCTGCACCTGAAGGGGTAAGTGATAATATAATTGAAATGGAAGAAGAAACAACGTCCCTTGTCAAACGATGCATTAAAGCTAAGGATGCAGGGAAGCCTGTATTACCGTGTTCCTTTGGAGGTACATCTTATTATGGTTTGTGTGACCTTGGCTCATCTATTAATGTTATACTTTATACTCTTTGTGCAAAAATCCATGATGATATTTGTCCTACTGGAATACAACCCACTGAGATGACAATTAGGCTTGCTGATGGAACTTTTAGAAACCTTACGGTATTTTCCATAATGTTCATGTCATTCTCCGTACTTTTATCTACCCCATTGACCTTGTTGTTTTGAAAATACCTGAAGATGATTTTTGTCATGTTGTATTTGGGAGACCCTTTTTGAACACCGCAGGCTCTAAGATAGATTGCAAAAAGGAAGTGGTTTCCCTCCGCTCAGGAGAAGAGGAACGGGAATTTCACTTTTCAAGGTTCAAGAACCGTCCCTATTATAATGAAGATGAGGAGATGAAAGAAAAAACTATAGTGCAACTCACTGCTATTTATTTTTGGAATCCTCGAAGATGAGCTGGAAAGAAGTCTTACTGGATACGAGCAGGGCCCAGAAGACCAAGAAAAGGAAGAGCTAGATCAATATCTTGATGAAGCTCCCCCTTTGGAGCCTTCTTTGATTCAAGCCTATGAGGTACCTGAGAAGAAGGGAGATGAAGAGCTTCCACCTCCTGAACTCAAACAATTACCAGAAGAACTCAGGTATGAATTGTTGGATGAAGCAAAAAGATTCCCTGGCATTATAAACTCAACTTTTTAGGAGACGAAAAGAACAAACTTATGAAAGTTTTAAGAAGCCATCGTAAGGCATTTGGTTACTCCATGGACGACCTTAATGGAATAAGCCCATCCATATGCACTCACGGAATATTTATGGAGGAAGGAGCTAAACCAGTAGTAGACTACCAACGGAGGTTAAACCCCGTCATGAAAGAAGTGGTAAGGAAAGAGGTAATTCGATTATTAGATGCTGGTATTATATACCCTATTGTTAATAGTAAATGGGCCAGTCCAATTCATTGTGTTCCTAAAAAGGGAGGATTTACAGTTGTGCCAAATAAGAACAATGAACCCATCCCTACTAGAACTGTCGTTGGATATCGTATGTGCATTGATTACAGAAAGCTAAACAAAGAAACTCGAAAGGATCACTACCCAATGTCATCTATTGATCAAATGCTTGAAAGACTCGCTAAGCATTCTCAATTCTGTTACCTTGATGGATATTCTGGGTTCTCCCAGTTAGCAGTCCATCCGGAAGATCAAGAGAAGACGGCATTCACTTGTCCTTACGGTACGTATGCTTATTGCCACATGTCGTTCAGGTTATGTAATGCACCTGCTACTTTCCAGCGGTGCATGACAGCTATCTTTGCCGACTTTGTTGAGGAAATAATGGAGATTTTTATGGATGATTTTTCTGTATACGGAACCTCATTTGATGACTGTTTGCATAATCTTAATAAAGTTTTGCAGAGATGTGAGGACACTAACCTTGTTCTCAATTGGGAGAAATGTCACTTCATGGTAATAGAAGGTATAGTACTTGGTCAGATAATTTCAGGCAAAGGCATCGAAGTGGATAGAGCGAAAATAGAGGCAATAGAGAAACTACCATATCCATGTGATGTGAAAGGGATACATAGCTTTTTAAGCCATGCTGGTTTTTATAGACGATTTATCAAAGCTTTCTCTAAAGTTTCGAAGCCGCTAAGTAATCTCTTGCAAAAAAATGTTCCCTTCCATTTCGATGATGAATGCATCTTAGCTTTCGAGCAGCTCAAGAAGGCGTTGATCACGGCCACCATTATTAAACCACCAGTGTGGGATCGCCCCTTTGAAAATATTTGTGAAGCTGAAGAAGATGTGGTAAGCGCTGTCTTAGGACAGTATGAGGGTGAGAAATTACAAATTATTCATTACGTTAGTCGTACCCTCAATGAAGCTCAAAGGAATTATGATATTGCAGATAGAGAACTTTATGTTGTCATTTTTGCTTGTGAAAAATTTAGACTTTATATTTCAGATTCGAAAGCTAAGGTCTATATGTAGGAGATATGCCCTAGAGGCAATAGTAAATGTTATTAATTATCTCTCTGTTCATAATTAAGTTTATATTCCATGCTATAACTGCTATGGTTCCCGAGCCCGTATATCCATAAAGGCTCTGGGGAAAACCCATGTGCACGTGTGGTATAATAAACAGTAAAATGTATTCCTAGTCGTGCCTCTAAGACTAGCTCAAGTGTTGCATGATGATTATGTTTTCCCAATCATGGGCATGTCTATGCCAGCAACTTCGAGGGCACAATGTCAGGAATGACATTTGTGTTGAATCGACCCGAATTGATGTTATGCTATGAGATACATTCGTCATGAGTTAATGGTTAATAACACAGAGATAGTTAACGTTTGCATGATTCCTCAGACCATGAGAGTATCGAGTTTCTTCATGCTTGATTCATGAACTTTGGGGTTTGTTAAACGTCATCCGTAAATGGGTGGCTATTACGGCGGCTTACGGGTTCATGGAAAAGTGTGTCAAGTAACTTGATAGCTTAAGATTGGGATTTGCTCCTCCGGCGATGGAGAGATATCTCTGGGCCCTCTCGGTGTTACGGTATCCATCATCGTCTGGCCAGACACAGGGTGATTTGATCACAGGGATGCCGGAACACGGTAACGAGAAAAGAGAACAATACCGATAACGGGGTAACTGGCATAGTGGACAAGTTGTTGATCCACGGGGATGCCAACATGTCTAACCTCGGGTATTTGTAACATATCGTGAAGCAACAAGAATAGCACACGGCAACTGGAGGTTCACTCGAATATTCATTCGTGTGGGTATAGGGGTCAATATGGGTGTCCACGGCTCCGGTGTTGATCATTGATCGGAAGGGGTTCCGTGTCATGTCTATACTTCACCGAACCTATAGGGTCACACGCTTAAGGTTCATCTATCTGCTGAATACTAGACAGGGAGTCTGAGAGAAAATCACCGAAAAAGTTTCGGAGACAACGGAAGAGTTCCGGAGAGAGAACACTGAAAAAGTTTCGGTAAAACCGAAAAGTTGTTTCGGATAAAACCATTGATCCAAAAAGGTTTCGGCAAGCACCGGGAATGTTTTGGAGGTTGCCAGATTGGTCTGGTAATTTCTGGAATTTTTTTGGAGAAAAAACCGAAAAAAAGTTTCGGAGCTGCCGGAGTTGTTTACCGGGTAAACAAAGATGGTTTTAAATTAAACCACCATACTGGAAATGTTCCAGAGCGCGTCCAGATAATTTTAGAGGGTGCCGGAAATGTTCTGGGACCTTCTGGAATTTTTCAGAAATAATAGTCGCGGAAAACATCTTGTCCCAGCGTGAGGGGACAAGATCCCACGGATCGTGGGGGCTGTTTTTGGGCTGTTTTTGGGGGGGCCCCCTTTGGGGGCAGCCCCCTTTTGGCTGTACAAAATGTTGGGGGGGCCCCCCATGGTGGGGGGCAGCCCCCACAAGTGGTGGAGAGTGTTGGGAGGAAGGTGGGGCCCCATGGGGGAACACCATGGACAAGGGAACATGTTTTCTCCATGTTTGGTGGGAACATGTTTTCCTTGTTTGGTGGGTGCATGTTTAGTGGGCTGATTTTCAGCCCCCCCTCACCCCTTCCACCACTATATAAGGAGGAGGAGAGGTGCTCTCCAACTCCACTCCAACTCTCTCACACAAGCCATGCATGATCTGGCATTCTCTCTCCCTCCCACGAAATAGTTTCGTACTGCCGAAAGGCTGTCTGGGTTCCGGTGGGAACTAGTTCTGGACGGCGAAGCCCTGCCGGATAGATGGCACCGTATGTGTGCAACCCCGTAGAGAGGTCGTAGTTTCGTCCTTTTGCCCGAGGGGCTGTTCGAGTGTCCTCCCGAAGGGCTGTCCGAGTGACGGTCCGAGTTCTGTGAGTCCTCCCGAAGGGCTGTCCGCGACACCGTCCGGGGGACTGTCCGACCGCCTCCCGGAGGGCTGTCCGAGTGGCGGATGAGGGAGTACATCCTCGCGGTTGGGAGGTTGTAAATCCTAGCTGCGGGGATCTGCACCGACGATCGTCATCGACTCTACTTCCGCTGCGCTTCGAGTCGGTAACGAAAATGATCAAACCTTGTATGCAGTCTCCATAGTGGTCCTGGGCTGGGGCGTAGGTCGGAAATTTTTGTTTTCTGCTGCGTTACCCTACACTATACGAATCACCAGGCTTTGAAAAACCTCTTAACCAAGAAGGATGCAATGTAGGAGATATGCCCGAGAGGCAATAATAAATGTTATTGATTATCTCCTTGTTCATAATTAGGTTTATGTTCCATGCTATAACTGCTATGGTTCTCAAGTCTGTAAATAAAACGAGTCTCGGAGGAAGACTCATATGCACGTGTGGAATAATAAACGGTAAAATGTATTCCTAGTCAAGCCTCTATGACTGGCTCAAGTGTTGCATGATGGTTCTGTTTTCCTGATCATGGACATGTCTATGCCAGCAACTTTGAGGGCACAATGTTAGAAGAACATTTGTGTTGAATCGACCCGCAATGATGTTATGCTATGAGTTACATTCGTCACAAGTTAATGGTAAATAACACAGAGATGGTTAAAGTTTGCATGATTCCTTAGACCATGAGAGTATCGAGTTTCTTCATGCTTGCTTCATGAACTTTGGTGTTTGTTAAACGTCATCCGTAACTGGATGGCTATTACGGCGGCTTACGGGTTCATGGAAAAGTATGTCAAAGTAACTTGATAGCTCGAGATTGGGATTTGCTACTCCGACGATGGAGAGATATCTCTGGGCCCTCTCGGTATTATGGTATCCATCATCGTCTGGCCAGACACTTTGTGATTTGATCACGGGATGCCGGAACACGGTAACGAGAAAAGAGAACAATACCGGTAACGAGGTAACTAGCATAGTGGACAAGTTGTTGATCCACAGGATGCCAACATGTCTCACCTTGGGTATTTGTAACATATTGCAAAGCAACAGGAATAGCACACGGCAACTGGAGGTTCACTCGAATATTCATTCGTGTGGGTATAGGGGGTCAATATGGGTGTCCACGGCTCCGATGTTGATCATTGATCGGAAGGGGTTCCGTGTCATGTCTATACTTCACCGAACCTATAGGGTCACACGCTTAAGGGTCATCTATCTGCTGAATACTAGACAGGGAGTCTGAGAGAAAATCACCGAAAAAGTTTCGGACACCGAAAAAGTTTCGGACAGCGGAAAAGTTCCGCAGAGAGAGGTCACCGGATGAGTTCCGGTGAAACTGAAAAGTTGTTTCAGAGGATACCATAAAGTCAAATTGGTTTCGGCACATGCCTGATAATTCTTGGAGGGTGCCAGAATCGTTCTGGAAACTTCTGGGAATTTTCTGGAAGAAAAAACCGGAAATGATCCGGAGCTGCCGGAACCGCTTCAGATGCTTTTCGCAGATGAAATCACTAAACTGGAATTGTTCCAGAACGAGTTGAAAATTATTTTAGTGGGTACTGGAAATGTTCTAAGCCCACATAAATATTTTCAGTTCGAACGGACGCTGAAAAATGTCGTCATGAATAGTGAAAGTGCTTTTTGGGTTACTTTTTGGAAAGCCATTATTTTGGGCTTTGTCCCAAGATATTTTTTGGGGTGACATGGATGGATGAGGCCCCCTTGGGGGGCCCATACAAGGAGATGGCCGGCCACATGGGGGCTCCTCCTTGGAGCCCCCACTTGTCCCTTGATTTCTCACTTGGGTCCTTATGGAAGGACTTCATCCATGTGCATTTTGGGTTTTCTTGTAAAACCACCCTACCCCTTGGGTTTCCTATAAATAGAGGAGAGTGGGCTGCCCACAAACCTCACTCCTTCTCACATACAAGTGCCATGCAATGATCTGGCTTCTCTCTCCCTCCCACGAAAAGAGTTTCGTAGAGCCGAAAGGCTGTCTGGGTTCCGGTGGGAACTAGTTCTGGACGGCGAAGCCCTGCCGGATAGATGACACCGTATGTGTGCAACTCTGTAGAGAGGTCGTAGTTTCGATCTTAGTGCCCGAGGGGCTGTTCGTGAGTGCCTCCCGAAGGGCTGTCCAAGTGACGGTCCGAGTTCTGTGAGTCCTCCCGAAGGGCTGTCCGAGTGACCGTTTGAGTTTCGAAGGTCTCCCGAAGGGCTGTCCGCGACACCGTCCGGGGGACTGTTCGACCGCCTCCCGGAGGGCTGTCCGAAGGGAAGACGAGGGTATACATCCTCGCGGTTGGGAGGTTGTAAATCCTAGCTGCGGGGATCTGCACCGACGATCGTCATCGACTCTACTTCCGCTGCGCTACGAGTCGGTAACGAATATGATCAAACCTTGTATGCAGTCTTCATAGTGGTCCTGGGCTGGTGCGTAGGTCGGAATTTTTTTGTTTTCTGTTGCGTTACCCTACAGTGGTATCATGAGCCGTGCTATGCGTAGATGCAGGTTGCGATCTAGAATACATGGAGATGTATGGGTGTTGCACAATATAATTAGGTAGTAGATGAGTTCTGCTACTGAAAATTATTTGTGCGGGTAGCAGATGAAATCTATTACCCGATGTTCTTGTTGCTTCCCTCGAATTTGCGTAGTCCTGATCTTGACAGCATTGTGGAATCTGACAAAGTTCTGGCAATCCGCGATCCTTTCATGCTGCTCCTGAGTATGCTGATTGACAGATCAACGAAGTGCTAACAGTTCTTTGGGTTCCACTTTAGTCAAAGAAAGATGGATGTTTCGCAGACGAAAGGGCAATGCAGATATGATCTGCACGGGGTTCATGCGTATGACGTAGTTCAGTATGGGGCTCGAGATTTTATTATCTCGGTTTTCATACACCCCGCATTGGAGCCATATGGTTGCACTTTAAATGACCTGCGTGTCGACCTTGTGTAATGCATTATTTTATTAGCTATAGAGATAGCAATATTATCTGGTGCATCGACAAGGTGGTGGCAATCTTCTTGAAGGTGAACACCGATGCGAATGCCGAAGACGAAGAAATACAAGACTTCTCCGTCAGAAAGGGCTATACCATATCATGCTATTATAAATTGCCTGAGATGTTTATCCCTTATGATGCACCCTTCTTGATTGCGCGGTAGTCGCTTTTATTAGGGTGATCTCTCACAAAAATATCAAGTAGTTAGTGTTCTCCCAAGTGTAGCACCGTCACGGCATCTTTCCTTTCGGGGTATCACATGGATGCATGGGTACGAACGATTGTACGGGTGTGAGGCGGGTGAGTTGAGACCTCGCAGCGTGATCACTTGGTTGTCTTGACGTTCAGGCATGAAAGTCATGAGCTCGGAACACACGCATCGAAAGATGAACAAGAGTCACATAGAGATGTAATTGGCAAGTTGGCCTACCGATTGCAATTCTCGTCACTTGAGATGGATGCATCCTTGGCGTTGAATTGTAATATGGATCTTCAATCACTCACAATCAATTATGAGAGATATTGATTTGAGTGGGAGCGCACTGTAGAATTAACTTGTTTAATTCTCTATGCAATTAATTTTGAACACTGTCTAAAGTGTGTTTTTGCAAATTTGTTGTAGAATAATGGCTCGCGTTTCCACCTTCCCTATTAAAATTGAATAGCTGTTAAATATCTGGTTAAAACTTTACGGTTGGTAACGTAATGTGAGGATTGTCCTCAAGAGTGCCGAGAAGGACTTTGTCCTATCGCATACTTTCAGTATTCTCTCGCTTATACTATGGATCATATGACTCTCGTCCTTCGATCCAAAAGCTAGAATTCCGTTTCAGTCAAGTGCAATATGTTTGCTTCCATGAGACCCGAACTTTGAAAGTTTGGATAGTTATGTGATATTCATGGAATCTGAAAATCATTTTCAGAGACAGACAAAGGCTAAAACATATGAGATATCCAAAGCAATGTTTGTTAACAAACTATTAGTAAAGGAGTTTACTATACATTAGACTGGTAAGAGAGGGATCCAGAGGAACGCCTATCATATGATGAAAGGTGAATAAAACAACAACTTAAAGAGAAAGGAAGTGTCCGAAGGGTGTTAGTGAAACTTTCACGCCTAGGAAGTCCGGGGCTAACGCCACTCTTAAGTTGGGTGCTTCTTCTGGAAGTAGGAGAAATACTAAAAGTTAAACTGTTAGAAGTATAATGGCAATAAGAAAGAAGACTGGAATATCCAGCTCATGTATGAATGTCATACAAGTTTTTGATGTATAAAAGGCTGGTCAAAGATATAGTTCTTGGGAATTATGGTTAAACATGTTGATCACTAATTCTTGGGTATTGTGAGACAATCACAAAGATACCTGCTCGATTGCATTCTGTTGCAACTCGATGTAAGAACTACTATGGCCTGAAAGACTAGCCAGGAATGAGGTTTTGGTATACACAGGGAACATAGTAAATGTTACTATACCTTCCATCGGTGTATTACTGTCTGTATTTATTTTCATAATTCATTTAGAGTTTCACACACTCTAGGCCTTTGCATAAGGTATCTTGCAAGAAGGTTGTTCATAAGAGAACTTTTTATGTTCGATGTTATGAATAACATAAGGGCCATACTTTCATTGAGAATGAGATGTATGTTATGAATAATGATAATAATATATTACCTCTGGATTAACTTTCATAATTCATTTTAGAGTTTTACACACTCTAGCCCATTGCACAATGTTTGTTGCAAAAGAGTTGTTCATAAAAGAACAATTGTTGTTCAGTATTATGAATAACATAAAGGGACATGCTTCCATCCGAGATTGGACGTATGTTATGAATATTGATGGTAATATGATACATCTATAACACT
This sequence comes from Thinopyrum elongatum, assembly GCA_011799875.1. Lineage (NCBI taxonomy): Eukaryota > Viridiplantae > Streptophyta > Magnoliopsida > Poales > Poaceae > Thinopyrum > Thinopyrum elongatum. The sequence goes on along the minus strand of CM022303.1, from coordinate 42,907,328 downwards.
GACGCTAAATGTCGCAAGACTAAAAGAATACCACACAAGTGTGGCACTGCATTTGGTCACATTGGAGAAACCCGCATGGAAAACTCCATTATGATGGATTTTGAAGTCGTTTGATTTTGAATCATCTGACACTTGCAAATTTCCTCCGAAAAGTGAAGTGACTGAAATACCGTTCACAGGCCATAAGGAATGAGCAACAAACTTATTGGTGATCATACATTTTGATGTGTGTAGTTCAATAAATGTTGTTGCAAGTAGTGGATTTATCTATCTTCAGAAATGACTCAAGTAGATATATGGATATTTACTTGATGAGACGTAAATCTGGATCTTTTGAAATCATTCGAAAGGTTTTCAAATATGAAGTAGAAGTTATTGTAACAAGAAAATTATGTTTCTACAATTCGATTGCAGAAAGGAAAATTTGAGTTACAAGTTTAGCGAATGGCTGATGAGTTGTGAAAGGGGTTTCATAACTTGCACCTCCCGGAACCCCACTGCAAGTGGAAAGTCTGTGAAGATGTAATCGAACCATTTATGACATGGTAAGATCAAAGATGACATAAATAAATTTGCCATTATCCCTTTTAAAGAGTGATGCTTTAGAGACTGCGGCTTTTACACTGAAAAGAGCTCCATCAGGTCTGTTGAAATGACGCCATGGTATGGTACGCCCAACCATGTTATATTTTTTCTTAAACATTTCGAATATGGGGCTTGTGTAAAAGGTTACAAACCTATTCCAAATCAGACAAGTGCTACTTTGTAGGTTATCCCAAGCAATTGGGTATTCCTCCCTCACTATACCGAGGCAAATAGGTTTGCCACAAAGAACGGTATGCTTTTTGAAGAAAATGGTTCTTTCAAAAGGTGAGTGGGAGAATAGTGCAACTCGACGAGATAAACAGTATCTTCGTCATCAGGTCAAAGGAAAGAGACCTTGGAAGTAATTCCAGAGTTTCCTACTGCGACTGATACGGAAGTCTCTACAATAAAATGTATGGACTTCGGTCGAACTTGCAGCTGAACCACGTAGGAAAGGCTCGTGCAAACCTCTCAGGTGCGCAAACGAGACATTGTTGTTAGACAACAGTATACCTACGATACACAAGGAAGCGTTGATGGGCCCTGACTCCGGAATTGACTAAATGCCAATACAATCCGAGATAGTTTCCATATAAGTGATTCAAGATTAAAACCTTGATACACCTTTCGGAAGACTTAGAGTCTGACGAATATTTATGGAACTATAACTGATACGAATAAAAATGTTTTATCCATAAAGCTCGACTTGTTGCAATATACAAGTTCAAGGAGTTGACTACGATGAGGTTGCTTCACCGTAGCGATGCTTAAAGTCGGTTCGGGTTGAACTAGCAATTAATACATATTTCAATCATGAGATATGAAACAAGGATGACGAAAGGATATTCATCTGATGGAAATAAAACCAAGGACTTGCATGTGTTATAGTCCAAGGTATTTTGTCAGTCCAGAGGATGCTAGTAAGTATGCAAACTTCAGAGTTCCAGCAATGGACAGAAGAGAGCAAAATGGAGTTGGAATCTTCGTGTTTTGATGAAATAGTCAAAGGGGTTTGACTTCATCAATGGGTAACGAAGATGCTTATGATTCAAGAAAGTAAGTGGGAGCATAATAAAATTTCTAAAAAACGTTGTGTGCTTGACACATTGTTAATTGGAAATAAATTTCTTGACACGAATTAGGACTTCATTTGAAAATAGTTTTTCGATGAAGTGCTTGGGCTAAATAGCCTTTATATTAGGCATGATGATCTATGGAGATAGATTTAACTAATGGGGCTAAGCAATAAATACATATTGACAAGATGCTAAAACTTTTTAGCATTTAAAACGCCAAGGAGTGATTCTTGTCGAAGTCACATGGAAAGAGTTTTTGCAAGACTCGGTGTCCCAAAAACACTGATGAGCAAAATACATGATGGAGATTCCACACACCTTCGTGTTTGGATTAATCATGTATTCCATGGTATGTAAAACAACCAGATATGTCCAATACTCCAAAGTTGTTACGAGTATGGATACCAAGGTGATCAAAAGTACTGATCATGGGACAATAGTGAAAAAGGGTAATTGAGTACTATAGTAGCACTGATGACATGTTTTCTCGCAAGCGGAGATCATGAAGAGTTCGTTGTAAAAGGTTACATCGATACAGTCTTCATCCATGCTCCAAGCGATTTTCAATTTAAATTAAGGGTTTTGTGTAACACACAATGTGGTGGCACAGTTAGTTGGAAAATGTTCCAAACAAGTTACTGTGGCGAATTCTATAACAGAGGCAAAGTAGATTGCCGCTTTCGAAGCGACAAACAAGATGTTGAATCATATAGTTCATTCATGAACTTAGTATGGTTCCAAGATGGCTTTTTGTCAATGGGACACTACTGCAAGTAGTTGCTCCATAACTCAGTCTGAGGAATCCAGGTTCGACCTGTGATTCGCATACATACCAAGCCAAGTCCACACAAAATATGAATTTTGTGAAAGCGTGAAAACGCGAGGATATGCAAAGATTCACACGGAGCTGAAGTCGTCAGATCTGTTGGACATCAGGCTATACCACAAGCGAAGCATATTTACACCGGTGTGCTACAGGTGTGAAGTGCATTAGCATTAACTAGATTATTGACTCTAGTGCAAGTGCGAGTCTGTAGGAGATATGCCCTAGAGACACTAATAAATGTTATTGATTATCTCCTTGTTCATAATTAGGTTTATGTTCCATGCTATAACTGCTATGGTTCTCAAGTCTGCAAATAAAACGAGGCTCGGAGGAAGACTCATATGCACGTGTGGAATAATAAACGGTAAAATGTATTCCTGGTCAAGCCTCTATGACTGGCTCAAGTGTTGCATGATGGTTCTGTTTTCTGGATCATGGGCATGTCTATGCCAGCAACTTTGAGGGCACAATGTTAGAAGAACATTTGTGTTGAATCGACCCGCAATGATGTTATGCTATGAGTTACATTCGTCACAAGTTAATGGTAAATAACACAGAGATGGTTAAAGTTTGCATGATTCCTTAGACCATGAGAGTATCGAGTTTCTTCATGCTTGCTTCATGAACTTTGGGGTTTGTTAAACGTCATCCGTAACTGGATGGCTATTACGGCGGCTTACGGGTTCATGGAAAAGTATGTTAAAGTAACTTGATAGCTCGAGATTGGGATTTGCGCCTCCGACGATGGAGAGATATCTCTGGGCCCTCTCGGTATTACGGTATCCATCATCGTCTGGCCAGACACTTTGTGATTTGATCACGGGGATGCCGGAACACGGTAACGAGAAAAGAGAACAATACCGGTAACGAGGTAACTGGCATAGTGGACAAGTTGTTGATCCACAGGATGCCAACATGTCTCACCTCAGGTATTTGTAACATATCGCGAAGCAACAGGAATAGCACACGGCAACTGGAGGTTCACTCGAATATTCATTCGTGTGGGTATAGGGTGTGAATATGGGTGTCCACGGCTCTGATGTTGATCATTGATCGGAAGGGGTTCCATGTCATGTCTATACTTCACCGAACCTATAGGGTCACACGCTTAAGGGTCATCTATCTGCTGAATACTAGACATGGAGTCTGAGAGAAAATCACCGAAAAAGTTTCGGACACCGAAAAAGTTTCGGACAGCGGAAAAGTTCTGCAGAGAGAGGTCACCGGATGAGTTCCGGTGAAACTGAAAAGTTGTTTCAGAGGATACCATAAAGTCAAATTGGTTTCGGCACATGCCTGATAATTCTTGGAGGGTGCCAGAATCGTTCTTTAAACTTCTGGGAATTTTCTGGAAGAAAAAATCGGAAATGTTCCGGAGCTGCCGGAACCGCTTCAGATGCTTTTCGCAGATGAAATCACTAAACTGGAATTGTTCCAGAACGCGTTGAAAATTATTTTAGTGGGTACTGGAAATGTTCTAAGCCCACATAAATATTTTCAGTTCGAACGGACGCTGAAAAATGTCGTCATGAATAGTGAAAGTGCTTTTTGGGTTACTTTTTGGAAAGCCATTATTTTGGGCTTTGTCCCAAGATATTTTTTGGGGTGACATGGATGGATGAGGCCCCCTTGGGGGGCCCCTACAAGGAGATGGCCGGCCACATGGGGGCTCCTCCTTGGAGCCCCCACTTGTCCCTTGATTTCTCACTTGGGTCCTTATGGAAGGACTTCATCCATGTGCATTTTGGGTTTTCTTGTAAAACCACCCTACCCCTTGGGTTTCCTATAAATAGAGGAGAGTGGGCTGCCCACAAACCTCACTCCTTCTCACATACAAGTGCCATGCAATGATCTGGCTTCTCTCTCCCTCCCACGAAAAGAGTTTCGTAGAGCCGAAAGGCTGTCTGGGTTCCGGTGGGAACTAGTTCTGGACGGCGAAGCCCTGCCGGATAGATGACACCGTATGTGTGCAACTCTGTAGAGAGGTCGTAGTTTCGATCTTAGTGCCCGAGGGGCTGTTCGTGAGTGCCTTCCGAAGGGCTGTCCAAGTGACGGTCCGAGTTCTGTGAGTCCTCCCGAAGGGCTGTCCGAGTGACCGTTCGAGTTTCGAAGGTCCTCCCGAAGGGCTGTCCGCGACACCGTCCGGGGGACTGTTCGACCGCCTCCCGGAGAGCTGTCCGAAGGGAAGACGAGGGTATACATCCTCGCGGTTGGGAGGTTGTAAATCCTAGCTGCGGGGATCTGCACCGACGATCGTCATCGACTCTACTTCCGCTGCGCTACGAGTCGGTAACGAATATGATCAAACCTTGTATGCAGTCTTCATAGTGGTCCTGGGCTGGTGCGTAGGTCGGAAATTTTTTGTTTTCTGCTGCGTTACCCTACATGCAAAGCCTAGGCTGATTCGATGGACTTTACTATTACAAGAGTTTGATTTGCAGATAGTTGATAGAAGTAAAATAAATGATGCTGAGGTGGAAGAATCTATGGTAGGAGGAGTTATCACAGGTAAACCTGAGGACAGGGTTTGCATTCCCTTTGGTACAATTATGACGCTAATCGGCAGTACACAATGCACCTTGGGCAATACTAACCCGCCTTTGGAGTATTCATTGTCGATGACCTCGAAACTGGAAATACGCAAGGTACAAGATTTTGATTTAAATTATTATCCTGATGGTCTTTGCCCTTGTAAGCTAGCCAAGATAGAACCTCCTCCACCCATGGTGATCATGCAAAAGAAGAATCCAGGAAGAAGGAACAAAGGGAAAACATGGGAGCCAAACAAAAGCGTGTATTACCCACCTCAGAGGCTTTATCGCTTCCTATAAACTTAAGTATTATTCTCCCGTTGCATTGCTTAAACTTTCATGTGCAGGAATTAGGTCTTACAAGGCAGTACGAGCGCCGGTACGAGCACTCACGCTCGTACCAGTGCCCGTCTTCTCTTCTGGAGTCGAAGGAGGGCTTCTGCCATTTGTGGTACGACCAGCAGTACGAGCGCTTACGTTCGTACCGCCGGCCGTCTTCTTCTCTGTTCTGGTGGCCTAATTTTGCATGTAAAAATAATAATTCATTTTGACCGAAGGCAAAGCCGAGCACGAGCTATCCGCGCTCGTACTTTGGACCATCTTCTCTTCTGGAAGAGAAGGAGTCACGAGAGGAGACTAGTACAAGCGCTGGTACGAGGCGTGGGCGCTCGGACCGCACACCGTCATCGGCCCTAATTGCGCGAAAATCAATAGCTTGCCAAAAAGTTATCGGTTTGCTTCCTAATCTTCCTCACTAACCCTAACCTCGTGAATATCTGGCGGCTAAACCTCTTTATATACCCTTGGGAGGTTTTCTCCTTTGCATATTGAAAAACCAATCTGTTTTTAGGTGCTAAGAAAAAGTGGAGCAAATTTAGTTTTCTTAGAACTTGTAGCAATTTTTTTAGAACCCATGACATTGCTCATGCTCTAAACGAGAGTAGGACAATAAGAGTTATTTACAGTGCAGTGCAGAAAAGTAGAAAGATATTCAAATACTGGTCCCTCAAAAAAAAAAAAGTGACACGAACAAATGTGTATTAAGCGGAGAAACACAATAACCAGAGGTGTTTATTCATGGAGGATACAACGGGCTCTTGATCGGCGGGAAACAACATCTTAGTCTCGAAGAGGAAAATAAAAACAACAATAGTGGCGATGAAACGATGATATATATTTTATTTTTTTTGGCGGGGAGACGAAACGACGATGACGACAACAGTGACTATGCCTCATCTGAGCTTTTATTTTCGGTGAAACTCTGAGCTTGAAACCAGTCAGTTCTTCTTGCAGCGCGGACCGCAATTGTCGTGGACTGTGGAGCGGTAATCGGCACACCGAAACGTCTTTTTTTTTTTTGAGGGTAAACAACTACTTTATTTAAGCAAAGTCCGAGACTTCATCTGCGATTACACTAAGAATACAATCCGGGGGCGACAGCCTCCAAACCATACAAACTCCAACACCTACAGCTAGTCTAGCCAGGCTGTGAGCCGCCTTATTTGCTGACCTTCTCCTCCAAGAAACCTTGCATCCCTGCCAGCTGCTCATCAAAGCCTTGATGTCCTCCACAATAGTGCCTACCATCGAACGATTTCTCCTCGAATCGTTAATCATGCACACAGCCTCTTTGCTATCCATCTCCACATGCAGCCGCTGAAAATTAAGTTCCCGCCCAATCTGCAGAGCTTTCCGACATGCCATTAGTTCAGCCACATCAGGTTTTGTCACATGAGGAAATAGGTGAGCAAGGGCACCACGGAAGACTCCATGATGATCGCGAAAGACAACCCCGCCACCTCCATCACCCGAGCTTTTACCTACTGCTCCGTCCACGTTCGCTTTGATCCACCCATGCTCCGGCGGATTCCACTTGTCCACAGGCGACGCAGAAGTAGACCGAGGCTTCTTTGGCACAGCATTGTTCCATTCATCCATGAAACGAGAGACCGAGGCAGCAACCTCAGATGCATCTTGAATCCGAACGCCATCCCTCGTAGCATTCCTTGCCAGCCAAAGACCGTAAGTTCCTTGTAGAAACATCTCTTTCTGCTCCTCCTGCGCCTCACCAATCCACGACCTAAGCCACCGTCCCAGGGCATGGTTGGAAGCAACCTCCACTGGCGGTACCATGGCCTGGACACTCCTTATCTTGGCTAGTTCCTGCCAGAACACTTGTGAGTGCGGGCAGCTCTAGAAGCGGTGGACCAGCGTCTCTTCCCTTCCGCAAGCAACGCAGAAGACGCCCGGCTTAATGCGCCGGCGATGCAATTCCGACCCAGTGGCCAGACCGTTTGACAGAAGCCTCCAAGCATGGATTTTAACCTTATTTGGGGCATGGGTGCTCCACAAGGCCAGCCAGTTTTTATGAGTGTGAACCGACGACGACCCTTCTGGTCGGCCAGATTTTGCACGCCTTAAGCTCATTGCAAGGTGGTAGGCAGACCTAACATTGAACTCCCCAGATTTTGTATAGTTCCAAGCTTGAAAATCTTGAACCCCAACCCCACCCACCGGGATTTGCTTTATATCAGCAGCATCATCAGAGGAAAACATAGCATCAACGACCGCATGATCCCAGTCATCACCACCAGCCGAAAGCAGATCCGCTACCCTAGTAATTCCATGCATGAAAATTTGACCCAGTGGCCGCAAAGAACCCTTACGAGGGATCCAATTATCATGGTGGTTTAGGATATCAGCCCCATCTCCAACACGCCAAACCAGCCCCTCCTTCAGCAAGTCACGTCCATAGAGAATACTCCGGAAAGTGTATGATCCGCTCGAGGGGCAAGTAGCCTGCATTATAGAGGAGTCTTTATAGTACCGCGCCCTCAAAAGTCTGGCGACAAGCGAGTCCGGCTCATGCAGCAGCCGCCATGCCTGCTTAGCTAACAATGCTTGGTTGAAAGCCTCAAAATTCCTGAAGCCCATGCCACCGTCTCGTTTTGGAAGGCACATCTTATCCCATGCTACCCAATGAACCTTGTTTTCACCATGAGTTGACCCCCACCAGAAGTTAGAAGAGATCGTAGTCAGGTTCCGGCACATTTTCTTTGAGAGTTTGAAACAACTCATGGTGAATGTTGGAGTAGCTTGCAGCCCAGACTTCGCAAGAACTTCTTTGGCCGCCTTCGAGAGCCCTTGTCCTTTCCATCCCAACACCTTGCCCCGAGCACTCTCCCTAACAGGCTTGAAAGTACCATCTTTTGATTTACCCACCACAGTTGGTAGGCCCAAATACTTCTCACTGAGTACTTCAGATGTAATACCAATGATCCCCTTCAACATGGCCTTATTATTCTCAGCCCATCCGTTACCAAAGAAGATAGAAGACTTCTGTAAGTTGACCCGTTGCCCAGAAGCTTGCTCATAGCACTGGAGGATATCCCTAAGAGTCTCCAGATTATCCCGTGATCCTTCCAAGAAAACAATGCTGTCATCAGCAAATAGCAGGTGAGTCACATGGGGGCCAGTGCTCCCAAACGACACCCCTCTAATCCTCTTTTCCTGCTGAGCTTTCTTTAAGAGTACAGAAAAACCTTCAACACAAAAAAGAAAAAGGTATGGGGACAGGGGGTCGCCTTGCCTCAGCCCTCTTGATGGCAAGAACACATCAGAGAGACCCCCATTGAGCTTGACAGAAAATCTGGCAGTTCGAACACACCTCATAATCATGTCCACCCAAACCTAATCAAACCCAAACCTCTGTATCACTTGTTCCAAAAAGGTCCACTCCACTCGATCATAAGCTTTCATCATATCAAGCTTTACAGCACAAAGGGGCTTTTTCCTTTTCCGGTGCCTGATTGCATGTACACATTCGTACGCCACCAAAACATTGTCCGTAATAAGCCTCCCCGGGACAAAAGCGCTTTGCTCCTCAGAAATCATGACCGGAAGGATGCCCTTAAGCCGATTTGCCAACACCTTAGCTGCAATCTTATAAAGCACATTGCACAGGCTTATAGGGCGAAACTGAGATAGCAACTCCGGAGAGCTCACCTTGGGGATCATGACAATGATAGTATCATTAAACGTCTCCGGAGTTGCACCACCCGCAAGGAAATCACGAACAGCAGCACACACATCCCCTTTCAGCAGAGACCAGTGTCTCTGGTAAAACATAGCGAGCAAGCCGTCTGGCCCCGGTGCTTTAGTAGCACCCATTTGGAAAAGAGCGCACTCAATCTCCTCATCAGATATTGGCGCAGTAAGCTCCGAGTTCATCTCCGTGGTGACCACTTCTTCCATCAGCCCCAAAATCTCATTAGCACCCGAGGAGCCATCCGAGCTGAACAAGTTGGCGTAGAAGGACGCAGCCATGGCCCGCATCTCCACGTCAGTAGTGCACCTACTGCCATCTGCCCGTTTTAGAGCACGGACAGTGTTCTTTCTCTTTCGATGCGTCGCTCGGTTCTGGAAGTACCTGGTATTCTGGTCCCCTTCACGCAGCCACCCCACTCTGGAGCGCTGCTTATACATAATCTCCTCGCGCTCATACAGTTCCTGTAGCTGGCCCTCCAAATCACGTACCTCCAGTGAGGTACCAGAGATGAGAGCCCGATTTTTAGCACCCTCAAGAGCAAGCATCAGCTTTTTTATTTGACGCCGAACAGACCCAAAGACCGTCCGGCCCCATTGTTGCATCTCAGCAGTCATCGCTTGCAGCTTTTCACCCATCATCATCGCTCCCTGCTCCCCAGAAGTCGCATTATTCCATGCAGAGGTAACCATCGCTTCATAACTCTCATGCCTAGCCCACATTTCTTCATACATAAATCTCTTTGGGGCACCCACATTAGCATCAGGAGCCGTCGCCCGAGCTCTAACAACAATTGCATTGTGGTCTGACTCTTCTGTTATTATGTGTTCAACAGCCGTGTCTGGGAACATTTGAAGAAATCCTTCATTACACACTGCCCTATCCAAGCGAACCTGAATATTAGCCGAGCCGTCCCTTTTGTTGTCCCAAGTATAAGGGTACCCGAAGAAACCAAGGTCAGCAAGGCCACAATCAGCAAGACAGTCCCTGAACTTGTCCATTTGCGTAAAACTTCTCATATTACCCCCATGTTGTTCAGTCAGCAGAAGCGCCTCATTGAAATCACCAAGACATATCCAAGGCCGATCATCTTGTCTTCTCAGATACCGCAGAGCTTCCCAAGATTTATCTCTTAACTCCGTGCGCGGCTCGCCGTAGAATCCAGTGACCCTGAACGGCTTGCCGTCAAACACCACCGCTGCATCAATGAAGTACTGACACCAGGGTCTAACAGTAACCTGAACATTGTCACGCCACCAAAGGGCTGTATCCCCACTTTTACCACAACAGTCAACCGCAACCCCATCTCTGAACCCAAGACTCCATTTGATCTTCTCCATCGTCCTCGCTCTCTTCGTGGTCTCACTTAAGAACACCACCGCTGGGTTGTATGACCTAATCAGGTCTCTGAGTTCGCCCACTGTCGAGTCCAACCCCAGTCCTCGACAGTTCCAGGCACACTGAAACGTCTTGACGGGGCTCGTCTGCACCACGCGGCACGTCGAGCAGCCCTTGGGGCACTGGGGATGGGCGTCGTCACAGACGTCGATCCCCGAGAAGGACCTGCAGTTGTTGCAGCACTTGGGGAAATAGTCGGCTGCAAGCATGCATGGCACGGTATCACGTTACAAAACCTCACTCGCATCACGAAACGGCAATGAAACTTTGTCCAGAAAACTAATAAAATAAACAAGCATGAACGACGACGTACCATTCACGTGTGCAAGGATTCCCATGACCAGGATGGCCTGGAGGACTAGGATCGCCACGAGCTTGGTGCTCTTCATCGTTGCTTCTAAAGTTCTAAGGTTCTCACGCAAATCCCTGTTGTTAGTTCCGTCTAGTTGTGGAGTGGAATGCTTTATGTTGTAGTTGTTGCTGGCCAGAGCAACTAGCACCTCTATATATAGGCGTAGATGTGGCAACTTAATTGGCAATATTTCTTCTATGCATGCATGCCATCAAGTGGGTGGGTGGGATGATAAAGTCCTACACATCAACGCATGCTACATATTCGTACGTTTTTTCTTCACATGTTCAATGGACATATGCAATCGGCACTTATTAGATTCGTTGGCCAAATCTAGGCCAGCCCGTTTTTAAATCTCCATTTATTCTTGCTGAAGAGCTTCTGGAACACGATCTCCGAATATATATCTTGAACGCAGCTCATATGACACCCCTCAATACATGGTTTTTTTCGACGTTTTGGTTTTCCACCGGTCTTCCTTAGCTTTTCGACAAAAAAAATTGAAAAAAAAAATTTTGCGCGAAAAAACGCGTTTTTTTCCTTTCACGAGAGTCACAGTTTTGCTTCCACGAGAGGCACAGTTTTGCTTTCGCGAAAGTCACGGCCGTGCCTCTCGGAAATGGAAAAAAAAATGCGTTTTCTTTTTTTTTTCTTCTGCGAGAGTCACGGTTTTGCTTTCGCGAGAGTCACGGCCGTGCCTCTCGGAAACGGAAAAAAAACGCGTTTTCTGTTTTTTTTTCTCCTTTCGCGAGAGTCACGGTTTTGCTTCCGCGAGAGGCACGGTTGTGCTTTAGCGAGAGTCACGGCCGTGCCTCTCAGAAATGGAAAAAAAAACGCATTTTCTGTTTTTTTTTTCTTTCGCGAGAGTCACGGTTTTGCTTCCGCGAGAGGCATGGTTGTGCTTTCGCGAGAGTCATGGTCGTGTCTCTCGGAAACGAAAAAAAACTTGTTTTCTGTTTCTTTTTCCTTTCACGAGAGTCACGGTTTTGCTTCCACGAGAGGCACGGTTGTGCTTTCGCGAGAGTCACGGACGTGCCTCCTCGGAAACAAAAAAAACGCGTTTTCTCTTCTTTTTTTTTCTTCCGCGAGAGTCACGGTTTTGTTTCCGCGAGAGGCACAGTTGTGATTTTGTGAGAGGCACGGGCGTGCCTCTTTCGGAAAGGGAAAAAATCCGTGCTTCCGGTTCGGTTTTTTCGTCCGGTGGAGTGATCTTTGCAACGAGTACTCCTCAACTAGTGATTTCGGGGCTAGAACCCCCCCCCCCAACGATTAGCCCCCCTCAATGTCCTACGGGGCATAATAGGACTACATGCTAATACATTTGCTAATTGGCCGGAGCTAATGGCAACTTAATTATAGTATAAGTCAGCCCAAAATACTAATCTACACAAACCGAAGCCCAGATAGCACGTAGCCCATGTACCCACATTGACCCTAGGTTGTGAAAGGCACGAAGCCAAGACGCACGTTTGCTCTTTCTTTGGGAAGACCATCGGTACGGTTGTCATCTAGGGTTTGCGCCGCCGCTCGTGGCTTGCTGCTCCCGCAGCCCCGCTCGCCAAAGGCGGGCGCTGCTCCAGTTTGACGGCGGCAGGCAGCTAGCAAACTACTCCGATCACTATGGGTGCAGGTGCTTCGATGGTGGTGTTAGCAGCTCTGTTGATTCAGCGATGGACACTGCGTAGTCCGTTAAAGCATCTGCGGTTCAGTTTCAAAGGTACACCAACATATACTCTCCCTACTGCTAGTACTTCTTATGGATTACGACATAGCAGGCTAATTAATCTAGCAGGTAAAATAACAGATGAATTTACTAACTAGATGTTTCTTTGAAAATTTTAGAAATTATTGCTACTAATTTTGCTATCCTTCTGTTCATAAATAAATTTCCTAGTTGTATGTTCAATATATCTTCCGATCAATATTTACAAGATAGGTATTAGATTATGCACATGTAGATAATTGTTACGGAAGGTTATTTACGATGGTTAGCTAAAAAGTAGGTCTATTTACAATGCGTTGTGGGGTGCGAAATTTCCAGTTTTCGGCTCGCCCCCCTATGTCCAATTTCTGGCTCCGCCCCTGCTTAGACAAAAGAAAATCTCACTCAACCTAAGTACGAACAGACACGAGGCTGATTGGTTTGATGCCAATATTTGTCATGCCAGTATGTTGGCAAGTCCAAAAATTGGCTACCAATTTTTCTGGCCAAAATCACTATTTTGACTCATAATGACGAGTTTAGCACGAAATAGCCCAGCTTGAAATTATTTGATGATCTGACCCATTTTGCTACAGCTACACAACATGGCAACATGGCGGTAGGGCAGACAAGCTACCGCCGGCGATAGCCCTGGTCCAAGCCCAGTCAGCGGCCGCTGACCACGCTAATGTGGCAAAAGTCTACTGCCGCCGTCGCTGGTGGTACCCGCTCTGGCGGTAGGCCCCGAAGAGGTAAGTGGCATCGGGCCCCGTGTGTGTGTAATATACCAGCGCGCGCACACACACAAAGGCTTTTTTTTAATCCTTCTACAACACATACAGGAACATCTGCTGGTCATTAATTACTGGTGCTTCACTCCACTAGCTAGCAAATGGCAGTGGGTTGAAAGAAGCTCCATCATCTCCATCCACTTAGTACTAGTGATTTTTATCGCTTAGGGTAGGGCCTACATATACGTACGGTAGCTTAGGTTTATCGGCGGTGCTTAACAGATCGACCACTAACAAAATGTGATCAGATGAAGCATAAACAAACAATGCAACCGATCGGTGGCTTGACCACACCACTACCTGACTAGGCAACCTGAGTGACAAATTAACAACATACTAATAATACATGTCACTGTCAGATCCACAAAAGATAGTATATATATATAGAGTATGTGGTACTTGCAATTTCATGGATTAATTACTTTTCGCGTGCTTGGTGTTATCTATGCCTTCATTAGCTCAATGAACATACATACATAACATACATAATCCAAGAATTAAACCACTATGCATGACAACTGGAACCAATTAATAGTTACATACTAGTTCAGTCAGCTTGCTGCCTTGCGATGACAACAGGAACCAGTTAATATCTACATACTAGTTCAGTCAGCTTGCTGTAACTCAACGCATCAGGTGACAATAAAGAATTCAGAAAAGGGAGAGCTAGCACATTCTTATACAATTCGGTTGGTTAATCAATAAGAATTCAGACAAGGAGAGTAGTATATTGTGGTGAAGAGGAGGACAGCACTAAGCCAGAAGATAAGAACTCATGCATGCTTAGGTAGATTGGTAGATGCAATGGAACAAGAAAAATTAGCAGATAGCTGTGCATGTAGTGAGGTGTTGCACTAGTTCTCTCTCTGTTAGAGATAGGCCAAACCCAGACCAAAAGAGCCCTCCGCTCAGCATCATGCCTACTTTTTTGCCTGTTGCTGAGACCCCTTTTTCACGCCAACAACCATCTCTCGATGTCCCGTTCGTTCATCCACTTCGCCGCCACCATAGCCGTCATCTTGAAGTAGCAGCCACCATCTCCGTCGCCCATTAGATTATACTTGTACTCAAGATTCCATCGCAATCAGTGATATTGTAAGACGATTAATCATTCGTCATCAAGTAAACCCATCTACAATGTCTCTTGTTTGTGATTCAATTGCGATGTGTGAGTAATTCTCTCGGGCTAAGGGCCGAGGCATAGCCTTGCAGCCCGCGTACGTGCTACCTATGGGATCCGAGGTATAATTTCTATTATATTTATGTTTGTACAATGATTTGTCTCTTGTCTCCTCCTCGATCCTAGGACTCGCTGGTACCTGATGCACCGACGATCGGCACAAGGAGAGGCAACTAGCAAGGGAGAGTAGAAGGCTATACCAAAAGCCGGTGACAGTAAGGCTAGTACGGTAGTCGGAACCAATTCCATGGGGGACAATGATGCAGTCATTAAACAGTAATGCGTTGGTCTGATAATTCCTTAGTAACCGAGGTAACCCCACGAGACGGATTAGGGCCAAGGTTGGACAACTCAATTCTCGATTCGGCGGCAGTCCATCGTGGTATCACTTGGATGCATCGCCCACATATCTAGTTACAAGCCCGTTATTATTTAATCTTCATACCTATTTTTATTTGTCTATTTTATGATCCCAAGCACATGTGCGCAGCTGCCGGTGAAACCTCTGCTCTGGCCTATTACCTCTTCTTGTTTACAACTACTACTATTTCCGTTTGTGTTTGTGCACTAGATAATTCTGCGGTACATTGGTTCGGGGAACAAAGATGTTACGCGATAACAAATACTTTAAGACGTGATCCTCTGCTTGCACCGCCACTTCCTGGTTCAATAACCTAGGTTTCTAGGGAAGAAGGCCACTTACTACAATCCAAACTGGATCGAGGTAATCATGGTATTGTGGGCAGCCAGCGGCTTCGACGGCAGAAGGCCGACCCTTGGGGATTGGTGCGATGTTCCCCCGACTATTTTTGCGGCAGCAACAAGTCAATGGCCTCCTTTTCTCCCCTTGGGTGTCTTCCGGATGCGACAGGTCGCTCTCTGGTGGTTCGTGCTCCATCTCCGTCACAACGGCGCTCTCTGCGTTGCCGTTGTGAAGTTGGCGGAAGTTTTATTCAGGAGATGGTTCGCCTCTGGAATTTTCGATCTACACAAGGCTTCTACGATGGCTTCTTCTTCTCCGGGGTGTTGGAAGAGCTGGACCTTAACACGACGACTTCCCGGCCGTAGGACAATGGTAGGTCAGCTGCAGCGATGGAGCGACAGCGGCGGTGCACCTTTGGCTCGTGCTAGAGATTGAGTTTATTTGGCTCTCTCAGAACCCAATTTCCTTGTTTTTTGAGATGTCTTGTATCGTTGACCCAAGGCATTATTCACAATAATAATAATATCAGCAGCCAAAGTTGAAAAATTGTAACTAAACGATGGAGGCAGAGATGGTGGTCCTTCGGTGGTATAGGGATCTTGATGTAATATTTGTTATGTTTGGGCGCTTTATACTATTAGTGAATGTTTATAATAGATCTGGAACCTTTTTGAGACAAAAAAAAAGTAATCGATAAATCGGATAGTTTAGCCCCAAAAAATTTGTTAAAAGTATTGCCAAAAACAGCACTGGGAAAGCACTAGAATGTAAGGGAGAATATGTGACGCCATCGTGGAGAAATACACCGGGCGACATCTGCTCCTGTCCCATCGACGACCAGCAGGACATCACGATTCGGAACATTAGCAAGACTAGTCAGAGTATAGACTAGTGAGGGCTATTTCCATGGACCATATGAGGTGGTATTCGGTGTATTTCTTAGTGGGGCCTAGACGGGGTTGGATAAGACACCATGCGGGGGTCAAAGTCACTATTTAGATTCTTAATGATGAGTTTAGCATGAAATGACCCATGCTTGAAATTATTTCACGACGTGGCCCTATTTACTATCGCCACACAGCATGATGGTAGGGCAGACGAGCTACCGCCATAGTAAGCAGCGGTGACACTGGTCCACGCTCAGTCAACGGCCGCTGACCACGTTGAGGTGGCAAAAGTCTACCGCCGGCGTCACTGGCGGTAGCCCTTTAGACCGTACCGCCGTACGCTCTAGTGGTAGCCCCCGAAGGGGTAAATGGCAGCCACCCCACCCACACACAAAAAAAAGGTTGTTCTTTTTAATCCTTCTACAACACATACAGAAACATATCTGCGGGTGATTAATTACTAGTACTTCACTCCACTAGCTAGCAAATTGCAGTGGGTTGGAAGAAGCTCCATCATCTCCATCCACTTAGTACTAGCCATGTAAACAAAATAGTACTTAGCAAGGGCAAGGAATTAATTAGAAATCTTGAATATCCTCTGCACGTACTGTACATTTTTATCGCTTAGGGTAGGGCCTACATATACAGACGGTAGCTTAGGTTTATCGGCGGTGCTTAACAGATCGACCACTAAAAGAATGTGATCAGATGAAGCATAAACAAATAATGCAACCAATCGGTGGCTTGACCACACCACTACCTGACGAGGCAACCTGAGTGCCAAATTAACAACATACTAATAATACATGTCACTGTCAGATCCACAAAAGATAGTATATATGTAGAGTATGTGGTACTTTCAAGTTCATGGATTAATTAGTTTTCGCCTGCTTGATCTGATCTATGCCATCATTAGCTCAATGAACATACATACATAACATACATAATCCAAGAATTAAACCACTATGCATGACAACTGGAACCAATTAATAGTTACATACTAGTTCAGTCAGCTTGCTGCCTTGCGATGACAACTGGAACCAGTTAATATCTACATACTAGTTCAGCCAGCTTGCTGTAACTCAACGCATCAGGTGACAATAAAGAATTCAGAAAAGGGAGAGCTAGCACATTCTTATACAATTCAGTTGGTTAATCAATAAGAATTCAGACAAGGAGAGTAGTATATTGTGGTGAAGAGGAGGACAGCACTAAGCCAGAAGAAAACAGCACATGCATGCTTAGGTAGATTGGTACATGCAATGGAACAAGCAAATTAGCAGATAGTTGTGCTTGTAGTGGAGTGTTGCACTAGTTTTCTCTTTTTGTTAGAGAGGCGCCAAACCCGGACCAAAAGGGCACTCAGCATCATGCCTACTTTTTGTGCCTGTTGCTGAGACCCCTTTTTTACTCTATATACTCAACTTTGGCCCGTGTCCAGAAATGAGGCAGCAGGCATTCACATTGATGCTACATATTAACTATAGCACCTGCTACTACTCCTAAGCAAGTAATCTAGTTAATTACCCCTCTTTTAGAATAATCCTAGTACTACTTGATTGCCCCAGCACCATGCATGACATGTGTGGGCTGGGTGGCCCACCCACGCCCCGCTGCCACTTACCTCTTTGGGGACCTACTGCCAGAGCGTCCGGCGGTAGGGTCTAAAGGGCTACCGCCAGCAACGGCGGCGGTAGACATTTTCCATGTTAGCGTAGTCAGCGGTCGCTGGCCGAGCGTGGACCAGAGCCTACCGCCGTTGACTATGGCGGTAGCTCGTCTGACCTACCGCCATGTTGTGTGGCGGTAGGAAAATGGACCGGATCCTGAAATAGTTTCAACCATGGGTCATTTCGTGCTAAACTCATCATTAAGTGGCACAAGTTGTAACTTTTGGTTTTACCAGTTGTTAGCTTGCCAAATACTGGCAATGTCAAATGTTGGCATTAAATCAATCAACCTCCACATCTATACCTATACTAATTACAGACTCCCAAGAAATTACCACGTTAATTAGAAATTAGGAGCCGTTTATCTGGTGGGACCGAATTATTACGGTGTAGATCTTCCGATAACTCTAAACATTATAGCGTTATTAAACAAAAAATCCTAGAAATTGTGAGAGTCCGTTAGATGAATTATAAATTGTAAAAAAAAAAAGATTTGTAGATGGGAGCATCTCTCCCTACCTCTCACGACTCTCTTTCCTAATATCTAATGATTCTACCCTAAAGAAACTTATCTCATAATTCTGCTAAATCTCCTGATCTCGCAAGTCCTCCCCGGCGGCCACCCCCCTCCCCCGTTCTCTATTCTCTTCTCTCGATGGGGAGGAGAGGTGCCTATATTCTGCTCCTTGAACCCAACACATGTACGTGCAAAGCTAGATGGTAAGCACACAGACAAGCAGCTCGATTGATTTTCTGCCTAGCTCATGCACGTACGTCTAACCACAGAGACGTACATACCTACGCGCAGCCAGATCGCCTCCATGATCAGATCGACGCCCTCAGCGGAAACTCTCGGAAGAGATAGATGAATCATTCTTCAGATATTCGCCATCACCATGGGTAAGGACCAATCCCTCCACTCCTTCTAATTCCTTCTCATGATTAATCTCACGCAATTCGATATGCACATGATAGGTGTGTAGGTTTTTAGAGCTAGATCGTAAGCACACGCGCAAGCAGCTTGATTGATTTTCCGCCTAGCTCATGTACGCACAAACTGACTAGGTATAGTTATCTTACATGGACAAACATAGGTGGATAGGGATTAAGTCTAACATCGTGTGTGCTGTGCAACGACATGGGTAAGCAGAATTTTTTTCCTATTGCATTAACACCTATTTGCATTTGTTTATCGACTTGATTCTGCTGGTTTGTAATTTCAGGATCTTCGTCGATACCAACAAGACATCATGTGCGGATGGTTGTCGTGCAGACTGATGCTGCTGCTGCTTTTGATTTCCTGGGCCGGCTACAAAACGATAGGCTTGCAGAGTGCCTCTCCAAATTTTAGAGAGCAAATTGTGCAGAATCTATCGATGTTAGCTTGGTTCAGTTTTGGGTAATGAAATTATCATAATGGATAGTACGAAGGAAAGCAGTGGAGGACGAGGGAGGAGGATAACACGAGTAGTTGACTAGCCATGCTATTGCTAATTAAATATTTCAGGAAGTCCAGCTGCCGGCGGCGGATGGTGTGGCCGTTGGCAGCTTCACCTGGTGTTGAGTAGCAGAAATTAGGTACTTGATAATCCATGGACATATTGTCTCCTATGGGAAGGCGAGCCCGTCTTCCATTTAAAAACTCAGAATCTACTTGATGGCCGCTTAGTTCAGATAAACTGATGACAATGGAGAGTACAAATTAAAGCGGTAGGGGCATCAACCAAGTACTGATAGTCATGTATTCTTTGAATGTTCAGTTATGAGACTAAAGTAATTCTGCTTCTCTGCATTGTTGCATGCTCCGTTCAGTTTATAAAGGTTTCCTCCTTATTACTATCTTCCACATTTTTATCTTGGTGTCATTGCATGAATTCAGTTTAGCTATTATTCACTTTGCCCCATATCTGCATTTATTTAGCTGAGCTGTCGTCTACTTCTGTATGGAATTGGTCATGGTTTTGAGTGCAGTATATATGAAATCAGAAGGATATTGTGTGATCCACGTCTTCAACAACACAATGGGATTCATATTCCAAGTTGTATTAATGCATTTTATTATTTTGCAGCCCGCCACTCACATCCGTGGGGTCTTGGCCATAACCACAAGGGAGCCAATAGATATTGTTGCCACATGACCTCGGTGAGCTCACATGTTGATGAGCGAGTTGTTGACTCACGAGGTGAACTACTGAGGATAAGATGTAATCATGACAGAATGTTTGATCTTCTGGCCAGAGAATACTTACCGGTCGCAGCTCCATGAGGTGTGTATGGGTATGTGTCTTATGGTATATATCAAGTGGGTTTGATCTCCTATATGTGCTAGGAGTTCATTGCTTCAGTTAATTTCTTGCTTAATCATTCATATGGTTAATACTTTGACACATAGTGTCATATAAGTCTACACATGTCTCATTTTTTCCACAGAAGTTTAACAATAATTAATAGAAAAATATATATGGTCTACACATGTCTCATTTTTTCAGTTAATTTCTTGCTTAATCATTCATATGGTTAATACTTTGACACATAGTGTCATATAAGTCTACACATGTCTCATTTTTTCCACAGAAGTTTAACAATAATTAATAGAAAAATATATATGTTGAAATTCCCATACTAATTAATATACTCCTAGCTAGAAGGTAATACTTAAAATTAAGCCTTCTGTGCATCAAGGTGAAAGAGATCTCATGCACACACAATAAATATATCATATTCAGGTATATTATATATATAATATATATATATATATAATATATATTAATGTATATGTGTGTGTGTGTGTGTGTGTGTGTGTTTCCAACAGCTAGATATCCCCACTTTACCTAGAGAAAAATGTATAGAAAAACCATGCCATATATATCAAACATATGTCAATGGAAAAAACTACAGAAATCTAGGAAAGAGAAAAAATAGTTTCTTTTGACGTTATGTATGTGTCTTCATTAACACTTCTTTCCTGATAGAAATATGTGAATTTGCTCCCTTTATGAAAGTAAAAATTAATGACCTCATGGAATACTTTTGCTATAAGTATACGAAGTTCACTCCAGCATCTACATAACTGATATGCAAACATCCAACAAGAAATTAACAAACACCGAAGAGTACATTGGTATCCATGTTTGGCAGAAACTCCTGTGGTATCTTGCTCCATATACACGCACACCATTGTTAGCAATTATCTGAGTAATTCCTTTGTTGACCACTACACCATTAGCCAAAGGAAACAAACCAAAGTTACCATGCCTCCGTTTTAAATCTGGAGTTCAGAAAATTTTGTCTGTCAAACCAACCTATGACTTATTTTTAACCATAGGATGAAGCACCAGTCTCTCCTGGCCTCTTTCACCTCCATAACTTCTTGCTTATGTCCTCTGTTTGCTATCCAGGAAAAAATATCCTGAAAAGTTATGTTTGATTCTACAATCATCAGATCTCTTCGCTGCTCATTTGATTGTTGTGTGTTGTGCCAAGCAATAGAAGCCTCCTCTACATCATGTTGCAGTTGGCAAGTTCAAAGTGTTGCTTTGATTCAGGAAAATAAAGATCGAGAAGCACATGGTGACCACCATAAATGGACCCGTCACAAGCCGCCTCCATCCATTCCACAACATTGGATGGTGAAATGGCACCACAGGACATAGCCATGCAGGATTACTATTTTTACTGGACCATTCTATAGAGGTTTTCATTTGATTTAAAAACAGATGCATTACTTCTCCCTACCATGTGTCCATCAGGCATGTATGCAAAGCACATCTAGGCGTGCCATCATACTACAGCCTATGCGTGTTTGATATAATATAATTTTGTTGTGCATGATAGGTTTACAGCTTATTTCTAACATCAAGATTTGGAGATTGGAACAATAACAAAACATAATTACAAAACATATAGCAAGTTTAATATTTACTATTTTATGCCTACAAAATGTATAAGTATATTTACTAGAAAATAGGGATAAAACATAGATAAATATCTAGCCCGTGCAGGTGCACGGGTTGACGACTAGTATTGTTAATAACCTGCAAATAATCAGAAAGTTTTTTATTATTTGAAAACTATCACATTTTGTGTGCCCATCTTTCAACAAAAGTTTAATATCATAGATAAACCCATTATACTCCGATACTCTCTCACAACTGGTCTGCATCCTTGGGGCTAAGTCGTGGCCAATGGAAGCGAGGAGGATCATTGCTCTTGGCCCCGGTAGCTTTCAGAGTTAGATGCTATCTTGCTCCCGAACCATGGGAGCACAAAGACATTACTTTTAGAATTTTGAAAGTTTCTGAGTGGACTGACACAAAATATATCCATGATGTAATTGAAAATCTAGTTCAAATTTAATCAGCACATCAAAAATGAAAAAAGATAAATTATGTTGATAACAGTAGTACTATTTGATTAACAACCTGCAAATAATCAAAGTTTTCTCTTACTAAAAGAGTGTCACATTTTGTGTACCCATCGATCACCAAAAGTTTAAGCCCATAGTAGATCGGTTATACTCTGATACTCTCTCACAACTGGTCTATGCTAGTACTTTGGAGCTAAGACGTGGCCACCGGAAACGAGGCAGATCATTGCTCTTATTGTACCGGCTCCGATATCATTCAGAGGTAGGTGTTGTCTTGCTCTCAAGCCATGGGAGCACTGCAGTGATGCATTTTGGAGCTCGGGCTCCATGGAGCTCTTGTTTTGAAAAAATAAATCAAAAAGCATATTTCAAAGCTTCAAAAAATTCTACATGTTCATATGGATGTATTCTACAAGTGTATAGAGTTTCATGATGAAATATATTAACATGTGAGCTAAAAAAGACAAATTCATGGATTTTTAATAGTGAGCAGTGTGCATACTATTCACCGTTTTCATACACATGAATTTGTCTTTTTTGTGTAGCTCGCATGTTAAAGTATATCATCATCAAACATTACACACATGTATTATACATCCATATGAACATTTGTAAAAAAAATCAGAATTATTTGAAACGTCAAAATGTGATTTTCACTTTTTTCTAAAAAACAAGCTCCATTTTGCAATTCCAGGGAGCACAGGGATATTTAAAATTCTGAAAGTTCCAGAGTGGACTGACACAATATGTATCTACCATATAATTAAAAATCTAGTTCAAATTCAATCTACACATCGAATATGAAAAAGGTAAATTATGTTGTTAACAGTAGTACTATTTCCTATTTATTGCGAGAGTACTTTTTCTACTATAAGATTTCTCTTTGCAGCAAAGCAAATGGTCTTTCATTTTATTTTTTGGCCAACCACACTGTGTTTTATTATTAAAACCATTCACCAGAGAGCACACCAGCGAGCAAAACAGAGACATGCGGGAACTCGAGGACCTACCGTTGCATGCTCTGCGGATTGCACCGACACAAAATATGGCTTTCACGCTCTAGTCCCATCGTTCCACAATGTAGTGCATATAGATTTTTTTTAAAGTCAAAGTTCTTAAACGTTGACCAAGTTAGTGGAGATAAATTTCTATATCTACAATACTAAATATATACAACATGAAAATATGTCTCATGATGTATCTAATAATGTATCTAATCATATGTATTTGATATTCTACATGTATATATTTTTCTTTAGAAACTTGGTCAAAATTTGTAAAAGTTGACTTTTGAAAGAAAAAAAATATATGTACTATGTTGTTTGTGGGGTGGTGGGGGGGGGGGGGGGGGAGGTAGCGGCCAAAATCACTGTTTTGACCCTTTTGGGGTAAGTTTAGCACGATTTGACTCTCTCCAGAATTTTTAGCATGATCTGACCCTTTTGATAAAGCTGTGGTGTTTCTCAAGGTGAAACGCCATGGGTTGTGGCATTTCTTAGTGCAGCAGCAATACGGGGCACTTTGGCATTGCAAAAAAAGGGGTCGGATCGTGCTAAAAATTTCAACGGGGTTGATTTTGTGTTAAACTTACCCCAATGGGTCAAAACAGTGATTTTGGCGGGGGTAGCTACCACTCAATCATAGCCGCCCACTACTTCCACACGACCTCGAATTGCGTGACACCCCCGGTAGATGCAGAGCTTGTACGGCTCCACTCCTCCTGATGATAGCTCCGCACGCAATCACTGGCCATGCACATAGGGTAGTACTATCTCGTGAAGCACCGTGAAAACGCACACAAATAACCCTTTTTGGAAACTTCAGCACAAAATGAACCGGATCTGAAAATATTTCACAAAATGACCCTTTTTTTCATGACGCCTTGGCCTTAGAGGTAGCTATCGCGCCATGTAGCATGGCGCCCCAGCCCAGGGCGTCATGCAAAAGGGTCAGATTGTGAATTTTTTCAGATCCGTTTCATTTTGTGCTGAAGTTTAAGAAAAGGGCAATTTTTGTGCATTTCACCTGAAGCACCATCCTAGTTGAAGATCTATTCCTGCCTTGAAGTAAGAGAACAATATTACAATACTGAGTGATGCTAGAATGCTTAAACAAAGCAAACTACTCCAAAGTGGAGTGAAGCTACGTACACAGCCAAATATGTTTTTGCGATAAGGCCCCGGAGATACAAGACACCAAAAAAATAAAAAATAAAAATACAATAAATTCTTCCAAGAGCCAAACAAACTTAATCTCTAGCACGAGCTGAAGGTGTCTATGGTCGAGAAGTCATCGTGCTAAGATTTAGCTGGACCAACGTCCTGGAGAAGACATCATCGTAGAAGCCTCATGCAGATCGAAAATCCTAGAGTCAAACCATCTTCTGAACAAAACTTCTGCCAGCTTTGGCAGCGGAGAGAACATCGCTACGAAGGAGAGGGAACACGAACCACAATAGAGCGGTCTATCTCATCAGGCACACACCCATGGGGAGAAAAGAAAGGCCACAACCTCGTCGCTGGCACAAAAACAGTCGAGGGAACATCACCCCAATCCCCAAGGGTCGGCCTTCCGTCGTCGACGCCGCCAGCTGCCCAAAACACCACCACCACAAAGAGCAGGTAGAAGAGGAACAATGCCTCGACACCAACATGAAGACACACGATGTGCTCGCCCAGATCTAAAGGACCCGAGACTGCACGGGCACCACCTCCCAAATCCAACACCGATAGTCAAGAGAACCACAGCTTTGATGGGAGATTTGGAAGAAACTTATTTGCCACCACCGGAGCTGAAGCGATGCACAAGCTGTAGGGGAACGCAGTAGAAAAAAAAATAGCACTACGAACACGCCCAGGACCACTATGAAGATGCATACAAGGTTTGATCTGATCGTTACCAACTCATAGCGCAGCGGAAGAGGAGTCAGTGAAGATTGCCAGTGTAGATCCCCGTAGCTTGGATTTTACAACCTCCCAACCGCGAGAATTTTCTCCCTCGGACAGTCCCTCGGATGGTCCCACGGACAGCCCCTCGGACGGTCCCTCGGACATCCCTCCGGCACCCCCTCCGACAGCCCCTCGAATAGAAGATCGAACGTACGACTTCTCTACCTGGTTGCACACATCTGGTGTCACCTATCAGGCACGGCTTCGCCGTCCAGAACTTATTCCTACCGGAGACTAGACAGCCTTACGGCAGAACGAAACTATTTCGTGGAGGGGAGAGAGATGGCAGATTATTGCACGCCTTGTGTTGAGAAAGAATGGATGAAGTGGAGAGGCCTCTCCACCTCTATTAATTGTGCGAGCAAGGGGTGGAGGGAGGCTTGAGGATGAATGCCCAAGGGGGGGGGGGCTCACCTTCCCTAAACTTGCTCCACCATTTGTGGGGAGCCTCCCACCATGGCCCCACCACCCAAATTTTCCACCATTTGTGGGCAGCCCCACAAGACGGCCCCACCCAATAAACAGCATCCCACGGATCGTGGGATCTTGTCCCCTCACGCTGGGACAAGATGTTTTTCCGTGCATTTTCTCCGAAAAAATTTCAGAAGGTCCCAGAACATTTCCGGCACCCTCTAAAATAATTCTGGACATGTTTCAAAACATTTCCAGTATGATGGTTTACTCCGAAACAATTTTTGGTTTCTCCGAAACACTTTCGGTTTTCTCTCCGAAACTTTTTCGTCGCCTCCGAAACTTTTCCGGTAACTTTCTCTCAGACTCCCTATCTAGTACTCAGCAGATAGATGACCCTTAAGTGTGTGACCCTGTAGGTTCAGTCAATTATAGACATGACCGGAACACTTTCCGATCAATGATCAATAGCGGAACCGTGGACATCCATATTGACCCCTATACTCACGCGAATGAATATTCGAGTGAACCTTTAGTTATCGTATGCTGTTCATGTTGCTTCACGATATGTGACAAATACCCGAGGTGAGATTTATCGGCATCCCCGTGAATCAACAACTTGTTCACTATGCCGGTTACCTAGTTACCGGTTTTGTTCTCTTTTCTCGTTCCCGCGTTCCGGCATCCCAGTGATCAAATCACACTGTGTTTGGCCAGACGATGATGGATACCGTAACACCGAAAGGGCCCTAAGAATATATCTCCATCGTCAGAGGAGCAAATCCCAATCTTGAGCTATCTAGTTCCTCGTCATACTTTTCCGTGAACCCGTAAGCTGCCGTAATAGCCACCCTGTTACAGATGACGTTTAACAAACCCCAAAGTTCATGAAGCAAGTACGAAGGAAGTCGATACTCTCATGGTCTAAGGAATTATGCAAACGTTTAACTTTCTCTATGTTATTGACCAATAACTTGTGATGAATGTATCTCATAACATAACATCAATTGGGTCAGTTCAACACAAGTGTTCTTCTAACATTGTGCCCTCAAAGTTGCTGGTATAGTCATGCCCATGATGAGGAAAATAGAACCATCATGCAACACTTGAGCTAGTCTTAGAGGCGAGACTAGGAACATATTTATCCATTTAATATTCCACATGTGCACATGAGTTTCCCTCCGAGCCTCGTGGTTATTGCAGACTCGAGAATCATTGCAGTTCTAACATGGAATATAAACATCAATTACAAACTTGGAGATAAATAATAACTATTATCATTGCCTCTAAGGCATATCTCCTACACTAAAAAGGAGTGAGTGGGAGGACAGTACAACTTGATGAGATTAGTGAGAAAGGCTCCATTTTTAGTGTAGGAGATATGCCCTAGAGGCAATAATAAATGTTATTATTTATCTCCATGTTCAAAATTAAGTTTATATTTCGTGCTATAACTGCTATGGTTCTCGAGTCTACAATAACCACGAAGCTCGGAGGAAAACTCATATGCACGCGTGGAATAATAACCGGTAAATAGTATTCCTAGTCAAGCCTCTATGACTGGCTCAAGTGTTGCATGATGATCACGTTTTCCTGATCGTGGGCATGTCTATACTGGCAATACAATGTTAGGAGAACATTTGTGTTGAATCGACCCGATTGATGTTATGCTATGAGATACATTAGTCACAAGTTTATGGTTAATAACATAGAGAAAGTTAACGTTTGCATAATTCCTTAGACCATGAGAGTATCGACTTTCTTCATGCTTGCTTCATGAACTTTGGGGTTTGTTAAGTGTCATCCATAAAAGGGTGGTTATTACGGCGGCTTACGGGTTCATGGAAAAGTATGACAAGGGACTTGATAGCTCAAGATTGAGATTTGCTCCTCCGACGATGGAGAGATATTGTTTGGGCCCTCTCGGTGTCATGGTATCCATCATCGTCTGGCCAGACACAACGTGATTTGATCACCGGGATGCCGGAACACGGGAACGAGAAAAGAGAACAAAACCGGTAACGAGGTAACTGGCATATTGGGCAAAGTTGTTGATCCACGGGGATGCCGATAAGTCTCACCTCGGGTGTTTGTAACATATCACGAAACAACGGGACTAGCACACGGCAACTAGAGGTTCACTCGAATAATTATTCATGTGGGTATAGGGGTCAATATGGATGTCCACGGTTCCACTATTGAACATTGATCGGAAATTGTTCCGGTCATGTCTATATTTCACCGAACCTATGGGGTCACACACTTAAGGGTCATCTATCTGCTAAATACTAGAAAAGGAGTCTGATAGAAAGTCACCGGAAAAGTTTCGGAGACGACGGAAAAGTTCCGGAGAGAAAACCGGAAGTGTTTCGGAGCTATCGGAATTGTTTCGGAGAAAACAAAAATGTTTCGGAATAAAACCATAATACCGGAAATATCCCGGAATGTGTCCAGAAGAATATTAGAGGGTGCCGGAAATGTTCTGGGACCTTTCGGAATTTTTCAGAAGTAATAGTTGTGGAAAACATCTTGTCCCAGCGTGAGGGGACAAGATCCCACGGATCGTGGGGGCTGTTTTTGGGGGCGCCCCCTTTAGGGGGCAGCCCCTTGTGGCTGGACAAGATGTTGGGGGGGCCCCCATGGGGGGGGGGGGGGGGCAGGCCCCACAAATGGTGGAGCTGGTTGGGAGGGGGTGGGGCCCCATGTTGGGGCACCATGGACAAGGGAACATGTTTTCCCCTTGTTTGGTGGGAACATGTTTTCCCCTTGTTTGGTGGGTGCATGTTTTGTGGGCTGAAATTTCAGCCCCCCTCCACCCCCTCCACCACTATATAAGGAGGAGGAAAGGATCTCTCGAACTCACTCCAACTCTCTCAGCAAATGGTATGCATGATATGCCTTTCTTTCTCCCTCACACGAAATAGTTTCGTACAGCCGCTGGGCTGTCTAGTTTTCGGTAGGGATTAGCTCTGGACGGCGAAGCCCTGTTGGATAGGTGACACCGTATGTGTGCAACCAAGTATAGATGTCATATGTCTGATCTTCTGTTCGAGGGGCCTCCCGAAGGGCTGTCCGTGACACCGTCCAAGGGACTGTCCGACCGCCTCCCGAAGGGCTGTCCGTGGGATTGTCCGAGGAGCAGACGAGGTTGAACATCCTCGCGGTTGGGAGTTGTAAATCCTAGCTGTGGGGATCTGCACCGAATATCTTCACCAAGTCTACTTCCGCTGCACTACGGGTTGGTAACGGTCAGATCAAAAACCTTGCATGCATCTTCATAGTGGTCCTGGGCTGGTGCGTAGGACGGAATTTTTTTGTTTTCTGCCGCGTTCCCCAACATTTAGCGACAAGCACTTTGCACTCAGAGGGTAGGTAGAAAGAATACCCAACTGTTTCTTTGGGATAACCTACAAAGTAACATTTGTCTAATCTGGGATCGAGTTTGCTTGGCTGTAAATGCTTTACATATGCCTCGCAACACCATTCCACATCTCATGTGGTGTCGTCTTAACAGACTTTAATAGTGCCTTGTTTAGTGTATGAGTGGCAGTTTCTAGTGCGTGACCCCAAAAAGATATCGGCAGTTCTTTAAGAGACATCATTGACCTTACCATGTCTAACAGGGTTCGGTTACGTCGCTTGGACACTCCTTTTCTCTGTCGAGTTCCGGGAGGCGTAAGATGTGAAATGATTCCACGGTCACTCAGATGTTGGCTAAACTCATGACTAAGATATTCGCCTCCGCGATCTGATTACAAAAAATTAATCTTTTTGTTATGATGATTTTCTACCTCATTCTGAAATTCTTTGAACTTTTGAAAGGTTTCTGACTTATGCTTTATCAAGTAGATATATCCATACCTACTTAAATCATCAGTAAAAGTCACAAAGTAGAAATACCCACCACGTGCGGCTGTGCTCAATGGACCGCATGCATCACTATGTATTATTTCCAATAATTCACCCGCCCATTCAGGATGACCCGTGAACGTCGTCTTGGCCATCTTCCCCATCAGACAAGCTTCACATGTGTCAAATGATTCAATATCAAAAGACGGTAAAACTCCATCTTTATGGAGTCTTTGCATGCATTTCTTTTTGATGTGGCCAAGACGATAGTGCCACATGAAAGTGGTGGTGGTATCAGCCTTCTTAAGGCGTTTAGCTTCTATGTTAAAGGCATCATTTCCACATTCAAGATTTAGAATGAAAAGGCCCCCAGCAATGGGTGCAAATCCATAAAACATGTCCTTACAATAAATCGAACAACCATTATTCTCAGACTTATAAGAACATCGATCGCGTATTAGACACGATCCGGAGATAATGTTTCTACACAATGTTGGAACAAAATAACAGTTATTAAGTTCTAGGATAACTCCTGAAGGGAGACGTAGAGGCATGATGCCGACGGCTTGAGTGGCGATTCCAGCACCGTTCCTGACACGCATCACGACTTCATTCTTTGCCAGCTTGCGCACACTCTGAAATCCCTGCATCGAGTTGCAAATGTGAGCAACTGATCCGGTATCAAATACCCATGACTTAGTTTTTGCTAGCAAGCAAAATGCCAATGACATTAACATGTATAACAGTTATACCTTTCGCGGACATTCCAGACTTCTTCTTATCTGCCAGGTACTTCTTGTAATTCCTCTTCCAGTGTCCTAGGTGATGGGAATCGTTGCATGAAAATAAAAAAAATTCCTATGAAACACCCAAGATCTAATCTAGGAGATGCATAGCAACGAGAGGGGAGTGTCTCTTACGTAGCCTCGTAGACCAAAAGTGTTAGAATATGTAACGCGGTTGATGTAGTCGTACTCTTCGCGATCCAATCATGATCCAATCCGATCTAGCGCCGAACGGATGGCACCTCCGAGATTAGCACACGTTCAGCTCGATAGCGTCCTCTCCTTCTTGATCCAGCAAGCGAGGGAGAGGAGGTAGATGAGATCGGGACCAGCACGACGGCGAGGTGGTAGTGGTGGCAGTGGAAATCCGGCAGGGCTTCGCCAAGCACTGACGAAACATGGAGGAGGAAGAGAGGGAGGGGGCGGCCAAGGGGTGGAAGGGTGCTGCTGTAGGAGATATGCCCTAGAGGCAATAATAAATGTTATTTATTATCTCCCTGTTCATAATTATGTTTATGTACCATGCTATAACTGCTATGGTTCTCGAGTCTGCAATAACACGAGGCTCGGAGGAAGACTCGTATGCATGTGTGGAATAATAAACGGTAAGATGTATTCCTAGTCTGGCCTCTAAGACTAGCTCAAGTGTTGCATGATGGTTCTATTTTCCTGATCATGGGCATGTCCATGCCGGCAACTTTGAGGGCACAATGTTAGAAGAATATTTGTGTTGAATCGACCCGATTGATGTTATGCTATGAGATACATTCGTCACAAGTTAATGGTTAATAACACAGAGAAAGTTTACGTTTGCATAATTCCTTAGACCATGAGAGTATCGAGTTTCTTCATGCTTGCTTCATGAACTTTGGGGTTTGTTAAACGTCATCCGTAAATGGGTGGCTATTACGTCGGCTTACGGGTTCATGGAAAAGTATGTCAAGTAACTTGATATCTCAAGATTGGGATTTGCTCCTTCGACGATGGAGAGATATCTCTGGGCCCTCTCGGTGTTACGGTATCCATCATCGTCTTGTGAGACACAATGTGATTTGATCACAGGGATGCCGGAACACAGGAACGAGAAAAGAGAACAATATCGGTAACAGGGTAACTGGCATAGTGGACAAGTTGTTGATCCACGAGGATGCCAACATGTCTCACCTCGGGTATTTGTAACATATCACGAAGCAATCGGAATAGCACACGGCAACTGGAGGTTCACTCGAATATTCATTCGTGTGGGTATAGGGGTCAATATGGGTGTCCACAGCTCCGATGTTGATCATTAATCGGAAAGTGTTCCGGTCATGTCTATACTTCACCGAACCTATAGGGTCATACAAGTAAGGGTCATCTATCTGTTGAATACTAGACAGGGAGTCTGAGAGAAATTCACCGAAAAAGTTTCGGAGACAACGAAAGAGTTCCGGAGAGAGAATACCAGAAGGGTTTCGGTATAACTGAAAAGTTGTTTCACGGTATACCATTAAGTCAAATTGGTTTCGGCACATGTCTGGAAATTCTTCGAGGGTGCCAGAATTGGTCTGGGAACTTCTGGGTTTTTTCCGGAAGAAAAACCGGAAATGTTTCGGAGCTGCCGGAACCGCTTTGTTTGCTTTTCACAGATGAAAATCACTAAACCGAAAAGTTGTTTCGGAGTATACCATTAAGTCAAAATGGTTTCAGCACACGTCTGGAAATTCTGGGAGGGTGCCAGAATTGTTCTGGAAACTTCTGGGATTTTTCCGGATCAAAAACCGGAAATGTTCCGGAGCTGCCGGAACCGCTTTGTCTGCTTTTCGCAGATGAAAATCACTAATCCAGAATTGTTTTGGAATGCGTCGAAAATTAGTTTAGTGGGTACTAGAAATGTTCTAGGTTCACATAAATATTTTTGGTTCGAACGGACACTGAAAAATGTCATCATGAATAGTGAAATCAGCTTTATGGTTACTTTTTGGAAAGCCAACTTTTTGGGATTTTGCTCCAAAATATCTTGGAGATGACATGGATGGATGTGGCTGAAATTTCAGCCCCTGCACCCCTCCTTCTCCTATAAATAGAGGTGGAGGGGGCTGCCCAAACACATTCTTTCTCAACATACACAAGCCATGCATGATCTGGCCTTCTCTCTCCCTCCTAGCGAAATAGTTTCGTAGAGTCGAAAGGCTGTCTGGGTTCCGGTGGGAACTAGTTTTGGACGGTGAAGCCCTGCTGGATAGATGACACCATATGTGTGCAACTCTGTAGAGAGATCATAGTTTCGGTCTTAGTTCGAGAGTGCCTCCCGAAGGGCTGTCCGAGTGACCGTCCGAGTTTCGAAGGTCCTCCCGAAGGGCTGTCCGCAACACCGTCCGAGGGACTGTCTGACCGCCTCTCGGAGGGCTGTCCGAGGGTCAGACGAGGGAATACATCCTCGCGCTTGGGAGGTTGTAATTCCTAGTTGCGGGGATCTGCACCGCCGATCGTCATCGACTCTACTTCCGCTGCGCTACGAGTCGGTAACGAAAAGATCGAAACCTTGTATGCAGTCTTCATAGTGGTCCTGGGCTGGTGCGTAGGTCAGAATTTTTTTGTTTTCTGCTGCGTTACCCTACGGTGGCATCATGAGCCGTGCTATGCATAGATGCAGGTTGCGATCTAGAATACATAGAGATGTATGGGTGTTGCACAATATAATTAGGTAGTAGATGAGTTCTATTACTGAAAATTATTTGTGCGAGTAGCGGATGAAATCTGTTACCCGATGTTCTTGTTGCTTCCCTAGAATTTGCATATTTCTGATCTTGATAACAGCATGGTAGAGTTTCAAAGTTCTGGTAATTGGCGATCCTGATTGATCAACGAAGTGCTAACAGTTCATTGAATTCCACCATAGTTAAAAGGAAACATGAAATTTTGCAGATGAAACGGCAATGCAGATTTGATCTACACAGGGGTCATGCGTATGACGAAGTTCAGTATGGGGCTCGAGATTTTATTATCTCGTGTTTCATACACCCTGCAATGTTAATCTAGCGACTTGGATAATCAGGCTTGATGATGAACGTTGGTAGCTTCGGTTTGTTTCGAAACCTTAGAAGCCACGAAAAATAAAATTTTGCATAAACTGATTAGAGGCGTCTAACTTGGTTTTGCAGGATGGTTTGAATGTGATGTGGTATATCAGTGCTCATATTAATTCGATTATGTATGAGATGACTATATGATGTAAATTTATTAACACGACCTGCGTGTCATGATTCGGCATGATGGCTGGAGCCATATGATTGTCACTTTAATGACCTGCGTGTCAACCTTAAGTAATGCACTTATTTTATTAGCTATAGAGATAGCAATATTATTTGGTGCATCGACAAGGTGGTGGCAATCTTCGTGAAGGTGAACACCGACGCAAATGCCGAAGACGAAGAAATGAAAGACTTCTTCGTCAGAAATGCCGAAGACGAAGAAATGCTAATTATGAATTACCTGAGATGTTTATCCCTTATGATGCACCCTTCTTGATTGCGTGGTAGTCACTTTTTATTAGGGTGATCTCTCACAAAAATATCAAGTAGTTAGTGTTCTCCCAAATGTAGTACCGTCACGGCACCTAACTTTTTGGGGTGCGCCATGTCCACATGGGTACGAACGATTAGAGAAGTGTGAGGCGGGTGAGGTCAGACCTCGCAGCGAGATCACTTGGTTGTCTTGATGTTCTGGCTTGATCATCGTGAGCTCAAAACACGCCCATCAAAAGATGAACAGGAGTCACATAGAGATGTGATCGGCATGTTTGCCCACCAATTGAAATTCTCATCATCGGTGATGTCCACATCAATGGCGTTTAATTGAAATGTGGATC
Source organism: Thinopyrum elongatum (assembly GCA_011799875.1). Classification (NCBI taxonomy): domain Eukaryota; kingdom Viridiplantae; phylum Streptophyta; class Magnoliopsida; order Poales; family Poaceae; genus Thinopyrum; species Thinopyrum elongatum. Next base: position 42,873,373 of record CM022303.1, on the reverse strand, counting down.
TTGTATCACTCACAATCAATTATGAGAGATATTGATTTGAGTGGGAGCGCACTGTAGAATTAACTTGTTTAATTCTCAGTGCAATTAATTATAAACTCTGTCTAAGTGTGATTTGCATAATAGTTGTAGAATAATGGCTCGCGTTTCCACCTTCCCTGTTAAAATTGAATAGCTGTTCAATATCTGGTTAAAACTTTACGGTTGGTAACGTAATGTGAGGATTGTCCTAAAGAGTGCCGAGAAGGACTTTGTCCTATGACATACTTTCGGTATTCTTCTGCTAATGCTATGGTTGATGTGACTCTCGTCCTTCGATCCAAAAGCTAAAATTCCGTTACGGTCAACTGAAATATGTTTGCTTCCATGAGACCCGAACTTCGAAAGTTTGGATAGTTATGTGATATTCATGGAATCTGAAAATCATTTTCAGAGACAGACAAAGGCTAAAAGATATGAGATATCCAAAGCAATGTTTGTTTGCAAAATATTAGCAAAAGTGTTTACTGGGCATTTGACTGATAAGAGAGGGATCCGGAAGAACGCTGTCATATGATGATGGTGAATAAAACAACAACTTAAAGAGAAAGGAAATGTCCAAAGGGTGTTAGTGAGACTTTCACACCTTGGAAGTTCGGGACTAACACCACTCTTAAGTTGGGTGCTTCTTCTGAGAGTAGGAGAAATACCAAAAGTTAAACTTTTCGAAGTATAAAGGCAGAAAGAAAGAAGACTAGAATATCCAGCTCATGTATGAATGTCATACAAGTTTTTTGATGTATAGAAGGCTGGTCAAAGATATAGTTCTTGGGAATTATGGTTAAACATGTTAATCACTAATTATTGTGTATTGTGAGTTGATCACAAAGATACCCGCTTGATTGCATTCTGTTGCAACTCGATGTAAGAACTACTATGGCCTGAAAGACTAGCTAGGGATGAGGTTTAGATACACACAGGGAACATAGTAAATGTTACTATACCTTCCATCGGTGTATTACCTATGTATTTACTTTCATAATTCATTTTAGAGTTTTACACAATCTAGCCCTTTGCATAAGGTATCTTGCAAGAAGGTTGTTCATAAGAGAACTTTTGATGTTCGGTGTTATGAATAACATAAGGGCCATACTTTCATTATGAATGAGATGTATGTTATGAATAATGATAATAATATATTACCTCTGTGTTTACTTTCATAATTCATTTTAGAGTTTCATACACTCTAGCCCATTGCACAATGTTTGTTGCAAAAGGGTTGTTCATAAAAGAACAATTGTTGTTCAGTATTATGAATAACATGAAGGGCCATGCTTCCATCCAAGATGGGATGTTGTAGGAGATATGCCCTAGAGGCAATAATAAATGTTATTATTTATCTCCATGCTCATTATTATGTTTATGTTCCATGCTATAACTGCTGTGGTTCCCGAGCCCGTATATCCATAAAGGCTCTGGGGAAAACCCATGTGCACGTGTGGAATAATAAACGGTAAAATGTATTCCTAGTCATGCCTCTAAGACTACCTCAAGTGTTGCATGATGATTATGTTTTCCCAATCATGGGCATGTCTATGCCAGCAACTTTGAGGGCACAATGTTAGAAGAACATTTGTGTTGAATCGACCCGTTTGATGTTATGCTATGAGATTCATTCGTCACAAGTTAATGGTTAATAACACAGAGATGGTTAACGTTTGCATAATTCCTCAGACCATGAGAGTATCGAGTTTCTTCATGCTTGATTCATGAACTTTGGGGTTTGTTAAACGTCATCCGTAACTGGATGGCTATTACGGCGGCTTACGGGTTCATGGGAAAGTATGTCAAGTAACTTGATAGCTCAAGATTGGGATTTGCTCCTCCGACAATGGAGAGATATCTCTGGGCCCTCTCGGTGTTACGGTATCCATCATCGTCTGGCCAGACACTTTGTGATTTGATCACGGGGATGCCGGAACACGGTAACGAGAAAAGAGAACAATACCGGTAATGAGGTAACTAGCATAGTGGACAAGTTGTTGATCCACGGGAATGCCAACATGTCTCACCTCGGGTATTTGTAACATATCACAAAGCAACAGGAATAGCACACGGCAACTGGAGGTTCACTCGAATATTCATTCCTGTGGGTATAGGGGTCAATATGGGTGTCCACGGCTCCGATGTTGATCATTGATCGGAAGGGGTTCCAGGTCATGTCTATACCTCACCGAACATATAGGGTCACATGCTTAAGGGTCATCTATCTGCTGAATACTAGACAGGGAGTCTGAGAGAAAATCACCGAAAAAGTTTCGGACACCGAAAAGTTTCGGACAGCGGAAAAGTTCCGCAGAGAGAGGTCACCGGATGAGTTCCGGTGAAACTGAAAAGTTGTTTCAGGGGATACCATTAAGTCAAAATGGTTTCGGCACATGCCTGATAATTCTTGGAGGATGCCAGAATCATTCTGGAAACTTCTGGGAATTTTCTGGAAGAAAAACCGGAAATGTTCTAGGGCTGCCGGAACCGCTTCAGATGCTTTTCGCAGATGAAATCACTAAACTGGAATTGTTCCAGAACGCGTTGAAAATTATTTTAGTGGGTACTGGAAATGTTCTAAACCCACATAAATATTTTCAGTTCGAACGGACGCTGAAAAATGTCGTCGTGAATAGTGAAAGTGCTTTTTGGAATTTTTTGGAAAGCCACCTTTTAGGGCTTTTGCTAAAGGCTTCTAGAAGGTGATGTGGATGGATGAGAGCCCCCTTGGGGGGGGGACCCCTAGGAGGTGGCCGGCCACATGTGGAGCTCCTCCTTGGAGCTCCACATGTCCTTTGGTTTCTCTCATATACCCTTGGAAAGAGTTTCTTTCATGGGTATTTTGGTATTTCTAGAATGCCCATCCTACCCCTTGGTTTTCCTATATAAGGAGGAGAGGGGGCTGCTCAATCCTCATCCCTTCTCACATACAAGTGCCATGCAATGATCTGGCTTCTCTCTCCCTCCCACGAAAAGAGTTTCGTAGAGCCGAAAGGCTGTCTGGGTTCCGGTGGGAACTAGTTCTGGACGGCGAAGCCCTGCCGGATAGATGACACTGTATGTGTGCAACTCTGTAGAGAGGTCGTAGTTTCGATCTTAGTGCCCGAGGGGCTATTCGTGAGTGCCTCCCGAAGGGCTATCCAAGTGACGGTCCGAGTTCTGTGAGTCCTCCCGAAGGGCTGTCCGAGTGACCGTTCGAGGTTCGAAGGTTCTCCCGAAGGGCTGTCCGCGACACCGTCCGGGGGACTGTTCGACCACCTCCCGGAGGGCTGTCCGAAGGGAAGACGAGGGTATACATCCTCGCGGTTGGGAGGTTGTAAATCCTAGCTGCGGGGATCTGCACTGCCGATCGTCATCGACTCTACTTCCGCTGCGCTACGAGTCGGTAACGAAAATGATCAAACCTTGTATGCAGTCTCCATAGTGGTCCTGGGCTGGTGCGTAGGTCGGAAATTTTTTGTTTTCTGCTGCGTTACCCTACAGTGGCATCATGAGCCGTACTATGCGTAGATGCAGGTTGCGATCTAGAATACATAGAGATGTATGGGTGTTGCACAATATAATTAGGTAGTAGATGGGTTCTATTACTGAAATTATTTGTGTGGGTAGCAGATGAAATCTGTTGCCCGATGTTCTTGTTGCTTCCTTGGAATTTGCATATTTCTGATCTTGATAACAGTATGGTGGAGTTTCAATGTTCTGGCAATCCGCGATCCTGATTGATCAACGAAGTGCTAACAGTCCATTGAATTCCACCGTAGTTAAAAAGAAAGATGAAATTTCGCAGACAAAAGGGCAATGCAGATATGATCTGCACGGGGGTCATGCGTATGACGAAGTTTAGTATGGGGCTCGAGATTTTATTATCTCGGTTTTCATACACCCTGGAAAGTTAATCTAGCGACTTGAATTATCATACTTGATGATGGACGTTGGTAGCTTCGGTTTGTTTCGAAACCTTAGAAGCCACGAAAAACAAGTTTTTGCATGAACCGATTAGAGGCGTCTAACTTGGTTTTGCAGGAGGGTTTGCATGTGCATTTGATGTGGTATAGCAGTGCTCATAATAATTTGATTATGTATGAGATGACTATATAATGTAAATTGATTAACATGACCTGCGTGTCATGATTCGGCATGATGGCTGGAGCCATATGATTGCAGTTTAAATGACGTGCGTGTCAACCTTGTTGTAATGCATTATTTTATTAGCTATAGAGATAGCAATATTATCCGGTGCATCGACAAGGTGGTGGCAATCTTCACAAAGGTGAACACCGACGCGAATGCCGAAGACGAAGGAATACAAGACTTCTCCGTCAGAAAGGGCTATACCATATCATGCTATTATGAATTGCCTGAGATGTTTATCCCTTATGATGCACCCTTCTTGATTGCGCGGTAGTCGCTTTTATTAGGGTGATCTCTCACAAAAATATCAAGTAGTTAGTGTTCTCCCAAGTGTAGCACCGTCACGGCACTTAACTTTTCGTGGCATCACATGGACACATGGGTGCGAACGATTAGGGAAGTGTGAGACGGGTGAGTTGAGACCTCGCAGCAAGATCACTTGGTTGTCTTGATGTTCTGGAGGAGCGTCCTGAGCTCGGAACACGCCCATCGAAAGATGAACAAGAGTCACATAGAGATGTGATTGGCAAGTTGGCCTACCGATTGCAATTTTCGTCACTTGAGATGGACACATCCTTGGCGTTGAATTGTAATATGGATCTTGAATCGCTCACAATCAATTATGAGAGATATTGATTTGAGTGGAAGCGCACTGTTGAATTAACCTGTTTAATTCTTAGTGCAATTAATTATGAACTTTGTCTAAAGTGTGATTTGCAAAATAGTTGCAGAATAATGGCTCGCGTTTCCACCTTCCCTATTAAAATTGAATAGCTGTTAAATATCTGGTTAAAACTTTACAGTTGGTAACGTAATGTGAGGATTGTCCTCAAGAGTGCCAAGAAGGACTTTGTCCTATCGCATACTTTCGGTATTCTCTCGCTTATGCTATGGATCATGTGACTCTCGTCCTCCGGTCCAAAAGCTAGAATTCCATTTTTAGTCAAGTGCAATATGTTTGCTTCCATGAGACCCGAACTTCGAAAGTTTGGATAGTTATGTGATATTCATGGAATCTGAAAATCATTTTCAGAGACAGACAAAGGCTAAAAGATATGAGATATCCAAAGCAATGTTTGTTTGCAAACTATTAGTAAAGGAGTTTACTATGCATTAGACTGATAAGAGAGGGATCCAGTAGAACGCCTGTCATATGATGAAAGGTGAATAAAACAACAACTTAAAGAGAAAGGAAGTGTCCGAAGGGTGTTAGTGAAACCTTCACGCCTAGGAAGTCCGGGGCTAACGCCACTCTTAAGTTGGGTGCTTCTTCTGGAAGTAGGAGAAATACTAAAAGTTAAACTGTTAGAAGTATAAAGGCAAAAAGAGAGAAGACTGGAATATCCATCTCATGTATGAATGTCATACAAGTTTTTGATGTCTAGAAGGCTGGTCAAAGATATAGTTCTTGGGAATTATGATTAAATTGTTAATCACTAATTCTTGGGTATTGTGAGTTAATCACAAATATACCCGCTCGATTGCATTCTGTTGCAACTCGATGTAAGAACTACTATGGCCTGAAAGACTAGCCAGGAATGAGGTTTTGGTATACACAGGGAACATAGTAAATGTTACTATACCTTCCATCGGTGTATTACCGTCTGTATTTATTTTCATAATTCATTTAGAGTTTCACAAACTCTAGCCCATTGCATAAGGTATCTTGCAAGAAGGTTGTTCATAAGAGAACTTTTGATGTTCAAAGTTATGAATAACATAAGGGCCATACTTTCATTGAGAATGTGATGTATGTTATGAATAATGATATTAATATATTACCTCTGGATTTACTTTCATAATTCATTTTAGAGTTTCATACACTCTAGCCCATTGCAAAATGTTTGTTGCAAAAGGGTTGTTCATAAAAGAACAATTGTTGTTCAGTATTATGAATAACATGAAGGGCCATGCTTCCATCCAGATGGGACGTATGTTATGAATATTGATGGTAATATGATACATCCATAACACTGACGCTAAATGTCGCAAGACTAAAAGAATACCACACAAGTGTGGCACTGCATTTGGTCACATTGGAGAAACCCGCATAGAAAATTCCATTATGATGGATTTTGAAGTAATTTGATTTTGAATCATCTGACACTTGCAACTTTTCTCCGAAAAGTGAAGTGACTAAAATACCGTTCACAGGCCATAAGGAACGAACAAAGAACGTATTGGTGATCATGCATCATGATGTATGTAGTCCAATAAATGTTGTTGCAAGTAGTGGATTTATCTATCTTCAGAAATGACTCAAGTAGATATATGGATATTTACTTGATGAGACGTAAGTCTAGATCTTTTGAATTCAGTCAAAAGGTTTTCAAGAATGAAGTAGAAGTTATTGTAACAAGAAAATTATGTTTCTACAATTGGATTGCAGAAAGGAATATTTGAGTTACAAGTTTAGCGAATGTCTGATGAGTTGTGAAAGGGGTTTCATAACTTGCACCTCCCGGAACACCACTGCAAGTGGAAAGTCCGTGAAGATGTAATCGAACCATTTATGACATGGTAAGATCAAAGATGACATAAATAAATTTGCCATTATCCCTTTTAAAGTGATGCTTTAGAGACTACGGCTTTTACACTGAAAAGAGCTCCATTAGGTCTGTTGAAATAACGCCATGGTATGGTACGCCCAACCATGTTGTATCTTTTCTTAACATTTGGAATATGGGGCTTGTGTAAAAGGTTACAAACCTATTCCAAATCAGACAAGGGCTACTTTGTAGGTTATCCCAAGTAATTGGGTATTCCTCCCTCACTATACCAAGGCAAATAGGTTTGCCACAAAGAACGGTATGCTTTTTGAAGAAAATGGTTCTTTCAAAAAGGTGAGTGGGAGAATAGTGCAACTCGACGAGATAAACAGTATCTTCGTCATCAGATCAAAGGAAAGAGACCTTGGAAGTAATTCCAGAGTTTCCTACTGCGACTGATACGGAAGTCTCTACAATAAAATGTATGGACTTCAGTCGAACTTGCAGCTGAACCACGTAGGCAAGGCTCGTGCAAACCTCTTAGGTGCGCAAACGAGATATTGTTGTTAGACAACAGTATACCTATGATACACAAGGAAGCATTGGTGGGCCCTGACTCCGGAATTGGCTAAATGCCAATACAATCTGAGATAGTTTCCATATAAGTGATTCAAGATTAAAACCTTGATACACCTTTCGGAAGACTTAGAGTCTGACGAATATTTATGGAACTATAACTGATACAAATAAAAATGTTTTATCCATAAAGCTCGACTTGTTGCAATATACAAGTTCAAGGAGTTGACTACGATGAGGTTGCTTCACCGTAGCGATGCTTAAAGTCGGTTCGGGTTGAACTAGCAATTAATACATATTTCAATCATGAGATATGAAACAAGGATGACGAAAGGATTTCCATCTTATGGAAATAAAACCAAGGACTTGCATGTGATACAATCCAAGGTATTTTGTCAGTCCAAAGGATGCTAGTAAGTATGCAAACTTCAGAGTTCCAGCGATGGATAGAAGAGAGCAAAATGGAGTTGGAATCTTCGTGTTTTGATGATATGGTTAAAAGGGTTTTGACTTCATCAATGGGTAACGAAGATGCTTGTGATTCAAGAAAGTAAGTGGGAGCATAATAACATTTCTAAAAACCTTGTGTGCTTGACACATTGTTAATTGAAATTAATATTCTTGACACGAATTAGGACTTCATTTGAAAATAGTTTTTCAATGAAGTGCTTGGGCTAAATAGCCTTTATATTAGGCATGATGATCTATGGAGATAGATTTACCTAATAGGGCTGAGCATAGATACATATTGACAAGATGCTAAAACCTTTTAGCATTAAAAATGTCAAGGAGTGATTCTTGCCGAAGTCACATGGAAAGAGTTTTTGCAAGACTCGGTGTCCCGAAACACTGATGAGTAAAATACATGATGGAGATTCCACACACTCTTGTGTTTGGATTAATCATGTATTCCACGGTATGTAAAACAACCAGAAATGTCCAATACTCCAAAATTGTTGCGAGTATAGATACCAAAGTGATCAAAAGTTCTGATCATGGGACAATAGTGAAAAAGGGTCATTAAGTACTATAGTAGCACTGATGACATGTTTTCTCGCAAGCGGAGATCATGAAGAGTTCGTTGTAAAAGGTTACATCGATACAGTCTTCATCCATGCTCCAAGCGATTTTCGATTTAAATTGAGGTTTTTTGTGTAACACACAATATGGTGGCACGGTAGTTGGAAATTGTTCCAAACAAGTTACTGTGGCGAATTCTATAACAGAGGCGAAGTATGTTGCCGCTTTTAAAAGCGACAAAGAAAATATTGAATCATATAGTTCATTCATGAGCTTAGTATGGTTCCAAGATGGCTTTTGTCAATGGGACACTACTGCAGGTAGTTGCTCCATAACTCAGTCTGAGGAATCCAGGTTCGACCTGTGATTCACATACATACAAAGCCAAGTCCACACAAAATATGAATTTTGTGAAAGCGTGAAAACGCGAGGATATGCAAAGATACACACGGAGCTGAAGTCGTCAGATCCGTTGGACATCAGGCTATACCACATGCGAAGCATATTTACACCGGTGTGCCACAGGTGTAAAGTGCATTAGCATTAACTAGATTATTGACTCTAGTGCAAGTGGGAGTCTGTAGGAGATATGCCCTAGAGGCAATAATAAATGTTATTATTTATCTCCATGCTCATTATTATGTTTATGTTCCATGCTATAACTGCTGTGGTTCCCGAGCCCGTATATCCATAAAGGCTCTGGGGAAAACCCATGTGCACGTGTGGAATAATAAACGGTAAAATGTACTCCTAGTCATGCCTCTAAGACTAGCTCAAGTGTTGCATGATGATTATGTTTTCCCAATCATGGGCATGTCTATGCCAGCAACTTTGAGGGCACAATGTTAGAAGAACATTTGTGTTGAATCGACCCGTTTGATGTTATGCTATGAGATTCATTCGTCACAAGTTAATGGTTAATAACACAGAGATGGTTAACGTTTGCATAATTCCTCAGACCATGAGAGTATCGAGTTTCTTCATGCTTGATTCATGAACTTTGGGGTTTGTTAAACGTCATCCGTAACTGGATGGCTATTACGGCGGCTTACGGGTTCATGGGAAAGTATGTCAAGTAACTTGATAGCTCAAGATTGGGATTTGCTCCTCTGACGATGGAGAGATATCTCTGGGCCCTCTCGGTGTTACGGTATCCATCATCGTCTGGCCAGACACTTTGTGATTTGATCACGGGGATGCCGGAACATGGTAACGAGAAAAGAGAACAATACCGGTAACGAGGTAACTAGCATAGTGGACAAGTTGTTGATCCACGGGAATGCCAACATGTCTCCCCTCGGGTATTTGTAACATATCGCGAAGCAACAGGAGTAGCACACGGCAACTGGAGGTTCACTCGAATATTCATTCCTGTGGGTATAGGGGTCAATATGGGTGTCCACGACTCCGATGTTGATCATTGATCGGAAGGGGTTCCAGGTCATGTCTATACTTCACCGAACCTATAGGGTCACATGCTTAAGGGTCATCTATCTGCTGAATACTAGACAGGGAGTCTGAGAGAAAATCACCGAAAAAGTTTCGGACACCGAAAAGTTTCGGACAGCGGAAAAGTTCCGCAGAGAGAGGTCACCGGATGAGTTCCGGTGAAACTGAAAAGTTGTTTTAGGGGATACCATTAAGTCAAAATGGTTTCGGCACATGCCTGATAATTCTTGGAGGAAGCCAGAATCATTCTGGAAACTTCTGGGAATTTTCTGGAAGAAAAACCGGAAATGTTCTGGGGCTGCCGGAACCGCTTCAGATGCTTTTCGCAGATGAAATCACTAAACTGGAATTGTTCCAGAACGCGTTGAAAATTATTTTAGTGGGTACTGGAAATGTTCTAAACCCACATAAATATTTTCAGTTCGAACGGACGCTGAAAAATGTCGTCGTGAATAGTGAAAGTGCTTTTTGGAATTTTTTGGAAGGCCACCTTTTAGGGCTTTTGCTAAAGGATTCTAGAAGGTGATGTGGATGGATGAGAGCCCCCTTGGGGGGGGGGGGACCCCTAGGGGGTGGCCGGCCACATGTGGAGCTCCTCCTTGGAGCTCCACATGTCCTTTGGTTTCTCTCATATACCCTTGGAAAGAGTTTCCTTCATGGGTATTTTGGTATTTCTTGAATGCCCATCCTACCCCTTGGTTTTCCTATATAAGGAGGAGAGGGGGCTGCTCAATCCTCATCCCTTCTCACATACAAGTGCCATGCAATGATCTGGCTTCTCTCTCCCTCCCACGAAAAGAGTTTCGTAGAGCCGAAAGGCTGTCTGGGTTCCGGTGGGAACTAGTTCTGGACGGCGAAGCCCTGCCGGATAGATGACACCGTATGTGTGCAACTCTGTAGAGAGGTCATAGTTTCGATCTTAGTGCCCGAGGGGCTGTTCGTGAGTGCCTCCCGAAGGGCTGTCCAAGTGACGGTCCGAGTTCTGTGAGTCCTCCCGAAGGGCTGTCCGAGTGACCGTTCGAGGTTCAAAGGTTCTCCCGAAGGGCTGTCCGCGACACCATCCGGGGGACTGTTCGACCGCCTCCCGGAGGGCTGTCCGAAGGGAAGACGAGGGTATACATCCTCGCGGTTGGGAGGTTGTAAATCCTAGCTGCGGGGATCTGCACCGCCGATCGTCATCGACTCTACTTCCGCTGCGCTACGAGTCGGTAACGAAAATGATCAAACCTTGTATGTAGTCTCCATAGTGGTCCTGGGCTGGTGCGTAGGTCGGAAATTTTTTGTTTTCTGCTGCGTTACCCTACAGATGTATGTTATGAATATTGATGGAAATATGATACATCCATAACACTGACGCTAAATGTTGCAATACTAAAAGAATACCACACAAGTGTGGCACTGCATTTGGTCACATTGGAGAAACCCTGAAGGAAAAATTCCATTATGATGGATTTTGAAGTCGTTTGATTTTGATTCATCTGACACTTGCAACTTTCCACCGAAAAGTGAAGTGACTGAAATACCGTTCACGGGCCATAAGGATTGAGCAACAAACTTATTGGTGATCATACATTTTGATGTGTGTAGTTCAATAAATGTTGTTGCAAGTAGTGGATTTATCTATATTCAGAAATGACTCAAGTAGATATATTGATATTTACTTGATGAGACTTAAGTCTGGATCTTTTGAAATCATTCGAAAGGTTTTCAAAATGAAGAAGAAATTATTGTAACAAGAAAATTATGTTTCTGCAATTAGATTGCAGAAAGGCATATTTGAGTTACAAGTTTAGCCAATGTTTGATGAGTTGTGAAAAGAGTTTCGTAACTTACACCTCTCGGAACACCACTGTGAGTGGAATGTCCGTGAAGATGTAATCAAACCATTTATGACATGGTAAATTCAAAGATGACATAAATAAATTTGCCATTATCCCTTTTAAAGTGATGTTTTATAGACTGCGGCTTTTAGACTGAAAAGAGCTCCATCGGGTCTGTTGAAATGACGCCATGGTATGGTACGCCCAACCATGTTATATATTTTCTTAAACATTTGGAATATGGGGCTTGTGTCAAAGGTTACAAACCTATTCCAAATCAGACAAATGCTACTTTGTAGGCTATCCCAAGTTATTGGGTATTCCCCCACCACTATACCGAGGCAAAAAGGGTTTTTGCCACAAAACGGTATGCTTATAAAGAGAATAGTTCTTGTAAAAAGGTGAGTGGGAGGACAGTGCAACTCGATGAGATAACAAGTATCTTTGTCATCAGATCAAAGGAATGGAACCTTGGAAGTGATTCCAGAGTTTCCTACTGCGACTGATACGGAAGCCTCTACATGAGATGTATGGACTTCGGTCGAACTTGCAGCTAAACAACGTAGGCAAAGCTCGTGCAAACCTCTCAGGTGCGCAAACAATATATTGTTGTTAGACAACAGTATACCTACGATACACAAGGAAGCAATGATGGGCCCTGACTCCGGGATTGGCTAAATGCCAATATAATCCGAGATAGTTTCCATAAAATGATTCAAGATTTAAATCTTGATAAACCCTCCGAAAGACTTAAGAGTCTAACGGATTGTATTGGAACTATAAACAGATACGGATAAAAATGTTTTATCCATAAAGCTCGACTTGTTGCAATAACAAATTCAAGGAGTTGACTACGATGAGATTGTCTCACCGTAGTGATGCTTAAAGTCAAATCGGGTTAAACTAGCAATTAATACATATTTCAACCATGAGATATGAAACATGGATGATGAAAGGATTTCCATCTGATGGAAATGAAACCAAGGACTTGCATATGATACATTCCAAGGTATTTTGTCAATCCAGAGGATGCTAGTGAGTGTGCAAACTTCAGAGTTCCAGCGATGGACAGAAGGGAGCAAAATGGAATTGGAATCTTCATGTTTTGGTGAAATGGTCAAAGGGGTTTGACTTCATCAATGGGTAACGAAGTTGCTTGTGATTCAAGAAAATAAGTGGGAGCATAATAATATTTCTAAAAACCTTGTGTGCTTGACAATTTGTTAATTGGAAATAAATTTCTTGACACAAATTAGGACTTCATTTGAAAATAGTTTTTCGATGAAGTGCTTTGGCTAAATAGCCTTGATATTAGGCATTATGATATATGGACATAGATTTTCCTAATAGGGCTAAGCAAAAATACATATTGACAAGATGCTAAAACCGTTTAGCACTAAAAACGTCAAGGAATGATTATTGCCGAAGTCACATGGAAAGAGTTTTTGCAAGACTCGGAATCCCAAAACACTGATGAGTAAAATACATGATGAAGATTCCACACACTCTTGTGTTTGGATTAATCATGTATTCCATGGTATGTAAAAAGAACCAGATATGTCCAAAAATCCAAAGTTGTTGCGAGTATAGATACCAAAGTGATCAAAAGTACTAATCATGGGACAACAGTGAAAAAGGTCATTGAGTACTAAAGTAACACTGATGACAAGTTTTCTCGCAAGCGGAGAACATAAAGAGTTTGTTGTAAAAGGTTACATCGAGACAGTCTTCATGATTTCTCCATGCAATTTTCGATTTAAATTGAGGGTTTTGTGTTACACACAATATGGTGGCGCAGTTTGTTGGAAATTTTTTCAAACAAGTTACTGTGGCGAATTCTATACCAGAGGCTAAGTATGTTGCCGCTTTCAAAGCGACAAACAAGATGTTGAATCATATAGTTCATCCATGAACTTAGTATGGTTCCAAGAAGGCTTTGGTCAATGGGACACTATTGCAGATAGTTGCTCCATAGCTCAGTCTGAGGAATCAAGGTTCGACCTGTGATTCACATATATACAAAGCCAAGTCCACAAAAAATATGCATTTTGTGAAAGCATGAAAACGCGAGGATATGCAAAGATACACACGGAGCTGAAGTCGTCATATCCATTGGACATCAGGCTATACCACATGCGAAGCATATTTTGCACCAGTGTGCCATGGGTCTAAAGTGCATTAGCATTAACTAGATTATTAACTCTAGTGCAAGTGGGAGTCTGTAGGAGATATGCCCTAGAGGCAATAATAAATGTTATTGATTATCTCCCTGTTCATAATTATGTTTTTGTTCCATGCTAGAACTGCTATGGTTCTCGAGTCTGCAATAACACGAGGCTCGGAGGAAGACTCATATGCACGTGTGGAATAATAAACAGTAAGATGTATTCATAGTCTGGCCTCTAAGACTAGCTCAAGTGTTGCATGATGGTTCTGTTTTCCTGATCATGGGCATGTCTATGCTAGAAACTTTGAGGCCACAATGTTAGAAGAACATTTATGTTGAATCGACCAAATTGATGTTATGCTATGAGATACATTCATCACAAGTTAATGGTTAATAACACAGAGAAAGTTTACGTTTGCATAAATCCTTAGACCATGAGAGTATCAAGTTTCTTCATGAACTTTGGGGTTTGTTAAACGTCATCCGTAAATGGGTGGCTATTACGGCGGCTTATGAGTTCATGGAAAAGTATGTCAAGTAACTTGATAGCTCAAGATTGGGATTTGCTCCTTCGACGATGGAGAGATATCTCTGGGCCCTCTCGGTGTTACGGTATCCATCATCGTCTTGCGAGACACAATGTGATTTGATCACAGGGATGCTGGAACACGGGAACGAGAAAAGAGAACAATACCGGTAACGAGGTAACTGGCATAGTGGACAAGTTGTTGATCCACGGGGATGCCAACATGTCTCACCTCGAGTATTTGTAACATATCACAAAGCAATCGGAATAGCACACGGCAACTGGAGGTTCACTCGAATATTCATTCGTGTGGGTATAGGGGTCAATATGGGTGTCCACGGCTCTGATGTTGATCATTGATCGGAAAGTGTTCCGGTCATGTCTATACTTCACCGAACCTATAGGGTCACACGCTTAAGGGTCATCTATCTGTTGAATACTAGACAGGGAGTCTGAGAGAAATTCACCGAAAAAGTTTCCGAGACAATGGAAGAGTTCCGGAGAGAGAACACCGGAAGGGTTTCGGTAAAACTGAAAAGTTGTTTCAAGGTATACCATTAAGTCAAATTGGTTTTGGCACATGTCTGGAAATTATTGGAGGGTGCCAGAATTGGTCTGGGAACTTCTGGGATTTTTCTGGAAGAAAAACCGGGAAATGTTCTGGAGCTGCCGGAACCGCTTTGTTTGCTTTTCGCAGATGAAAATCACTAAATCGAAAAATTGTTTTGGAGTATACCATTAAGTCAAAATGGTTTCAGCACACGTCTAGAAATTCTTGGAGGGTGCCAAAATTGTTCTGGAAACTTTTGGGATTTTTCCGGAACAAAAACCGGAAATGTTCCGGAGCTGCCGAAACCGCTTTGTCTGCTTTTTGCACATGAAAATCACTAATCCAGAATTGTTTTGGAACGCGTCGAAAATTTGTTTAGTGGGTACTGGAAGTTTTCTAGGTCCACAGAAATATTTTTGGTTCGAACGGACGCTGAAAAATGTTGTCATGAATAGTGAAATCAGCTTTATGGTTACTTTTTGGAAAGCCACCTTTTTGGGCTTTTGCTCCAAAATATCTTGGAGATGACATGGATGGATGTGGCTGAAATTTCAGCCCTTCCACCCCTCCTTCTCCTATGAATAGAGGTGGAGGGGGCTGCCCAAACACATTCTTTCTCAACATACACAAGCCATGCATGATCTGGCCTTCCCTCTCCCTCCCAGTGAAATAGTTTCGTAGAGCCGAAAGGCTGTCTGGGTTCCGGTGGGAACTAGTTCTGGACGGCGAAGCCCTACCGGATAGATGACACCGTATGTGTGCAACTCTGTAGAGAGATCGTAGTTTTAGTCTTAGTTCGAGAGTGCCTCCCGAAGGGCTGTCCAAGAGACCATCCAAGTTTCGAAGGTCCTCCCGAAGGGCTGTCCGCAACACCATCCGAGGGACTGTCTGACCGCCTCCCGGAGGGCTGTCTGAGGGTCAGACAAGGGAATACATCCTCACGGTTGGGAGGCTGTAAATCCTAGCTGCGGGGATCTACACCGCCGATCATCATCGACTCTACTTCCGCTGCACTATGAGTCGGTAACGAAAAGATCGAAACCTCGTATGCAATCTTCATAGTGGTCCTGGGCTGGTGCGTAGGTTGGAATTTTTTTGTTTTCTGTTGCGTTACCCTACAGCTGCCCCCCGCGCCCCTCCCCACTATATATAGAGGAGGAAACTTGGAGGAGGAGGAATAGTACCGCGTGAACAGTTCCACATGAACAGTACCCCCTCCCCAAGTAAAAACCTCCCCGTTTGATCTTATCTCCTATTTTTAAGGGATTTGATCTTATCTCTTGGGGGCAGCCGCATGGGCCAAGTGGGGGGCTGGTGCACCTGGCCCAACCAGGCCAGGGCACCCCTCCTACAGCCCACATGGGCCCCCGGGGCTGGTGGACCCCGTCGATGGACCCCCGAAACCTTACCGGTACAATACCGGAAAAAACTGAACTTTTTCCGGAACTCAAAATATGACTTCCCATATATAAATCTTTACATCCAGACCATTCCGGAGCTCCTCGTGATGTCCCAGATCCCATCCGGGACTCTGAACAACCTTCAAACTTTCCACTATTAATATCTCAATACTACCCTAGCGACATCGAACGTTAAGCATGCGACCCTATGGGTTCGGGAACTATGTAGACATGACCGAGACACCTTTCCGGTCAATAACCAATAGCAGGACCTGGATGCCCATATTGGTTCCTACATATTCCACAAATATCTCTATCATTTGAACCACGATGTCTAATCCCGTATACAATTCCCTTTGTCCGGCGATATGTTAGTTGCCCGAGATTCGATCGTCGGTATCTCCATACCTTCAATCTCGTTACCGCCAAGTCTCTTTACTCATTTCCATAATACAAGGTCCCGTGACTAAACTAATTAGTCACACGAAACTTCTTGTGATGTTTTATTATCGAGAGGGCCCAGAGATATCTCTCCGTCACACGGAGTGACAAATCCCAGTCTCGATCCATGCAACCCAATAGAGACCTTCGGAGATACCTGTAAAGCACCTTTATGATCACCCAGTTACGAAGTGACGTTTGATAGCACACAAGGTATTCCTCCGGTATCCGAGAGTGGCATGATCTCATGGTCTAAGGAACTAATACTTGACACGGAGAAAGTTGTAGCAAATAACTAAACGACCTGATGCTAAGCTTACGGTTGGGTCTGTCCAACACATCAGTCTCCTAATGATTTGATCCCATTATCAAATGATAACTCATGTCTATGGTTAGGAAACCATAACCATCTTTGATCAATGAGCTAGTCTAGTAGAGGCTTACTAGGGACAATGTTTTGTTTATGTATTCACACATGTATTTATGTTTCCAGTCAATACAATTCTAGCATGAATAATAAACATTTATCATGAATGGGAAATATGATAATAACCATTTTATTATTGCCTCTAGGGCATATTTCCAACAGTCTCCCACTTGCACTAGAGTCAATAATCTAGTTTACATAGTTATGAATCTAGAGCAGTTTTAACATGCTCCCTCTTACCCCCTCTTTTCACATGAGAGATAAGAGTATATAATAGATCTGAGTCATTGATCTCATTAATTAGTGGTCTGATTAACTCTTACCTTCTTACCTCACATGTAAAAGGAGGGGGTAAGAGGGAGCATGTTAAAATTTGCCATGAATCTAACACCCATGGAGTCCTGGTGCTGATCATGTTTTGCCCGTGGAAGAGGTTTAGTCAATGGGTCTGCCACATTCAGATCCGTATGTACTTTGCAAAGTTATATATCTCCACCCTTAATGTAATTACGAATGGAGTTGAAGCGGCGTTTGATGTGCTTGGTCTTCTTGTGAAACATGGGCTCCTTGGCAATGGCAACTGCACCAGTATTGTCACAAAAGATAGTCATTGGATCCGATGCACTAGGCACAACTCCTAGATCAGATATGAACTCCTTCATCCAGACTCCTTCTTGTGCTGCTTCCGAAGCAGCTATATATTCCGCTTCACATGTAGATCCCGCCACGATGCTCTGCTTGGAACTACACCAACTGACTACTCCACCATTCAGAATAAATATGTATCCGATTTGAGACTTTGAGTCATCCGGATCAGTGTCAAAGCTAGCATCAACGTAACCCTTTACGACGAGCTC
The DNA here is from genome assembly GCA_011799875.1 of Thinopyrum elongatum. Lineage (NCBI taxonomy): Eukaryota > Viridiplantae > Streptophyta > Magnoliopsida > Poales > Poaceae > Thinopyrum > Thinopyrum elongatum. Next base: position 42,855,499 of record CM022303.1, on the reverse strand, counting down.
TTCGTCACCTCCATAAATGAGAAACATGTCCTTAGTCCTCTTCAGGTACTTAAGGATATTTTTTACCGCTGTCCAGTGATCTACTCCTGGATCACTTTGGTACCTCCTTGCTAGACTTATGGCACCTCCCTGCCAGACTTATGGGAAGGCACACATCAGGTCTGGTACACAGCATGGTATACATTATAGAGCCTATGGCTAAGGCGTAGGGGACGACACTCATCCTTTCTCTTTCTTCTACCGTGGTCGGGCTTTGAGTCTTACTCAACTTCACACATTGCAACACAGGCAAGAACCCCTTCTTTGACTGGTCCATTTTGAACTTCTTCAAAATCTTGTCAAGGTATGTGCTTTGTGAAAGTCCTATTAGGCATCTTGATCTATCTCTATAGATCTTAATGCCCAATATGTAAGCAGCTTCACCCAGGTCTTTCATTGAAAAACTCTTGCTCAAATAACCTTTTATGCTTTCCAAAAATTCTATATCATTTCCAATCAATAATATGTCATCCACATATAGTATTATAAATGCTACAGAGCTCCCACTCACTTTCTTGTAAATACAAGCTTCTCCATAAGTTTGTATAAACCCAAATGCTTTGATCACCTCATCAAAACATATATTCCAACTCCGAGATGCTTGCACCAGGCCATAGATGGATTGCTGGAGCTTGCATACCTTCTCAGCACCCTTAGGATCGACAAAACCTTCCGGTTGCATCATATACAACTCTTCCTTAAGGAAACCATTAAGGAACACTGTTTTGACATCCATCTGCCAGATTTCATAATTGTAAAATGCGGCAATTGCTAACATAACTCTAACAGACTTCAGCATCGCTACGGGTGAGAAAGTCTCATCGTAGTCAACCCCTTGAACTTGTTTAAAACCCTTTGCGACAAGTCGAGCTTTATAGACCGTGACATTACCATCAGCATCTGTCTTCTTCTCAAAGATCCATTTGTTCTCAATGGCCTGCCGGTCATCGGGCAAGTCCACCAAAGCCCATACTTTGTTTTCATACATGGATCCTATCTCGGATTTCATGGCCTCAAGCCATTTGTCGGAATCTGCGCTCATCATTGCTTCTTCGTAGTTCGTAGGTTCACCGTTGTCTAACAACATGACTTCCAAGACAGGGTTACAGTACTATTCTGGTACGGTACGTGTCCTGGTCGACCTACGAAGTCCAGTAGTAGCTTGATTCGAAGTTTCATGATCATCATCATTACCTTCCTCTCCTGTCGGTGTAGACATCATGGGAACTTCTTTCCGTGATGTGCTACTCTCCAATTCGAGAGAAGGTGAGATTACCTCATCAAGCTCTACTTCCCTCTCACTCACTTCTTTCGAGAGAAACTCCTTCTCTAGAAAGGACTGATTCTTGGCAACAAAGATGTTGCCCTCGGATCTGTGATAGAAGGTATACCCAATGGTCTCCTTGGGGTATCCTATGAAGACGCACTTTTCCGCTTTGGGTTCAAGCTTATCAGGCTGAAGCCTCTTGACATAAGCGTCGCATCCCCAAACTTTAAGAAACGACAGCTTGGGTTTCTTGCCAAACCATAATTCGTACGGTGTCGTCTCAACAGATTTAGACGGTGCCTTATTTAAAGTGAATGCGGCTGTGCCTAATACATAACCCCAAAATGATAGTGGCAAATCAGTAAGAGACATCATAGAACGCACCATATACAATAGTGTACGATTACGACGTTCGGACACACCATTACGCTGTGGTGTTCTAGGTGGCGTGAGTTGTGAAACAATTCCACATTGTCTTAAATGTGTGCCAAACTCGTAAATCAAATATTCTCCTCCACGATCAGATCGTAAGAATTTTATCTTCTTGTTATGATGATTCTCTACTTCACTCTGAAACTCCTTGAACTTTTCAAACATTTCAGACTTGTGTTTCATTAAGTAAATATACCCATATCTACTTAAGTCATCTCTGAAGGTTAGGAAATAATGATATCCACCACGTGCTTCAACACTCATTGGACCATATACATTGGTATGTATTATTTCCAACAAGTCACTTGCCCGCTCCATTGTACCGAAAAACGGGGTTTTAGTCATCTTGCCCATGAGGCATGGTTTGCACGTATCAAATGATTCAAAGTCAAGTGATTCCAAAAGTCCATCGGTGTGGAGTTTCTTCATGTGCTTTACACCAATATGACCTAAGCGGCAGTGCGACAAATATGTGGTACTATCATCATTAGCTTTGCATCTTTAGGCATCAATATTATGAACATGTGTATCACTACGATCGAGATTCAACAAGAATAAACTATTCACATTGGGTGCATAACCATAAAAGATATTATCCATATAAATAGAATAATGATTATTCTCTGACTTAAATGAATAACCGTCTCATAATAAACATGATCCAGATATAATGTTCATGCTCAACGCTGCCACCAAATAACAATTATTTAGGTTTAAAACTAATCCTGAAGGTAGACGTAGAGGGAGCGTTCCGACGGCGATCACATCAACCTTGAAACCATTTCCGACGTGCATCGTCACCTCATCCTTAGCTAGTCTCCGTTTATTCCATAGCTCATGTTTCGAGTTACAAATATAACAACCGAACCAGTATCAAATACCCAGGCGCTACTATGAGAACTAGTAAGGTACACATCAATAACATGTATATCAAATATAACTTTGTTGACATTGCCAGCCTTCTTATCTGCCAAATACTTGGGGCAGTTCCGCTTCTAGTGGCCATTCCCCTTGCAATAGAAGCACTCAGTCTCAAGTTTGGGTCCAGCCTTTGGTTTCTTCACTTGAGCGGCAACTGGCTTGCCATTCTTCGTGAAGTTTCCCTTCTTTCCCTTGCCTTTCTTCTTGAAACTAGTGGTCTTATTGACCATCAACACTTGATACTCCTTCTTAATTTCTACTTCCACGGCCTTAAGCATCGCGAAAAGCTCAGGGATCGTCTTGTCCATCCCTTGCATGTTATAGTTCATCACGAAGCTCTTGTAGCTTGGTGGCAGTGACTGAAGAACTCTGTCAATCGCTACTTCATCTGGAAGATTGACTCCCAACTGGTTCAAGCAATTGTAGTACCTAGACATCTTGAGTACGTCCTCACTAACAGAGCTATTCTCCTCCATCTTGCAGCTAAAGAACTTGTCGGAGGTTTCATAGCTCTCGACCCGGGCATGAGCCTGAAATACCAATTTCAGCTCCTGGAACATCTCATATGCTCTGTAGTGCTCAAAACGTCCTTGGAGCCCCGGTACTAAGCCGTAAAGCATGGCGCACTGAACTATCGAGTAGTCATCAGAACGTGCCTGCCAGACATTCACAACATCCACAGACGACACTGGAGGGGGTGCCGCACCTAGCGGTGCATAAAGGACATAAGCCTTCTGTGCAGCAGTGAGGATAATTCTCAGATTACGGACCCAGTCTGCATAGTTGCTTCCATCATCTTTCAACTTACCTTTCTCTAGGAACGCATTAAAATTCAGGGGAGCTATAGCGCGGGCCATTGATCTACAACATAAAATTGCAAAGATATTTAAACTATGTTCATGATAATTGGCTCAGTTAATCAAATTACTAGTGAACTCCCACTTAAATCAACATCCCTCAAGTTGTCTAAGTGTTTACATGATCCACATCAACCAACCCATGTCTGATCATCACGTGAGATGGGGTAGTCAGAAATGGTGAACATCTCCATGTTGATCATATCTACTATATGACTCATGTTCGACCTTTCGGTCCTCCGTGCTCCGAGGCCATGTCTGTACATGCTAGGCTCATCAAGTTTAACCCAAATATTCCGCATGTGTAAAACTGGCTTACACCCGTTGTATGTGAACGTAGAGTCTATCACACCCGATCATCACGAGGTGCTTCAAAACGACCAACTTTCGCAACGGTGAATACTTAGGGAGAACACTTTTTATCTAGAAATTAAGTGTATGGGATCATCTTATAATGCTACCATCGTCCTAAGCAAAATAAGATGCATAAAAGATAAACATGACATGTAATCAATATATGTTACATGATATGGCCATTATCATCTCGTGCTTTTGATCTCCATCTCCAAAGCACCGGCATGATCTCCATCATTACCGGCATGACACGATGATCTCCATCATCGTGTCATCATGTGGTTGTCTCCGCCAATTATTGCTTCTTTGACTATTGCTAACTGATAGCGATAAAGTAAAGCAATTACATGGCGTTTAATGATTGACACGCAGGTCATACAATGAATTAAAGACAACCCTATGGCTCCTGCTGGTTGCCGTACTCATCGACATGCAAGTCATGAACCTATTACAAAACATGATCATCTCATACATTACATATATCACATCACGTTTTGGGCCATACCACATCACAACATGCCCTGAAAAAACAAGTTAGGCGTCCTCTACTTTGTTCTTGCAAATTTTACGTGGCTGCTATGGGCATGATATAAGAATCGTTCTTACCTATGCAAAGCCACAACGGTGATATACAAATTGCCTTTTAACCTTCTACAAGGACCGTCGTTGTCAAATCCGATTCAACTAAAGTAGGAGAGACAGACACCCGCTCGCCACTTTTATGCAATACAAGTTGCATGTCAGTCAGTGAAACCGGTCTCTTGTGCGAGGACAAGTAAGGTTGGTCCAGGCCGCTTCATCCCACAATACCGCAAAATCAAGAAATAACAAAGGAGGTAAGCAATCTGAACATCAACGCCCACAACTTCATTGTGTTCTACTCGTGCATATACATCTACGCATAGACCTAGCTCTGAAGCCACTGATCGGAATCGTTGCATGAAAATCAAAAAATTTCCTACAAAACACCCAAGATCTAATCTAGGAGATGCATAGCAACGAGAGGGGAGTGTGTCTTACATACCCTCGTAGACCGAAAGCATTAGCATATGTAACACGGTTGATGTAGTCGTACTCTTCGCGATCCAATCACGGTCCAATCCGATATAGCGCCGAACGGACGGCACCTCCGAGATTAGCACACATTCAGCTCGATGGCGTCCTCTTCGTCTTGATCCAGCAAGCAAGGGAGAGGAGGTAGATGAGATCGGGACCAACACGACGGCCAGGTGGTGGTGGCGGTAGCGGAAATCCGGCAGGGCTTCGCCAAGCACTGACGAAACGTGGATGAGGAAGAGAGGGAGGGGGTGGCCTATAGGGTAACACAGCAGAAAACAAAAAATTTCTGACCTACGCACCAGCCCAGGACCACTATGAAGACTGCATACAAGGTTTGATCTTTTCGTTACCGGCTCGTAGCGCAGCGGAAGTAGAGTCGATGACGATCGGCTGTGTAGATCCCCGCAGCTAGGATTTTACAACGTCCCAACCGCGAGGATGTACTCCCTCGTTTGCCCCTCGGTCAGCCCTCCGGGAGGCGGTCAGACAGTCCCCCGGACGGTGTCGCGGATAGCCATTCGAGATGACCTTCGAAACTCGGACAGCCCGTCGGGAGGTACTCTCGAACTAAGACCGAAACTACGATCTCTTTATAGAGTTGCACACATACGGTGTCATCTATCCGGCAGGGATTCGCCGTCCAGAACTAGTTCCCACCGGAACCCAGATAGCCTTTCGGTTCTATGAAACTATATCGTGGGAGGGAGAGAAGAAAGCCAGATCATGCATGGCATTTGTGAGAGAGTTGGAGTGAGTGTGGAGAGCTCCTCTCCACCTCCTTTTATAGGGGAAGGAGGGGTGGGTGGTGGCTGAAATTTCAGCCCATCAAACAAGCACCCACCAAACAAGGAAAACATGTTCCCACCAAACATGGAGAAAACATGTTCCCTTGTCCATGGTGTTCCCACATTGGGCCCCACCTTCTCCCAACACTTTCCACCATTTGTGGGGGCTGCCCCCCACCATGGGGGGCCCCCCAACACCTTTGTCCAGCCACAAGGGGCTGCCCCCCCAAGGGGAGGCGCCCCAAAACAGCCCAAAATAGCTCCCACATATCGTGGGATCTTGTCCCCTCACGCTGGGACAAGATGTTTTCCGCGACTATTTCTTCTGAAAAATTATGGAAGGTCCCAGAACATTTCTGGCACCCTCCAAAATTATTCGGGACACTCTCCAGAACATTTCTGGTATGATGGTTTTATTCCGAAATTTTTTCGTTTTTCTTCGAAACACTTTCGGTTTTCTCTCCGGAACTTTTCCGTCGTCTCCGAAACTTTTCCGGTGACTTTCTCTCAGACTCCCTGTCTAGTATTCAGCAGATAGATGACCCTTAAGCATGTGACCCTATAGGTTCGGTGAAGCATAGATATGACCGGAACACTTTTCGATTAATGATCAACATCGGAGCCGTGGACACCCATATTGACCCCTATACCCACACGAATGAATATTCGAGTGAACCTCCAGCTGCCGTGTGCTATTCCTGTTGCTTCGCGATATGTTACAAATACCCGAGGTGAGACATGCTGGCATCCCCGTGGATCAACAACTTGTCCAGTATGCCTGTTACCTCGTTACCGATATTGTTCTCTTTTCTCATTACCGTGTTCTGGCATCCCCGTGATCATATCACATTGTGTCTGGCCAGATGATGATGGATACCGTAACACCGAGAGGGCCCAAGAATATCTCTCCATCGTCGGAGGAGCAAATCCCAATCTTGAGCTATCAAGTTACTTGACACACTTTTCTATGAACCCGTAAGCCGCCGTAATCGCCACCCATTTACGGATGACGTTTAACAAACCCCAAAGTTCATGAAGCAAGCATGAAGAAACTCGATACTCTCATGGTCTAAGGAATTATGCAAACATTAACTTCTCTATGTTATTAACCATTAACTTGTGACGAATGTATCTCATAGCATAACATCAATCGGGTCGATTCAACACAAGTGTTCTCCTAACATTGTACCCTCAAAGTTGCCGGCATATACATGCCCATGATCAGGAAAACAGAACCATCATGCAACACTTGAGCTAGTCTTAGAGGCTAGACTAGGAATACATTTTACCGTTTATTATTCCACACGTGCATATGAGTCTTCCTTCCAGCCTCGTGTTATTGCAGACTCGAGAACCATAGCAGTTATAGCATGGAACATAAACATAATTATGAACATGGAGATAAACAATAACATTTATTATTGCCTCTAGGGCATATCTCCTACAGACTCCCACTTGCACTAGAGTCAATAATCTAGTTAATGCTAATGCACCTTACACCTATGGCACACTGGTATAAAATATGCTTCGCATGTGGTATAGCCTGATGTCCAACGGATCTGACGACTTCAGCTCCGTGTGTATCTTCGCATATCTTCGCATTTTCACTCATTCACAAAATTCATATTTTGTGTGGACTTGGCTTTGTATATATGTGAATCACAGGTCAAACCTTGATTCCTCAGACTGAGCTATGGAGCAACTATCTGCAATAGTGTCCCATTGACCAACGCCTTCTTGGAACCATACAAAGTTCATGAATGAACTATATGATTCAACATCTTGTTTGTCGCTTCGAAAGCGGCAACATACTTCGCCTCTGTTATAGAATTTGCCACAGTAACTTGTTTGGAACAATTTCCAACTAACTGTGCCACCATATGGTGTGTAACACAAAACCCTCAATTTAATTCGAAAATCGCATGGAGAAATGATGAAGACTGTATCGATGTAACCTTTTACAATGAACTCTTCATGATCTCCGCTTGCGAGAAAACTTGTCATCAGTGTTACTTTTGTACTCAATGACCTTTTTTCACTGTTGTGCCATGATCAGTACTTTTGATCACTTTGGTATCTATACTCGCAACAACTTTGGAGTATTGGACATATCTGGTTGTTTTTTCATACCATGGAATACATGATTAATCCAAACACAAGAGTGTGTGGAATCTCCATCATGTATTTTGCTCATCAGTGTTTTGGGACACCGAGTCGTGCAAAACTCTTTCCATGTGACTTCGGCAAGAATCACTCCTTGACGTTTTTAGTGCCAAACTGTTTTAGCATCTTGTCAATATGTATTTTTGCTTAGCCCCATTAGGTAAATCTATCTCCATAGATCATCATGCCTAATATTGAGACTATTTAGCCTAAGCACTTCATCGAAAAACTATTTTCAAATGAAGTCCTAATTCGTGTCAAGAAATTTATTTCCAATTAACAATGTGTCAAGCACACAAGGTTTTTAGAAATATTATTATGCTCCCACTTACTTTCTTGAAACCACAAGCATCTTCGTTACTCATTGATGAAGTCAAACCCCTTTGACCATTCCATCAAAAACGAAGATTCCAACTCCATTTTGCTCTCTTCTGTCCATTGCAGGAACTCTGAAGTTTGCATACTAACTAGCATCCTCTGGATTGACAAAATACCTTGTTCTGTAACACATGCAAGTCCTAGGTTTCATTTCCATCAGATGGAAATCCTTTTGGCATCCATGTTTCATATCTCATGATTGAGATATGTATTAATTCCTAGTTTAACCCGATTTGACTTTAAGCATCGCTACGGTGAGACAATCTCATCGTAGTCAACTCCATCAATTTGTTATTGCAACAAGTCGAGCTTTATGGATAAAACATTTTTATTCGTATCAGTTTATAGTTCCAATACAATCTGTTAGACTCTAAGTCTTCCGGAGGGTTTATCAAGATTTAAATCTTGAATCATTTTATGGAAACTATCTCGGATTATATTGGTATTTAGCCAATCCCAGAGTCAGGGCCCATCAACGCTTCCTTGTGTATCGTAGCTATACTGTTGTTTAACAACAATATCTTGTATGCGCACCTGAGAGGTTTGCACAAGTTTTTCCTACGTGGTTCAGCTGCAAGTTTGACCGAAGTCCATACATCTCATGTAGAGGCTTCCGTATCAGTCGCAGTAGGAAACTCTGGAATCACTTCCAAGGTCTCTTTCCTTTGATCTGATGACGAAGATACTATTATCTCGTCGAGTTGCACTGTTCTCCCACTCACCTTTTTGAAAGAACCATTTTCTTCAAAAACATACCGTTCTTTGTGGCAAACCTATTTGCCTCGGTATAGTGAGGGAGGAATACCCAACATTTTGGGATAACCTACAAAGTAGCACTTATCTGATTTGGAATTGGTTTGTAACCTTTTACACAAGCCCCATATTCCAAATGTTTAAGAAAAGATATAATATGGTTGGGCGTACCATACCATGGCGTCATTTCAATAGACCCGATGGAGCTCTTTTCAGTGTAAAAGCCGCAGTCTCTAAAGCATCACTTTAAAAGGGATAATGGCAAATTTATTTATGTCATCTTTGATCTTACCATGTCATAAATGGTTTGATTACATCTTCACGGACATTCCCCTTACAGTGGTGTTCCGGGAGGTGTAAGTTATGAAACTCTTTTCACAACTCATCAGACATTCGCTAAACTTGTAACTCAAATATTCCTTTCCGCAATCTAATTGCAGAAACATAATTTTCTTGTTACAATAATTTCTATTCCATTTTGAAAACCTTTCGAATGATTTCAAAAGATCCAGACTTACGTCTCATCAAGTAAATATCCATATATCTACTTGAGTCATTTCTGAAGATAGATAAATCCACTACTTGCAACAACATTTATTGAACTACACACATCAAAATGTATGATCACCAATAAGTTTGTTGCTCGTTCCTTATGGCCTGTGAACGGTATTTTAGTCACTTCACTCTTCGGAGGAAAGTTGCAAGTGTCAGATGATTCAAAATCAAACGACTTCAAAATCCATCATAATGGAATTTTTCTTGCGGGTTTCTCCAATGTGACCAAATGCAGTGCCACACTTGTGTGGTATTCTTTTAGTCTTGCAACATTTAGCGTCAGTGTTATGGATGTATCTTATTTCCATCAATATTCATAACATACATCCCATCTTGGATGGAAGCATGGCCCTTCATGTTATTCATAATACTAAACAACAATTGTTCTTTTATGAACAACCCTTTTGCAACAAACATTGTGCAATGGGCTAGAGTGTATGAAACTCTAAAATGAATTATGAAAGTAAACACAGAGGTAATATATTATTATCATTATTCATAACATACATCCCATCTTGGATGGAAGCATGGCCCTTCATGTTATTCATAATACTGAACAACAATTGTTCTTTTATGAACAACCCTTTTGCAACAAACATTATGCAATGGGCTAGAGTGTGTAAAACTCTAAAATGAATTATGAAAGTAAGTACATAGGTAATACACCGATGGAAGGTACAGTAACTTTTACTATGTTCCCAGCGCGTATCAAAACCTCATTCCTGGCTAGTCTTTTAGGCCATAGTAGTTCTTACATCGAGTCGCAACAGAATGCAATCAAGCGGGTATTTTTGTGATCAACTCACAATACCCAAAAATTAGTGATAAACATGTTTAACCATAATTCCCAAGAACTATTTCTTTGACCAGCCTTCCATACATCAATAACTTGTATGACTTTCATACACGAGCTGGACATTCCAGTCTTCTTTCTTTTTGCCTTTATACTTCTAACAGTTTAACTTTCAGTATTTCTCCTACTCCCAGAAGAAGCACCCAACTTAAGAGTGGCGTCAGCCCCGGACTTCCTAGGTGTGTAAGTCCTACTAACACGCTTTGGACATTTCCTTTCTCTTTAAGTTGTTGTTTTATTCACCATCATCATATGACAGCGTTCTTCCGGATCCCTCTCTTATCAGTCAAATGTCCAGTAAACACTTTTACTAATATTTTGCAAACATACATTGCTTTGGATATCTCATAATTTTTACCCTTTGTCTGTCTCTGTAAATGATTTTCAGATTCCATGAATATCACATAACTATCCAAACTTTCGAAGTTCAGGTCTCATGGAAGCAAACATATTTCACTTGACCCTAACGGAATGTTAGTTTTTGGATCGAAGGACGAGAGTCACATCATCCATAGCATTAGCGGGAGAATACTGAAAGTATGCGATAGGACAAAGTCCTTCTCGGCACTCTTGAGGACAATCCTCACATTACGTTGCCAACCGTAAAGTTTTAACCAGTTATTTAACAACTATTCAATTTTAACAGGGAAGGGGGAAATGCGAGCCATTATTCTACAACTGTTATGCAAATCACACTTAGACATTGTTCATAATTAATTGCACTGAGAATTAAACAAGTTAATTCAACAGTGCGCTCCCACTCAAATCAATATCTCTCATAATTGATTGTGAGTGATACAAGATCCATACTTCAATTCATCACCATAGAATCATCATCTCATGAAGGGAATTTTAATCGGTAGGCCAACTTGTCGATCACATCTCTATGTGACTCTTGTTCATCTTTCGATGCGTGTGTTCCGAGCTCAGGACGATCCTGCCATGAACGTCAAAACAACCAAGTGATCTTGCTGCAAGGTCTGACCTCACCCGCCTCGCATTTATCTAATCGTTCGTACCCATGCATCCATGGCGCACCCCAAAAAGATAGGTGCCGTGACGGTGCTACACTTGGGAGAACACTAACTACTTGATATTTTTAGTGAGAGATCACCCTAATAAAAGCGACTACCGCACAATCAAGAAGGGTGCATCATAAGGGATAAACATCTCCGGCAATTCATAATAGCATGATATGGTATAGCCCTTTCTGACGGAGAAGTCTTTCATTTCTTCGTCTCCGGCATTCGCGTCAGTATTCACCTTTGCAAAGATTGCCACCACCTTGTCGATGCACCAGATAATATTGCTATCTCTATAGCTAATAAAATAAGTGCATTACTTAAGGTTGACACGCATGTCATTAAAGTGACAATCATATGGCTCCAACCATCATGCCGAATCATGACACGCAGGTCATGTTAATCAAATTACATCATATAGTCATCTCATACATAATCAAATTTATATGAGCACTGCTATACCACATCACATGCACATGCAAACCATCCTGCAAAACCAAGTTTGACGTCTCTAATTGGTTCATGCAAAATTTTATTTTTCGTGGCTTCTAAGGTTTCGAAACAAACCGAAGCTACCAACGTTCATCATCAAGCATGATTATCCAAGTCGCTAGATTAACATTGCAGGGTGTATGAAACACGAGATAGTAAAATCTCGAGCCCCATACTGAACTTCGTCATACGCATGACCCCCGTGCAGATCATATCTGCATTGCCCTTTCGTCTATGAAATTTCATCTTTCTTTTTAACTATGGTGGAATTCAATGAACAGTTAGCACTTCGTTGATCAATCAGGATCGCGGATTGCCAGAACTTTGAAACTCCACCATGCTGTTATCAAGATCAGAAATATGCAAATTCCCGGGAAGCAACAAGAACATCGGGTAGCAGATATCATTTGCTACCCGCACAAATAATTTTCAGCAATAGATCTCATCTAGTACCTAATTATGTTGTGCAACACCCATACATCTCTATGTATTCTAGATTGCAACCTGCATCTACGCATAGTACGGCTCATGATGCCACTGTAGGGTAACGCAATAGAAAAGAAAAAAATTCCGACCTACGCACCAGCCCAGGACCACTATGAAGACTGCATACAAGGTTTGATCTTTTCGTTACCGACTCGTAGCGCAGCGGAAGTAGAGTCGATGACGATTGGCGGTGCAGATCCCCGCAGCTAGGATTTTAAGTCCTCCCAACCGCGAGGATGTACACCGTCATATACCCCTCGGACAGCCCTCTAGGAGGCAGTCGGACAGTCACCCAGACGGTGTCACGGATAGCCCTTCGGGAGGACCCTCGAAACTCGGACGGTAACTCGGACAGCCCTTCGGGATGACCTTCGAAACTCGGACGGTCACACGAACAGCCCTTCGGGAGGCACTCTCGAACTAAGACCGAAACTATGATCTCTCTATAGAGTTGCACACATACGGTGTCATCTATCCGGCAGGGCTTTGCCGTCCAGAACTAGTTCCCATCGGAACCCAGACAGCCTTTCGGCTCTACGAAACTATTTCGTGGGAGGGAGAGGAGAAAGCCAGATCATGCATGGCATTTGTGAGAGAGTTGGAGTGAGTGTGGAGAGCTCCTCTCCACCTCCTTTTATAGGGGAAGGAGGGGTGGCTGGTGGCTGAACTCTCAGCCCACCAAACAAGCACCCACCAAACAAGGAAAACATGTTCCAACCAAACATGGAGAAAACATGTTCCCTTATCCATGGTGTTCCCACAAGGGGCCCCACCTTCTCCCAACACTTTCCACCATTTGTGGGGGCTACCCCCCACCATGGGGGGCCCCCAAAACCTTTGTTCAGCCACAAGGGTCTGCCCCCCGAAAGGGAGGCGCCCCAAAACAGCCCCCACGTATCGTGCGATCTTGTCCCCTCACGCGGGGACAAGATGTTTTCCGTGACTATTTCTTCTGAAAAATTCTGGAAGGTCCCAGAACATTTCTGGACCTTCCAAAATTATTCAGGACACTCTCCAGAACATTTTCGGTATGATGGTTTTATTCCGAAACATTTTCGTTTTTCTCCGAAACACTTCCGGTTTTCTCTCCGAAACTTTTCCGTCGTCTCCGAAACTTTTCCGGTGACTTTCTCTCAGACTCCTTGTCTAGTATTCAAAAGATAGATAAACCTTAAGCATGTGACCCTATAGGTTCGGTGAAGCATAGACATGACCGGAACACTTTCCGATTAATGATCAACATCGGAGCCATGGACACCCATATTGACCCCTATACCCACACGAATGAATATTCGAGTGAACCTCCAGTTGCCGTGTGCTATTCCTGTTGCTTCGTGATATGTTACAAATACCCGAGGTGAGACATGTTGGCATCCCCGTGGATCAACAACTTGTCCACTATGCCAGTTACCTCATTACCGGTATTGTTCTCTTTTCTCGTTACCATGTTCCAGCATCTCCGTGATCAAATCACGTTGTGTCTGGCCAGACGATGATGGATACCGTAACACCGAGAGGGCCCAGGAATATCTCTCCATCGTCGGAGGAGCAAATCCCAATCTTGAGCTATCAAGTTACTTGACACACTTTTCCATGAACTCGTAAGCCGCCGTAATAGCCACCCATTTGCGGATGACGTTTAACAAACCCCAAAGTTCATGAAGCAAGCATGAACAAACTCGATACTCTCATGGTCTCATGAATTATGCAAACATTATCTTCTCTGTGTTACTAACCATTAACTTGTGAAGAATGTATCTCATAGCATAACATTAATCGGGTCGATTCAACACAAGTGTTCTCCTAACATTGTGCCCTCAAAGTTGCCGGCATATACATGCCCTTGATCAGGAAAATAGAACCATCATGCAACATTTGAGCGAGTCTTAGAGGCCAGACTAGGAATACATTTTATCGTTTATTATTCCACACGTGCATATGAGTCTTCCTTCGAGCCTCGTGTTATTGCAGACTCGAGAACCATAGCAGTTATAGCATGGAACATAAACATAATTATGAACATGGAGATAAACAATAACATTTATTATTGCCTCTATGGCATATCTCCTACACGGCCAAGGGGTGGAAGGGTGCTACCCCCCGTGCCCCTCCCCACTATATATAGAGGAGGAAACTTGGAGGAGGAGGAATAGTACCATGTGAATAGTACCCGTCCCCAAGTAAAAGCCTCCCCCTTCGATCTTATCTCCTATTTTTAAGGGATTTGATCTTATCTCTTCGGGGCAGCCCCATGGGCCAAGTGGGGGGCTGGTGCGCCTGGCCCAGCCAGGCCAGGGCGCCCCCTAACAACCCATGTGGGTCCTCGGGGCTGGTGCACCCCCCTGGTGGACCCCCGGAACCTTCCGGAACATTCCCGGTACAATACAGGAAAAAACTGAACTTTTTCCGGAACTCAAAATACAACTTCCCATATATAAATCTTTACCTCCAGACCATTTTGGAGCTCCTCGTGATATCCTGGATCCCATCCGGGACTCCGAACAACCTTCGTACTTTCCACTATTAATATCTCAATACTACCCTAGCGACATCGAACGTTAAGCGTGCGACCCTACAGGTTCAGGAACTATGTAGACATGACTGAGACACCTCTTCGGTGAATAACCAATAGTGGGACCTGGATGCCCATATTGGTTCCTACATATTCCATGAAGATCTTTATCGGTTGAACCACGATGTCAAGGATTCAGTTAATCCCGTATACAATTCCCTTTGTCCGGCGATATGTTACTTGCCCGAGATTCGATCATCGGTATCTCCATACCTAGTTCAAACTCGTTACCGGCAAGTCTCTTTACTCGTTTCCATAATACAAGATTCCGTGACTAAACTCATTAGTCACATGAAGCTTCTTGTGATGTTGTATTACCGAGAGGGCCCAGAGATATCTCTCCGTCACACGGAGTGACAAATCCCAGTCTCGATCCATGCAACCCAACATAGACATTCGGAGATACCTGTAGAGTACCTTTATGATCACCCAGTTACGAAATGTCGTTTGATAGCACACAAGGTATTTCTCCGATATCCAGGAGTGGCATGATCTCATGGTCTAAGGAACTGATACTTGACACAAAGAAAGATGTAGCAAATAACTAAATGATCTGATGCTAAGCTTACGGTTGGGTCTGTCCATCACATCATTCTCCTAGTGATGTGATCCCGTTATCAAATGACAACTCATGTCTATGATTAGGAAACCATAACCATCTTTGATCAACAAGCTAGTCTAGTATAGGATTACTAGGGACACGGTGTTGTTTATGTATTCACACATGTATTTAAGTTTTCGGTCAATACAATTCTAGCATGAATAATAAACATTTATCATGAACGGGAAATATGATAATAACCATTTTATTATTGACTCTAGGGCGTATTTCCAACACTGGGCCCTTGTAGTAGAAGCACTCAGTTTCATTCTTAGCTCTGCCCTTAGACTTGCTTTGGGAGCCGGTCATACTGGCACCCTTACCTTTCTAGGAGTTGCCTTTCTTCTTGAAACCAGTGGTTTTATTCACAAGCATCACATGCTTGCGATTCTTCTGCAATCCCGTTTCAAAAGTTTTCAGCATGGCGAGTAACTCATTTGGTGCCTTGTTCATCCCATTCATGTTGTAGTTCATGATAAAACCATCGTAAGACGTCGGGAGTGAAGCAAGTGTCATGTCCACCGCGGGTGCTGGTGGAATTGAAAATTCCAAGGTTTTAAGCCTTTCAGCGTAGCCAGCCAAGTTGACCACATGTTCACCAACTGAACTCCCTTTAGTCATATTGCACTCAATCGTGGTCTTCGTTATCTCATAACATTCAGACCTGACATTGAGTTTGAACAAAGCATCCACTGCCTTGATCATATCACGGGCAGATTGCAATTCAAAATGTTTTTGAAGCTCTGGACTCATGCAAGTTAGCATAAGGCACCGCACCACATTGCAGTCATCATCCTTAGTGGCCCAGATATTTCTATCATCTTCCGGGGCAGTTGCCGCCGGTTTAGCTGGAAGAGGCGTGTCTAGCACATACACTTTCTTAGCACTCCTGAGGACAATCCTCAAGGTATGGACCCAGTCCGCAAAATTGCTTCCATTCGCAGCTAACTTCTTTTTCTCTAACATCAGGCCTAAGCTGAACGTGGCGTTGCAAGCCATTTGATCTATAACGGAAAACACAAGTTTCACTTAGACTTTGTACATAATTAATTGTACTAGCGATTAAATGATTTAATTGTAAAGTGCACTCCCACTCAAATCAACATCTCTTATAATTGATAGTGAGTGATTTAAGATCCATATTTCAATTCAATGCCATAGAATCATCATCTCATGATGAGAATTTCAATCGGTAGGCCAACTTGACGATCACGTCTCTATGTGACTCTTGTTCATCTTTCGATGGGCGTATTCTGAGCTTAGGACTATCCTGCCTGAACATGACAACTAAGTGATCTCGCTGCAAGGTCTGACCTCACCTGCCTTACACTTCGTTAATCTTTCGTGCCCATGCAGCCATGTGACACCCCGAAAAGATACGTGCTGTGACGGTGCTACACTTGGGAGAACACTAACTACTTGATATTTTTAAGTGAGAGATCACCCTAATAAAAGAGACTACCGCACAATCAAAAGGGTGCATCAAAAGGGATAAACATCTCAGGCAATTCATAATAGCATGATATGGTATAGCCCTTTCTGACGGACAAGTCTTTATTTTCTTCATCTTCGGCATTTGCGTCGGTATCCACCTTCGCAAAACTTGCTACCGCCTTGTCGATGCATCAAATAATATTGCTATCTCAATAGCTAATAAAATTAATGCATTACATCAAGGTTGACACGCAGGTCATTAAAGTGACAATCATATGGCTCCAGCCATCATGCCGAATCATGACACGCATGTCATCTCATACATAATCAAATTAAATATGACAAAGATTATACCACATCACATGTCATCCTGCAAAACCAACTTAGACGCCACTAATCAGTTGATGCAAAATTTTATTTTACGTGGCTTCTAAGGTTTCGAAACAAACCGTAGCTACCAACGTCCATCATCAAGTATGATTATTCAAGTCGCTATATTAACTTTGCGGGGCGTATGAAACACGAGATAAAAAATCACGAGCCCCATACTAAACTTCGTCATACGCAAGAACCCCATGTAGATCATATCTGCATTGCCCTTTAGTCTGCGAAACATCATCTTTCTCAACTATGGCAAAACCCAAAGAACTGAAGCACATCGTTGATCTGTCAACTAGCATCTAGGAGCAGCATAGAAGGATCGCAGATAGCCAGAACTTTGTAGAAAAATTCCACCATACCATCGAGATCAGAGATCGCAAATTCAAGGGAAGCAACAAGAACATTAGGTAATAGATTTCATCTACTACCAGCACAAATATTATTTCTCAATAGATCTCATCAACTACAAAATTATATTATGTAATACCCTTACATCTCATGTATTCTTGATCGTAACCTACATCTACGCATAGCACGGCTCATGATGCCACTGTAGGGGAACGCAGAGAAAACAAAAAAATTCCGCACTACGAACACGCCCAGGACCACTATGAACATGCATACAAGATTTGATCTGATCGTTACCAACTCGTAGCGCCGTGGAAGGAGAGTTGGTGAAGATCGTCGGTGCAGATCCCCGTAGCTAGGATTTACAACCTCCCAACCACGAGGATTTTCTCCCTCGGACAGTCCCTCAGACGGTCCCTCGGACAGCCCTCTGGTACCCCCTTTGATAGCCCCTCGAACAGAAGATCGAACGTACGACCTCTCTACCGGGTTGCACACATCCGGTGTCACCTATCCGGCAGGGCTTCGCCATCCAGAACTTATTCCTACCGAAGACTAGATAGCCTTACGGCAGAACGAAACTATTTCGTGGAGGGGAGAGAGAGATGGAAGATTATTGCATGCCTTGTGTTGAGAAAGAATTAATGAAGTGGAGAACCCTCTCCAGCTCTATTTATAGTGTGAGCAAAGGGTGGAGGGAGGCTTGAGGATGAATGCCCAAAGGGCCCCCCCCTCCACAAAGCAACCCATCAAAGGTGGGAGGAAGCTCCATGGGAGGGGGGCAACCACCATGGCCGGCCACCCTTGGGACGCCCCCATGGGGGGCCCCACCTCCCCTAAACTTTCTCCACCATTTGTGGGGAGCCTCCCACCATGGAGCCCCCCAACAATTTTCCACCTTTTGTGGGCAGCCCCACAAGGGGGCCCACCCAAAAAACAGCATCCCATTAATCGCGGGATCTTGTCCCCTCACGCCGGGACAAAATGTTTTTCCGCGTATTTTCTTCAGAATTTTTTCGGAAGGTCCCAGAACATTTCTAGCACGCTCTAAAATAATTCTGGACACGTTCCGAAACATTTCTGGTATGATGGTTTACTCCGAAACAATTTTTGGTTTCTCCGAAACACTTCCGGTTTTCTCTCCGAAATGTTTTCGTCGTCTCCGAAACTTTTCCGGTGACTTTCTCTCAGACTCCATGTCTAGTACTCAGCAGATAGATGAACCTTAAGTGTGTAACTCTGTAGGTTCGGTGAAGTATAGACATGACCGGAACACTTTCCGATCAATGATCAATAGCGGAACCATGGACATCCATATTGACCCCTATAGTCACGCGAATGAATATTCGAGTGAACCTTTAGTTACCGTATATTGTTCCTATTGCTTTGCGATATGTTACAAATACCCGAGATGAGATTTATTGGCATCCCCGTGAATCAACAACTTGTTCACTATGCCAGTCATCTCGTTACCGGTTTTGTTCTCTTTTCTCGTTCCCGCTTTCCGGCATCCCTGTGATCAAATCACACTGTGTCTGGCCAGACGATGATGGATACCGTAACACTGAGAGGGCCCTAAGAATATCTCTCCATCATTAGAGGAGCAACTCCCAATCTTGAGCTATCTAGTTCCTTGTCATACTTTTCCGTGAACCCGTAAACCGCCATAATAGCCACCCTGTTATAGATAATGTTTAACAAACCCTAAAGTTCGCGAAACAAGTATGAAGGAACTCGATACTCTCATGGTCTAAGGAATTATGCAAACGTTTAACTTTCTCTATGTTATTAACCATTAACTTGTGACGAATTGGGTCAGTTCAACACAAGTGTTCTTCTAACATTGTGCCCTCAAAGTTGCCGGCATAGTCATGCCCATGATCGGAAAAATAGAACCATCATGCAACACTTGAGCTAGTCTTAGAGGCGAGACTAGGAACATATTTATCCGTTTATTATTCCACACGTGCACATGAGTTTCCCTCCGAGCCTCACGGTTATTGCACATTCGAGAATCATTGCAGTTATAGCATGGAACATAAACATCAATTACAAACTTGGACATAAATAATAACTATTATCATTGCCTCTAGGGCATATCTCCTACACAAGCAAAGGCCTAACTACGACACCTAGACTACTGAACGCACATGGAACAAGGTCCCAGGGTTTCCCTGCCCCCCCCCCCCCCCCCCCCCCCCCCGTCGCCGCCAGAGCAGCTAGCGGAGGTGAGGGAACCCCGGTGACGCCGGAGTCCGGGGTGCTTGCTCCCTCCTCTCACTGGGTCGCCTTTGGCGGCTACGGCTTCATGCATGGGGCTTTCACAGTCATATTTTGTGTTGAGTTTGGATGTACCGGGCCATATCTACGTCAAATAAATTCGGTTTCGCTAAAGATAATATCAGTTTATGTATTGTATTGTATTCACTACAATAAATAATAACATAATGTATTGTAGGAGGGGCTCATTTTTGCACTACTAATCCTGTAGCAAGTCTGATCAACTAGCGCACTACTTTTTGGTAAAAGAGACTTTCTTACTAATAAGAGTAATTGTTAATTGAGGTGATTAAATACTACTGTATATGAATGTATTTCAAAACTGTCAGGTGACAAGTCATACGTACTTATTTTTTGTGGGTCATTTGTTTTGTCCTGTCGTGTTTATTTCTTGTGGGTCAGCACAATACATGCAGATTCAAGTTTTGAATATGCTATGTATCAAGCAGTAAAAAATAATTTGAATCGCACGGTTAGCACTAGAACAAGTACCAGCATAGCCAGGCGAAAAATTAATTGCGCGGTTATGTACCAAATTTTAACAATGATTAGCACTAACCCAATCCCAAGAAAGTATCATATGTACATGGTATTCACGAAACCCTAAAAACCTCCCTGGCGGCGGCGATTAGGGTTCGGGGGAAAGAGAGGCGCTCGTCTACGTCTGACCGGCGGAGCGCAGTGGGATCCCGTGAAGATGGCCTCATCTGATCGGGGCAAGTCTGCGGGCGGATCAGAATCGCCGCGCACGGCCAGGGCTCGGCTGGAAGAGGCCCTAGGAAAGCTGGGTATCACCGAGGAAGAAGCTACTCCGCTGGTCATTGACGACCGCGAGGAGGGTGCGCCGGAGAAGTGGCTCTTAGCAGGGAAGGTTCTACACCGCAATCTGCTGCATATCAACACCATTGCTAATGCCCTCCGTCCAGCGTGGGGGAATCCCCGGGGACTTCAATTCAGATCTATGGGGGAGAACATGTTTGTGGCTGATTTTGAGTCTCAGAGAGATCGTGATCGTGTTTGGGTATGATCCCCATGGCACATCAGCAAGAATGCAGTGATTCTGTCTGAGTTTAAAGATTGCATGAGGCCGGACGAGGTTCGTTTTGACAGGCTCCATCTATGGGCCAGGGTTTTGAACCTGCCCTACAACCTCCGGGATGACTCATGGGGAAGGATGATAGCAAAGCAGATTGATCCACAGGCGTCCTCAGTGCAGTTCGATCACATGGGTGGTTTTCTGCGAGCAAGGGTTGCCATTGATGTGAACAAGCCTCTTAGAAGGTGGATTGTGATTGATTCGGCGAAAAGGAAGAAGCAAGATGCATATGATATTCAATACGAGAACGTTCCTCACTTTTGTTTCTCTTGCGGCCGATTGGGCCATGCTGACCCGTTCTGCCCTACTCCTGGCCAACGTGATGTGAACGGCGAGCTCCCGTTTGGTTCGAAGTTGAGGGCTGATGAGCGAAAGAAGACTGCATCCGGTGACTCGGTCGGGAAGGAATATCATGCTGATCCGGGCAGTCACAGGGAGTCAAAGAACTCCAGCAACGTACCGGCAGGTGGTACTGAGGTGAACTCTCCTAGGAAGAAGGACACGTATCTGAACAAGAGAAAGGAGGCGCCAAAGCAGGTTTATCGCCGTGTCGATAGCGCACCTCCCCTACTACTGACAGCATCGGGTGAGGGGTTGCAGAACCCTGAGCTGGGGCGTCCTGAGGAGCAGGGGGATGGTGAAGATCTTGGGATCGAGGGGGAGTTCGATCGGCTACCAAAAAAGAAGAAACCAACGCCTGAGAATTCGGCAGAGGCTGCTATGCAGCCCTGCCCATCCCAATGAATTGTTTGAGTTGGAACTGTCGAGGGCTTGGGAACCCTGAGACAGTTCGGGAGCTTCGCAAAGTGGTGAAGCAGGAAGGTCCCTCCCTTCTGTTCGTTATGGAAACAAAGATTCAAGGGAAACGTGTTGAAAGTCTTAAGAACTTACTTGGTTTTTCTGGTTGTTTTGCTGTTGATAGCAATGGCCTTAGTGGAGGCATTGGGCTGTACTGGAAAGATAGCGTGCATGTTGAACTCAAGAATTACAGTAAGGCTCATATTGATGTGTTTGTCAAGGGGAATGATCAGTCTGAACCTTGGCGTTTCACAGGTTTTTACGGAGAACCCCGAGCTGAAAATAGACACCATAGCTGGGAGTTTTTGCGTACATTGCATGGCGTCCGGCATCAAGGGTGGCTATGCATGGGCGACTTCAACGAGACCATGTATGCAACCGAGCATTTTAGCGAGCACGCAAGGCCGGAGTGGCAAATGCGCTCGTTTCGTGAAGTAGTTGATTTTTGCTCCTTCCAAGATCTTGGATGGAGAGGTGTTCCCTTTACATGGGATAATAAGCAGCAGGGAAATGCAAATGTAAAAGCTAGACTTGATCGTGTTCTTGTTAATGCTAATTTTCTATCCCTGTACGCATATTCATGTGTCAAGCATATCAGCTCAACAGCATCTGACCATTGCTATGTTCTAGCTGAGTTGAGGAAGGTACAAGCGAGAGGGGGCCGGCGCGGTCCGCGACCGTTTCGTTATGAAAATGTCTGGCAGACTCATAGTGATTACGATTCTCTTGTGAAAGAAATATGGCAATCCGAGTCTGGCCGTGAAGGTTTGGAGGGTGTGGTGCATGCACTTACAGCTGTCCAAAGTGGACTGGGATCATGGGGTGATCGCGAGTTTGGAAATATTGCCAAAAAGGTGAAGAAACTCCAGAAACAGTTGGAGCGGCTACGAGCAGCCTCCATTGGGAGGGGGGCGAACACTGAAGAACTCAGGGTGGCGGCTCAACTGCAAGAAATTTTAAGACAAGAAGAGGTGTGTATGAAACAAAGGTCAAGAGTTAACTGGCTGCGCAAAGGAGACCGGAATACAAAATACTATCAATCTCAGGCAGCGCAGCGTAGTCGAAGCAATAGAATTGTCTCCTTGGAGAGAGCTGATGGCTCGGTCTGTGATGATCCTGATGAGGTGGAGGCCGAGGTTAGGGATTTCTATCAGAACCTCTACCAGTCTCAGGGATACAATGACATGTCAGATCTGTTGCAATTCGTTCCGCCTCGTGTTAATGATGCTATGAACGGTTTACTTGAGAAGGAATTCACGGCGGAGGAGGTACGCAATGCTCTTTTCCAGATGGCGCCGTCGAAAGCGCCAGGTGTGGATGGTTTTACCGCTGGTTTCTTCCAGCGACATTGGGATGTTCTAGGCGGTGATGTTACGGCGGCCGTGCTCGATTTTCTGAATGGGGGGGAACTGCCGTTGGGCCTCAATGACACAGCCATCACTCTCATTCCCAAGGTACGGAACCCTCAGAAGATATCTCAATACCGACCAATTTCTCTTTGCCCGGTCCTGTACAAAATAGCAGCGAAGGCGATCACCAATAGGTTACACGGGCTGATGGATGAGATAATTGGGGAGGAACAAAGTGCTTTTGTGCCGGGGCGGTTGATCACTGACAACGTCCTGGTAGCTTATGAAAGTGTACATGCAATGAAGAAAAAGAAGCGATGTAAACAAGCCTCTTGTGCTGTCAAACTCGACATGTTGAAAGCTTATGATCGTGTTGAATGGCATTATTTGGAGGCAATGTTAGTCAGACTGGGGTTCTGTGATAAGTCCGTGCGTCTCATTATGAAGTGTGTCACCTCCGTCAGATTCACAGTTAAGGTAAATGGCTCACTTTTGCCGTTTTTCACACCCTCCAGAGGGTTGCGACAAGGGGATCCAGCATCTCCTTTTCTCTTTCTTATATGTGCAGAGGGCCTCACATCCTTAATGAATTATTTTGGCGGTGCATATATTGACCGAGGCATTAGGTGAGTGTTCACTCGCCTTGGGTTAATCATTTGCTCTTTGCGGACGACAGCTTGATCTTTATGAACGCAAAGGTGGAAAGTGCAAATAGATTGAATGACATCCTCAGGATCTATGCTGCCTGCTCTGGACAGGCAGTAAACCGGGAGAAGAGTGCAGTTTATTTCAGTCCTAATGCGTTACCACCGCTAAGGACAGAGATTAAACAGACACTAGGAATTTTTGTCGAAGCTTTTACCGAGCGCTACTTGGGTTTACCAACAGCGGTCGGCAGGATCACAAGTGGAAGTTTCTCTCACATTGGTGAGAGAAGCCGGAGTAAAATGCAAGGTTGGTCAGAGAAGACCTTGGCATGTGCTGGGAGGGAAGTTTTGCTCAAATCAGTGGTCCAAGCCATCCCTACTTTCAGCATGACTTGCTTTCAACTGACCAAGGGGGTCTGCTCACAATTGACCTCCTCTATGGCCAAATATTGGTGGAGCAGCGACATTGACAGGAGATCTCTTCATTGGCTGTCATGGAAGAATCTCTCTGTACCGAAAACAGAAGGTGGCATGGGATTTCGTGATTTTGAACTTTTTAATCTAGCCCTACTCGGCAAGCACGGGTGGCGGCTGATGACACACCCTGACTCCTTGTGTTCTAGAGTTTTGAAAGGCAAGTATTTTCCTAATTGCAGTTTCATGGAGGCTACAACGCCTCGCTCGGCGTCTGCTACGTGGAAAGCGATTATCTCAGGACGAGTTGCGTTGGAGCAAGGTTTGATCAAGAGAGTTGGGGATGGCGAATCCATCTCCATCTGGACAGATCGCTGGATACCAAACACGGCTACTCTCAAGCCTATGGGACGTATTGGGAACGATCCTATACATCGTGTCTCTGAATTATTTGATCATGAGAATGGTACGTGGGATGTGGATATAGTTCGAAGGAATTTTCTTGCACCAGATGCGGATGCTATTTTGAATATACCATTGAGAGCGGCTGGTGGTGAGGATTATCTTGCATGGGACTTGGAGAGGTCCGGTGTCTACTCTGTTAAAACGGCTTATCGTGCTCTAGTGACTCGGAAAGAGCGCTCAGCTCTAGAGGAAGGAACGATAGCGGAGACTTCAACTTCAGATAGACCCATGTGGATCGCCTTGTGGAAACTAAAGGTTATTCCCAGAGTCCGTGTGTTTTGGTGGCGGGTCTTACGTGGAATTCTGCCGGACTACGCTACTCTTCAGCATCGTCATATTCGGACGACAGCAGTGTGTGATTTATGCAAGGCTTCAGTGGAAGATTTGCGACATGCACTGATAAACTGTTCACATGCCAGATTGTTTTGGACAGCAGCCCGAGATTTCTTGGGTTTGAAATTACCAAGGCTACACCCTGCCACTTGGGCAAGGGATGTGTTGATGGACGATATCATCGAAGACCAAGATAGATGCAAAATTATTACTGTTATGCATGCAATATGGTCTGATCGAAATCGATGGACTCATGACAAGGTGTCATATGATCCAGTGCAGGTGGTAAAATCAGTTCGCAATGATCTTATTATGCTTGATGTTCCGAAGCCTTCGCGTGGTGTGTCAGGAGCCCAGTGGCGCACGCCGGATGTGGGGTGGGTCAAGATCAACACGGATGGTGCTATCAACAATGAAGCTCGGTGTGCGGGAGGGGGTGGGATAGCTCGATCTCACCTATCGTTCATGGGAGCATGGTGTAAACCTTTCCCGGGGGTGACAAGCCCCCTCATTGCGGAGGCCTTAGCTCTACGGGAGGGAGTCATCTTCGCTCAGCTGCGTGGTTTCTCACATGTGCTGATGGAAGTGGATTGTTTAGAGGTTGTCAACCTCTGGTCGTCGCGTGACAGTACGAGGTCAATTGTTGCGCCTATTCTAGAAGATATTGGGGAGAAGTCTTCAAGTTTTATCTCTTTTTCTGTTAGATATGTCCCAAGGGATGCTAATACTTTGGCTGACCTTTGTGCCAAACGGGCCTGTTCCTTATTGGTTTCAGACTGTTGGCTGGCGGGCTGTCCATCCTTTCTCCTTAGTAGCCTGAGGGCAGATTGTAATCACATGTTAGCTATGCAATAAAGCTCCCCAAGTTCGTTGCAAAAAAAAAAAAGTATCATATGTTGCAAAGTCACAGATGTTGCAGGATTAAGCACTGGTCATAACAACATTACTTTGCTTGAGCTTTATAACTTTGTATTCAGGATTAAGCACAAAGACACCCCAATTGCACCAAAAAGATACGTCGATACCAAAGAGAAACAGAACCATAGAATCATTCACCCCGATCGTTATCTTCACCATCCAATCCAAGGTCACACAACTATTGACATTAACAAAACTAGAATTTGACTGGACAATTATGCGCGCTTCTAAACAAGAGATCAACTGCTTAATATATTTATGCTTACTCCTCGTGCCGGTACAGGCTCCCGCAACCGCGCCTGCGCCCAGCAGCACCGCCCGATCTCCCTTCTCCAGCGTCCCCTGCAGTCCTCGCGGCCGGATCCGGACCCCCCCCCCCTCCCCCCTCTGCACCATCTCTCTTCTCCCTGCGAAGTTCCGCTTCTCGCCATAGCTCCTCGCCGGCCCGCGTCCACGTCGTCGTCAATGGCGGTTGTCTCTCCGTCTGCTCCGGTGTCATCGTCCTATTCGGCTGTGTGTCGGCACCCTCCTACTTGTATGTGTAGGCGGGAAAATAAGGGTGTGTTGTCTCCAGCGCGTGTCCCGCTACGGCGGTCACCTCGGCACCGCCGCCCGCCACCACCGCTCCCCTTATCGACGTCTCCTCCGGCCAGCTGCCGCCACTCCGCGTCCTCCTTGCCTCGTTGCCGCCGCCCCCAGCCTCCCTGCTCCAGGTGCCCGTGTCATGCACCCTGCCGCCGCACTTGTTGCCCCGATCAGATCTGGATCGGGGGCATCTGTCCCCACCGCCATCGTCTCTGCGCCCAACCCAGGTACGTGACATCATCGGCGAGGTCCCGGTGACCAAAAGGGCACTCAGCATCATGTCTACTTTTTGCACGTGTTGCTGAGACCCCTTTTTTACTCTATATACACAGATTTGGCCGGTGTCAAAAAGGAGGCAGCAGGCATTCACATTGATGCTACATATTTCTCTCTAAAAAAATCATTATCTATTCTTCCCCCCTCATTCTCTAAACACTTCTGAACAACAAAATTAACTATAGCAATTGCTACTACTCCTAAGTAAGTAATCCTACTTAATTACCCATCTTTTAGAACAATCCTAGTACTAATTAATTACCTGAACACCATGCATGACATGTGTGGGTTGGGTGGCCCACCCACGCCCCGCTGCCACTTACCTCTTTGGGGACCTACCGCCCGTGACCGCAGCAGTGTACTTTTGCCACATCAGTGTGGTCAACGGCCACAGCCCAAGCATGGACCGCGTCGCAGTGATACCTGCGGGTTGGTGCAATGGGCTATTTCTCAATCAACTTCTGAACCATGGGTCTAAAGGGCTATTTGTCAATTAACTTCTGAACCATGGGATCTACGTGTAGTGATTTGTGCGGATTTTTTCTCATTTTTTACTTGGTGCATGTTTTATGTCCTTTTTAAAATTATTTTTGTGGATTTTTATTTTTTTTGTTCTTTTTCCGCACACAACTATAGTTGCACGCCCGTCGCCGATGCGCAACCGCAATTCCGTCGTCCACGCGCAACCACATAGTTGCACGCACGCCTGTGTGCGCGCAACTGCATTCCGCCGCCCACGCGCAACTGTGTACACACGCCTGTTTGTGCGCAACTGCACATCCGTCGCCCATCACAGTTGCACGCACGCCTGTCTGCGCGTAGCTGCATGTCCGTAGCCCATGCGCAACTGCACGTCCGTCACCCACACGCAACTACTACACAGTTGCACGGGCGACTGTCTGCGTGGAACTGCACATCTGTAGCCCACGCGCAACTGCATGTCCGCCGCCCGTGCGCAACTACAGTTGAACGCCCGCCTGTCTGCGCATAACTGCACGTCTTTTGCCCGCGCACAACTACAGTTACACGCCCATCCGTCCGCACGCAACTGCAGTTGCATGCATGCCCGTTCGCACACAATATGGTTGCACGCCTGCCGCCCGCACGTGAAATAATAAAAGGAAAAAGAAAAAGAAAGTAAAAAGAAAAATAAAAGAAAAAAAGAAAAACGTCCTATGTCAACCGATTGAGAAATAGTTATTCTCAATTGTAATTTGTTTCTTCACGCTGGCTGTGATACTGATTCAGGCATCAATGGGGCGGTGAAGAAGCAGACCAGCCCCTCGGTTGAAGAAGGGCCGATAAGTTTTCTTTTTGGTCGTGCCTGGTATGCCACTCTTCACTTCATCCCTTGACCCCCCTCACCATTGCCATAGACTCCGGCCTTCCTCCCTCCCTCCTCCAGCAGTTTCGGCCTCCCGAAGGGAGAGGGAGGATGGTCCGGTTTGTGTTTAGTAGGGGTGTTTTCTCTTTGAATAAACCAGATCTTGCCTTGGTTCTCCTCCCTCTTGCTGCACTTCCTATGGCCACGGTGGCTGGAGCAGTGGTTGCCGGAGATCGGTGGCTGGGCCGATCTGTTGCCTTGCTTGCAGGTTCTCCAGATCTTGAGCTTGATGCCTTCTCTTGTTCACTCTCCACCGGCTGCCAGGGAGGTGGAAGGGGAGACATGGAAAGGATTGAAGCAAAGCACAGATGGGTAGCGGATCCTGTTCTGATCTCGGGCTTATCCCCAGAGGTTCGCGCGCTAGAGCTACGCCGCCTACTGGTGTTCTCTTTCCTTTCAGAAGGAGTCAGCTCCGGTGGTCGATGGGCCGTCTCCGGCGGCCAGCCTCTGCATATTCTGGTCGAAAGGCGACCATGTTATTCCTCCCGGCCAGCGTGCCGGAAGGGAGGCAGTGTGGTCTGGTCCTGGCCTGGCGTTCGCGCTTTCAGTCTCCGACATGCTGCTGGTGGCGCAGCTGGGTCGAACCTATCGACCCAAGTGGTCTCATCCCCGGTGTCGATTGGCTTGG
Source organism: Thinopyrum elongatum (assembly GCA_011799875.1). Classification (NCBI taxonomy): domain Eukaryota; kingdom Viridiplantae; phylum Streptophyta; class Magnoliopsida; order Poales; family Poaceae; genus Thinopyrum; species Thinopyrum elongatum. Next base: position 42,826,574 of record CM022303.1, on the reverse strand, counting down.
CTCAGTGCTGGGTCCTGTTCTCTAGACCCGTTTGCAATCTACCTATGCGTTCTGGGGTACTTTTTGCATAAAGCAAGAACTTGTTTGTAATCTTTCTTTTTTATTGTGTCCTTGTGCAAACAGAGATGTACTGCTCCTCTATATACCTAATACAGTAATATCTAGGTCCTTCAGGACTGCTCCTGTTCAAAAAAAAGTTGAAGAAGGACCCCGCTCGGTGGAAGGAAGGGCATCATTCATTTTGGGGTTCGTGGGCTCGGTGGAAGGAAGGGCATCATTCATTTTGGGGTTCGTGGTGTCCATGTCACCTATCGGGCGCATCAATATTTTTACCGCGGTAATATAGCGTGCATGTCTCTGCAATGCCCCCCAAAAATGGTGTTCCGACAATCCGGACGCATGCACCCCATTTAATCAAGTTGCCATGTGGGCCAGTAGTTCATGCACACGCATTCCATCCTTTACCGCCTACTACCAACCAGCACACGCACTCGGGGGGACCTCCTAGTCCTATTCGATGTTCGTTTTTTTTCATTTGTTTTTGAGAACCGTCCTATTACACGTTCTAATTTTCTAATGCTCCTATTGCTAAAGCTAAAGAATCTGAATTTGCTGAAAATTATGAATCACCTGCTGCACCTAGTACTCCTTTTAGAAGTAAAATATTAGAAGATGTTCCTAAAGGTTACACTTTTGATGAGGAGATTACTAGAGATCTTATGGCTTATGATACTAGTAAATCACTCTGTGCGTTCGGTTTATTCGGTTTACATGGTTCGGTTTATACGGTTTTTCGGTTTGTACCGTATTAATACTTCGGTAAATACGGTATGAAATTAAAATACGGTTCGGTTTTGGTATATACCAAATTATTTCGGTATGGTTTCGGTATATACCATAAAAACCAAAGTTGACGCGAATTTGAAAATGAAGTAATAATAATTTACAAATTTATGACTCAAAACACATACTATCTTACACAAATAGTATATAACTATATATATAAGTGTATATGCAGACATTGATTCATCTGTTGATGGTTATGGACATATTTAGCATTTTGAAAAGAGAAAAGTAACTATGTTGCAAGAAAAATTTATGTGCTTAGTAGTGAATTTGACTTATGTAAAAGAAAAATGACAACTTGTATGGTTGTTCATCTCAAGAAATATAATTTATTTTTTACTTCGGTTTATTCGGTTAACCGTTCGGTTTTTCGGTATATACCATAAAAACCAAAGTTCAAAACGGTATGAAAAGTTCATACCATACCGAAACCGGAAACCATAAAAACCGTAAAATTGGTTCGGTTCGGTTTATTTTCGGTATGGTTTTTCGGTTCGGTTTTCAAATGCACAGAGTGACTAGTAAAGGCATATAATGTTTTATTGCTATACTTAAAGAAAAGGCCATGAACAAAATAATGAAACATGATCCTAAGTTTGCAACTTCTCCTATTTTTGTTGATGATGAAGACTATGAATTCTCTGTTGATCCTGAATTAATTACTTTGGTAGAATCTGATCCTTTTTATGGTTACGAATCTGAAAAGGTTGTTGCACACTTAACTAAATTGAATGATATTGCCACCCTGTTTGCTCAAGAGGAAAAGATTCGATACTATTATATTCTTAAGTTGTTTCCTTTTTCATTAAAAGGTGATGCTAAAACTTGGTTTAATAATCTTGCTCTTAGTTGTGTGCGTAGTCCCCAGGATATGATCTATTACTTTACTGAGAAATATTTTTCTGCTCATATGAGACAAGCTACCTCACAGGAAATATACAATTTTGAACAACTTGAGGATGAATGTCTCCCTCAAGCTTGGGGGGAGGCTTCTCCAATTACTTAATGCTTTGCCAGATCATCATCTTAAGAAGAATGAGAACCTTGATATCTTTCATAATAGACTAACCGATGCATCTAGGGACTACCTAGATAGTTGTACTGGTTGTGTTTTCAGGGAAATGACAGTTGAGCAAGCTCAGGAATTATTGAATAACTTATTGAAAAATGTCGATGATTGGCCACTTCTCGAACCACCACCGAAGCCAACTCTGAAGAAGAGAGGTATTCTATTCCATAGTGCCGAAGATATGCAAGAGGCTAAGAAATCTATGAAAGAGAAAGGAATTAAAGCTGAAGATGTTAAGAACCTACCACCTATTGAAGAAATACATGGACTCGACACACACAGGTAGTAGAGGTAAATTCTCTTTATAGGTTTGATGAGGGTGATATTCCTTATAATAAATCTCCAAGTCAATGCTTAGATGAATTTGATAACTTTGTCGTTAAACAACAAAACTTAAATATGCAAATAAGTGATCAATTGAAACAAATTGCTATCATTATTGAACGCTTGAGTGATGTGCTAGTTAGAATTTCCAATGATGTTGAAGGCTTATGCAAGCATTATTGTATGGTTCACACTCAGCTTGAGCAAGTTGCTAGATCACAACATGATTTGTTTAGAGACATGCATAATAAACTTAATAAGCTTACTATTGGAGTTGAGGAAATAGAACCAATTGCTTGGTGAAGACAATGATTTGGTAGACCAGTTCCAACTGCTGTGACAGTCGTACGTCTGGTTGGAGCGGCTTGGTATTTAAACCAAAGGACACACAGTCCCAGGACACACAGTCCTAGGACACACAGTCCTTGCCGTATTCTCCTTGAGCTAACGTCACATAGACCTCGCTCAATCACTCGTGGTAAGTGTTCAGGGCAGACTTCCAAACCCTCACAAGCTTGGTCACCCGGCGATCCACAATTACTCTTGGATGCTCTTGACCATGACGCCTAACCGTCTGGAAGATACACAGTCTTCAAAGGTAACATGTGTCAGTTCCACACAGGAACAATCTATTCAGTGATGCTCAATCACTTTGGGTTTTAGGTGTTGGGGTTTTGGGTTTTTCCTCACTGATGATTTTCTCTCAAAGTCCTCGGAGGATGGGATGCTCTAAATGACAAGTGTCAAGTTCTCTCGGAGCAGCCAACCAGCTAGTGGTTGTGGGGGGCGGCTATTTATAGCTAGGGTGCAACCCGACATGATGTGACATAAATGCCCCTCAATGATATGACTGTTATGGATAAGATGTTTTGGACAGCTGGCGCAAAGCACAGCAACGGTCAGAATTTTGACTATGAAAGTCCTCAGGGCTATCATGTTCCTCACTATAGGCAATTCGCACTAGCGAAATCCTAACTCCTCAGTCAAAACAAATTCCTCAGAGACCAGAAGAGCTTTGTCTCTGTCATTGATGATTCTGACTGAACTGTAAGAGATTTCCAAAGGCTTCACTCGAAGGTTTGGGAATGTGTAGGCTTTGAGTTGAGCATCAGTTGTAAATTTTTCCTTAGTATTACCTCGACCCCCTTTAACAGTACGGTGTTTCCTATGACTCAAGAAAGGAAAATGAAAATACGAAAACAGAAGTCTTCACGCTTCATAGTCCTAGCATCAATATCTTCATAGTCACACCGATTTCCTCATTTTCAAAGTCTTCATGAAAAGCACAAAGTCTTCAGTTGAAGACATTCATTTTTAGGGGTCGACATCCATCGAATATATGAAACTCCTCAGAGACTTATAAGACATGTGTACACTCACAAACACATTAGTCCCTTAACCTATAAGTCTTCAATACACCAAAATCGCTAAGGGGCACTAGATGCACTTACAATCTCCTCCTTTTTGGTGATTGATGGCAAATAGGTTAAGTTTTCAATGGGGATAAACATATGAAGTGTAAATACTGATATTGAGGAATTTGATTGCAAGATATAGAAGAACTCCCCCTGAAGATGTGCACACTTGAGGAATTTTCTTTTGACTGCAAATGCACATGGCAGGTTTGAACCATGGAGATCTGCCCCAATATCTTGTAATTCATACACACACTTAACATATAGTATGAAGAATTTGAAATGCATGAAGAAAATGGTGTTTGACGAAATTCAGCATGCGTGCATTAAGGTACTTGAGGAAATAAGCATGCATAAAGCAGTTCAAAAGAGTCAGACCACCATCGGACTTAAGTTTACAACTCATCAAACAAACACCTCTGAAGAACTAGAGTTGTAACTTAATATAAAAACACCTCAGAAGACTAACTCAAATTTCTCCCCCTTTGTCATCAAATGACCAAAAGGGACGAAACTTGAGGACTAACGCCCCTAAAGAATTTTATCATGAGGTCGATGGAGGAGCGCCAGCGTCGTTGTTGGGGTCGTTTGTTGGTGTAGGGCCTACCGCAGTGTCGTTGAGATCCTCAGCTTCATCCGTCTCACGTGATGAAGAAAATGAATTTGTGACCAACTAAGGAACTTTGCCCTTCTTGAATTTCTTCGAAGGAGGATGAGACCAGTCAAAGTCCTGTTGAAATTCCATCTTCTTGAGATCTTCAGCAGTATAGAGATTTGACAATATGGCCCAAGTGCGATCGAAGATTTCACGCACATAGTAGTGATTCTTCTTCACTGAATTCTGCGTGATGGTCATGTTCTGAAGAATTGAGCCAAATTGTCGCTTGACCCATTTGTGGTTGCGATCAACCTTCTGGAGCAGACTAAGGAGTAGCTCATGATCAGTCATCACATGAGGAGCAGCGGCTTAAGGATTTTGCCCGGTGGCTTTAGCAGCAGAGTCTTGTGTTGCAGAGTCATCATTGGTGGAGTAAGATGCAGCCTTACGAAATTGACCATCCACTGGACGAGTGCCTTCATCAATAACAGCAGCTTTGTCTTTTTCATCAGCTGAGGAAATGGTCCTTTTGAGGACTACAATAGGAGGCAGAAAGCTGAGGTGATTCTGAAAGTCAGCCTTGTATGGAATTGAAGACCTGGTTCTGATGAATCTCATAATCCAAGGAGCATAGGGCTTCAATTCAAACGGCGACAGTGCAACATTGGCTAAAGTCCTCATAAAGAAATCATGATAGTTAATGGGAATCCCATGAATGATGTTGAACAGCATATTCTTCATGATGCCAACAACTTCTTCTTCTTCTTCAGAATTATGGCCTTTGATCGGACTGAGGGTTTTGGTCAATATGCGGTATATGGTCCTTGGCACATACAACAAATCTTTCATGAGGAAAGTGGTCCTTGGAGCTTGGCCTGGCCGCAAAGGCTTCATCAGCACTTGCATGAGATGATTTTGAAGTTCAGGTTCTTCATAAATGATTCTTGCTCCTTCTGCAGGAGGACTGACTGGGATGGCATGAAGTAATTCAGAGGCTGGAGCTTTATAGTGAGTGTTGTCAATCATCCAGTCCAGAACCCATGAATTGACATCAGCCACATTACCAGTGAGGTGCAGAGTTGCATAGAACTGAAGAATTAGCTCTTCATTCCAGTCACATATATCATCGCAGAAACCGAGGAGTCCAGCTTCATGAAGAACATTGAGAACTGGTTGAAAGCACGGAATGGACTCCATATCCACATGAGGAATCTGCCTGTGTTGAAAGACTTTATCCTTGTCAAACAGAATAGTGACATAAAAGTTCATCTGGCTTGCAGTCCAAAACCTCTTGCACCTTAATCTTGCTGAGTCATAAGGATTTTCATCCGTGAAGAAATGGTGTTCAGCGAAGAAATCGGCATTCCTGAATTTTGCCTTCTTTGAGCCAGTGTGAGGATTTTGAGGCTTTGGCTGAAGATTTGCAGTAATAGGCCTCACAACCTCTTGAGGCACAATTTCTGTTGCTGCTGACTGAGGAATTGGGGCTTCTGGTTCTTCAGTAGCAGGCAGATTTTCAATTTCTTCAGCTGTCATAGCTGGAATTTTTCAGGGATGGACTGGAGAGAAGTTTGATGTCCTTCAGACCCCGTTAGTATTTCTTTAGTCTGCACAGGGGACTAAGGAATTGGATGCAGTGGTGTGGCTTTCCTCTTCCTTGTGGCTTCCTTTTGTGCTGCCTTTGTTTTCCTCGCTTCTGATGCAGAAGGAAGTGTTATGTTCTTCACCTTTGAAGATTTTGGTGGAGGAGCAGAGGAAGTATGTGCTATTTCTTCAGGCACGACTGATGCAGTCGCCGTGGGATTCTCAGTTTCTTCAGGCTCAGCTGGCCTGGGTTGTTCTTCAGGCGCAACATTGGTGGTTGCCCTGACATTCTCTTCAGGAGCTGCAATTTCTTCAGCAGCCCTGGTATTATCTTCAGCAGGCTAAGTTTCATCAGCTGCGCTTGCATTTTCTTCAGCAGACTTAACAGATGCTTCAGCCTGAGGAATTTGTTGTTGCGATGGAGCTGCAACATTTGCCTTGAGGTTTTTGGCAAGTTTGACGAATCTGACCTTGGCACCTAGCCAATCTGCACGATCTGTCAAATTCATCACCGAGGCTTTTGATTTCCTTTTGCATGTCCACAAGTTCTTCAGGAGACATGTTCAGAACGTTGTTCTTTAGAAATCGCTCTTTCTTGTACTGTTCCTTCTTGAGTCGCCTGGCCTTCTCAAATTTCCACTTTTCATCACATATGAAGGTGGATAGCATATGACTTTGACCGGGAGTCAGGTTCAAGTTAGGGAGTGGAGTGTTTGGATCCTTGTGCCATAAGTCAATGAAGTCGAGGATCTTCCTTGGATCCAACATGTGAGGCACTGTGCTGCCTTTGGCTCTAGCAGCCCTTTCTTGTCTGTCTCTGATGATCTCAGCAAATTCATCATCATCTGCTTCATCTTCATCAGAGGGAACATTGAAAGCCGCTTGCTTTTTGTGAGGACTTGGCCTCTTTCCATGTCCAGCAGTGGACTTAACCTTCAGCAGAGTAGGGCCACTTGAAGACTGTGGCTGAGTTGAGGAACTAGCATATACCCGTGAAGCAATTGAGAAACCAACTGTTCGCTGACACGTTGCTAGGTGTACTGGTGTTGAGGACTTGGTGGCGGCGACTGGGGATTTTACAACAGCTGAGGGAATCGATGCTGCTCTTGAGGAAGATGCCTGAGGAATTTGTCCTGAGCCTTTTGCAGTTGAGGAACCTGGCTTTGAGGACATAGAGCTTGACGGCTTTGGCTTCATAGCAGGCCTTTTGGGCATAGACTTCTTTGTAGCTGACTTGCTAGCCGAGGCCTCAGCGTTAGCAGCTTGAGAGTCCTCATTGAATTTCCTCACTGCTTCTGCAGCAACTTTCTGAAGCTTAGCTTGGCGCTTGGCCCATTCTTTTGGAAATTCCTCACCTCTTCGAAAACTTGAGGGATCAGCCACTTGTCCAGGTGCCAGAGGTGGTCTTGGGCATGGAGGATTTACTGCGAATTTCTTCATGTACTTGGGAGTAACATAGTGGTATTCTCTCCATTCCTTGGCCCATCTTCTCTCAATCCTCTGTATGCGCACTTTGCGCTGATTCTTGTTTTCCTTCCCATGAGTTTCTTCATCAGGTGTGCAGTACTCATCATAAATATCCTCAAGGATTTCAAATGCAGTGTTTGTTTCTGGCCTCTTTCCTCCTTTCTGAGGTTTCTTCCCTTCAGCCATTTTCTTCACTTGAGGACTTTGAACCTTTGATGTTTCTGAGGAAGTATGCAATTTTTCTTCAAGAAATGCTGCAAATGAGTTAAGTTGATGAGAACCTAGTGATTCATCAACAGACATTTTGTACCTGTGAACAGAGTATAGGTGCAAAGAATTTGGAGAGGTCATATGCGTTCTTAGAAATTTTTCAAAAAAATATCAAGTTGAGGAATTTGACCATAGATGTCTTGAGGAATTTCATTAAGTGTTCTTTACCTAGGTTCCAGAGTTGTACAGATTTGAAAAATCCACACAATTGAGGAATCTTGAGGAAAATCATAGCTTAGAGAAATTGATCAAGGAAAGGAAGCATTACGGTGTTTAAGTAGTGGAGAGTTTAATAATAAGCACCTTCTGAAGATTTTTGGAAATCATAAGATGTTGGGGAACGTAGCAGAATTTTAAAAAATTTCTACGCATCACCAAGATCAATCTATGGAGGCATCTAGCAACGAGTGAGAGGGGAGTGCATCTACATACCCTTGTAGATCGCGAGCGGAAGCGTTCAAGAGAACGGGGTTGATGGAGTCGTACTCGTCGTGATCCAAATCACCGATGACCGAGTGCCGAACGGACGGCACCTCCGTGTTCAACACACGTACGGTTGGGAGAGACGTCTCCTCCTTCTTGATCCAGCAAGGGGGGAGGAGAGGTTGATGGAGATCCAGCAGCACGACGGCGTGGTGGTGGAAGCAGCGGGGATCTCAGCAGGGCTTCGCCAAGCTTAGCGAGAGGGAGAGGTGTCACGGGGGGAGAGGGAGGCGCCAGGGGCTGGGGTTCATAGCCTCCCTCCCACCCCTCCACTATTTATAGGCTGGGGGGGGGGGAGAGGGGGCCGGCCCCCCTAGATCCCATCTAGGGTTGGGGCGGCGGCCAAGGGGGGGAGGAGTGCCTCCCAAGTCAAGTGGAGGCCCTCCCCCGTTAGGGTTTCCCCTCTCCCATGCGCATGGGCCTTAGGGGGGCTGGTGCCCCTAGCCCATTAAGGCTAGGGCGCCCCCTTACAGCCCAGGCTGCTGTATTGGACGTGGTGGAACCCTTTCCGCACTTCCGGACCCCTCCGGAATCGTCCGGAACCTTTCGAAAGCTTCCCGGTACAATACCGAAAAAACCCGAACTTTTCCGGAACCCCAATAACAACTTCCCATATATAAATCTTTACCTCCGGACCATTCCGGAACTCCTCGTGACGTCCGGGATCTCATCCGGGACTCCGAACAACCTTCGGATTACCGCATACTAATATCTCTACAACCCTAGCGTCACCGAACCTTAAGTGTGTAGACCCTACGGGTTCGGGAGACACGCAGACATGACCGAGACGACTCTCCGGTCAATAACCAACAGTGGGATCTGGATACCCATGTTGGCTCCCACATGCTCCTCGATGATCTCATCGGATGAACCACGATGTCGAGGATTCAATCAATCCCGTACGCAATTCCCTTTGTCTATCGGTACGATACTTGCCCGAGATTCGATCGTCGGTATCTCGATACCTTGTTCAATCTCGTTACCGGCAAGTCTCTTTACTCGTTTCCGTAACACATCATCCTGTGAACAACTCCTTGATCACATTGAGCTCATTATGATGATGTCCTATCGAGTGGGCCCAGAGGTACCTCTCCGTCACACGGAGTGACAAATCCCAGTCTCGATTCGTGCCAACCCAACAGACACTTTCGGAGATACCCGTAGTGCACCTTTATAGCCACCCAGTTACGTTGTGACGTTTGGCACACCCAAAGCATTCCTACGGTATTCGGGAGTTGCACAATCTCATGGTCTAAGGAAATGATACTTGACATTAGAAAAGCTTTAGTAGACGAACTACACGATCTTGTGCTATGCTTAGGATTGGGTCTTGTCCATCACATCATTCTCCTAATGATGTGATCCCATTATCAATGACATCCAATGTCCATGGTCAGGAAACCACAACCATCTATTGATCAACGAGCTAGTCAACTAGAGGCTCACTAGGGACATATTGTGGTCTATGTATTCACACATGTATTACGGTTTCCGGTTAATACAATTATAGCATGAACAATAGACAATTATCATGAACAAGGAAATATAATAATAACTATTTTATTATTGCCTCTAGGGCATATTTCCAACAGTCTCCCACTTGCACTAGAGTCAATAATCTAGTTCACATCGCCATGTGATTAACATTCATAGTCCACATCGTTATGTGACTATACCCAAAGAGTTTACTAGAGTCAATAATCTAGTTCACATCGCCATGTGATTAACATTCATAGTCCACATTGTTATGTGACTATACCCAAAGAGTTTACTAGAGTCAATAATCTAGTTCACATCATCATGTGATTAAGACTCAATGAGTTCTGGGGTTTGATCATGTTCTGTTTGTGAGAGAGGTTTTAGTCAACGGGTCTGTACTTCGCAAATCTCTAGGTCATATTGTAAATGCTGCTTCCACGCTCCACTTGGAGCTATTCCAAATGGTTGCTCAACTATACGTATCCGGTTTACTACTCAAAGTCATCCGGATAGGTGTTAAAGCTTGCATCGACGTAACCCTTTACGTCGAACACTTTATCACCTCCAAAACCGAGAAACATTTCCTTATTCTTTTAAGAACAATTTTGACCGCTGTCCAAATGATTCACTCCTGGATCACTCTTGTACCCCCTTGCCAAACACGTGGCAAGGTACATATCAGGTGCGGTACACAGCATGGCATATCGTATAGAGCCTATGGCTAAGGCATAGGGGACGACCTTCGTCCTTTCTCTTTCTTCTGCCGTGGTCGAGCTTTAAGTCTCAACTTCACACCTTACAACTCAGGCAAGAACTCCTTTCTTTGACTGATCCACTTTGAACCCCTTCAAAATCATGTCAAGGTATGTGCTCTGTGAAAGTCTTATCAGGCGTCTTGGTCTATCTTTATAGATCTTGATACCCAATATGTAAGCAGTTTTACCCAGGTCTTCCTTTGAAAAAAAAAATCCATTCAAACAACCCTTTATGCTTTCCAGAAAATTCTACATCATTTCTGATCAATAATATGTCATCCATATATACTTATCAGAAATGTTGTAGTGCTCGCACTCACTTTCTTGTAAATACAAGTTTCTTGCAAACTTTGTATAAACCCAAAAACTTTGATCACCTCATCAAAGCGTATTCCAATTCCGAGATGCTTGCTCTAGTCCATAGAAGGATCGCTGTAGCTTGCATACCTTTTAGCATCCTTAGGATCGACAAAACCTTCTGGTTGTATCACATACAACCTGGTTGTATCACATACAACCTTTCCTCACGAAAACCGTCAAGGAAACTTTGTTTTGACATCCATCTGCCATATTTCATAAATGAAAATGCAGCAACTGCTAACATAATTCTAACAGACTTTAGCATCGCTATGATTGAGAGAGTCTCATCACAGTCAACTCCTTGAACTTGTCAGAAACTTCTTTGAGACAAGTCAAGCTTCATAAATGGTGACATTACCATCAGCGTATGTCTTCTTCTTAAAGATCCATTTATTCTCAACGGCTTGCCGATCATCGGGCAAGTCCACCAAAGTCCATACTTTGTTCTCATACATGGATCCTTTCTCGGATTTCATGGCTCCTAGCCATTTGTTGGAATCCGGGCCCATCATCGCTTCTTCATAGTTTGTAGGTTCATTGTTGTCCAACAACATGACCTCCAAGACAGGGTTGCCGTACCACTCAGGAGCAGTACGCGTCCTTGTCAACCTACGAGGTTCGATAGTAACTTGATCCGAAGCTTCATGATCACTATCATTAGCTTCCTCTTCAACTGACGTAGGTGTCACAGAAACATCGTTCTGCGCTTCACTACTCACTGGTTGAAGTAAAGGTTCAACAACCTCATCAAGTTCTATCTTCCTCCCACTCAATTCTTTCGAGAGAAACTCTTTCTCGAGAAAGGACCCGTTCTTAGCAAGAAATATTTTTTGCCCTCGGATCTGAGATAGAAGGCATACCCAAATGTTTCCTTAGGGTATTCTATGAAGATGCACATTTCCGCTTTGGGTTCGAGCTTATCAGACATAAGCGTCGTATTCCCAAACTCTGTGAAATGATAGCTTAGGTTTCTGCCAAACCATACGGTGACATCTCAACGGAATTTAGATGGTGCCCTATTTAAAGTGAATGTAGGTATCTCTAATGCTTAACCCTGAAACGATAGTAGCAAATCGATAAGAGACATCATAGCACGCACCATATCCAATAGAGTATGACTACGAAGTTCGGACACACCATCACACTATGGTGTTCCAGGTGGCGTGTATTGTGAAACAACTTTCACATTGTCTTAAGTTGTATACAAAACTCGTAACTCAGATATTCACCTCCACGATCATATCGTAGACATTTTTATCTTCTTGTCACGATGATCTTAGACTTCACTCTGAATTTGTTTGAACTTTTCAAACGTTTTGGACTTGTGTTTCATTAAGTAAATATACTCATATCCACTCAAATCATCATGTGAAGGTAAGAAAATAATGATATCCATTGCATGCTACAACACTCATTGGACCATACACATCAACATGTATGATTTCCAACAAGTTACTAGCCCGCTCCATTATACCGGAAACGGGGTCTCAGTGATCTTGCCTAAGAGGCATGGTACGCATGTCTCAACCAATTCGAAATCGAGTGAGTCCAAAGATCCATCAGCATGGAGTTTCTTCATGCGCTTTACACCAATATGACCTTTAGCGGCAGAGCCACAAGTATGTGGTACTATCATTATTAACTTTGCATCTTTTATGAACATGTGTATTACTACAATCGAGATTCAATAAACCATTCACATTGGGTGCATGACCATTGAAGGTATTATTCATGTAAACAGAATAACCATTATTCTCTAACTTAAATGAATAACCGTATTGTAATAAACACGATCTAATCACGTTCATGCTCAACGCAAACACCAAATAACATTTATTTAGGTTCATCCCTAATCCCGAGAGAGTGTGCGATGGTGATCACATCAACCTTGGAAACACTTCCAACACACATCGTCACCTCACCCTTAGCTAGCCTCCTTTTATTCTGTAGCTTTTATTTCGAGCTACTAACATTTAGTAACCGAACCAGTATCCAATACCCAGGTGCTACTAGGATTACTAGCAAGGTACACATCAATAACACGTATATCAAATATACTTCTGTCGACATTGCCAGTTTTCTTATCTACCAAATATCTAGGGTTGTTCCACTTCAGCGACCGTTCTCCTCATAACAGAAGCACCTAGTCTCAAGTTTGGGTTCAACCTTGGGTTTCTTCACTGGAGCAGCAACTGACTTGTCATCCATGAAGTTTCCCTTCTTGCCCTTGCCCTTTGTGAAACTAGTGGTTTTACTAACCATCAACACTTGATGCTCCTTCTTGATTTCTACCTTCGTGGTGTCAAACATCGCGAACAGCTCAGGGATCATCTTATCCATCCCTGGCATGTTATAGTTCATCACGAAGCTCTAGTAGCTAGGTGGCAGTGACTTGGAGAACTATATTAATCACTATCTTATCTGGAAGATTAACTCCCACTCGATTCAAGTGATCGTAGTACCCAGACAATCTGAGCACATGCTCACTGACTGAGCTATTCTCCTTCATCTTGCAGGCAAAGAATCTTGTTGGAGGTCTCATACCTCTCAACGCGGGCACGAGCCTGAGATCCCAATTTTAGCTCTTAGAACATCTCATATGTTCCGTGACGTTCAAAATGTTTTGGAGCCTCAATTCTAAGCCGTAATGCATGACGCACTGAACTATCAAGTAGTCATCAGAACATGCCTGTCAGATGTTCAAAACATCTAGAGACGACACTTGAGGGGCTGCCGCATCGAGCGGTGCATTAAGGACATAAGCCTTCTGTGCAGCAGTGAGGACAATCCTCATATCACGGACCCAGTCCGCATTATTGCTCACAATATCTTTCAACTTAGTCTTTCTCTAGGAACGTATTAGACAGGGAGCTAAAGCGCGAACTATTGATCTACAACATAAATTGCAAAGACAATTTAGACTATGTTCATGATAATTAAGTTCATCTAATCAAATTATTTAATGAACTCCCACTCAGATAGACATCCCTCTCGTCATCTAAGTGATACATGATCCGAATCAACTAGGCCGTGTCCAATCATCACGTGAGACGGACTAGTCATCAACGGTGAACATCTCCATGTTGATCGTATCTTCTATACGACTCATGCTCGACCTTTCGGTCTCTTGTGTTCCGAGGCCATGTCTGTACATGCTAGGCTCGTCAAGTCAACCTAAGTGTATTGCTGTGTAAATCTGGCTTACACCCGTTGTATTCGAACGTTAGAATCTATCACACCCGATCAACACGTAGTGCTTCGAAACAACGAACCTTCACAACGGTGCACAGTTAGGGGGAACACTTTCTTGAAATTTTAGCGAGGGATCATCTTATATATGCTACCGTCGTTCTAAGCAAATAAGATGCAAAAACATGATAAACATCACATGCAATCAAAATAGTGACATGATATGGCCATTATCACTTCGCTCCTTTTGATCTCCATCTTCGGGGCTCCATGATCATCATCGTCACCGGCATGACACCATGATCTCCATCATCGTGTCTTCATGAAGTTGTCTCGCCAACTATTACTTCTACTACTATGGCTAACGGTTAGCAATAAAGTAAAGTAATTACATGGCGAATTTCAATGACACGCAGGTCATATAATAAATTAAGACAACTCCTATGGCTCCTGCCGGTTGTCATACTCATCGACATGCAAGTCGTGATTCCTATTTCAAGAACATGATCATCTCATACATCACATATATCATTCATCACATCCTTTGGCCATATCACATCACAAAGCACTTGCTGCAAAAACAAGTTAGACGTCCTCTAATTGTTGTTGCAAGTTTTTACGTGGCTGCTATAGGTTTCTAGCAAGAACATTTCTTACCTACGCCAGAACCACAACATGAAGTGCCAATTTCTATTTACCCTTCATAAGGACCCTGTTCATCGAATCCGATCCGACTAAAGTGGGAGAGACAGACACACGCTAGCCACCTTATGCAACTAGTGCATGTCAGTCGGTGGAACCTGTCTCACGTAAGCGTACGTGTAAGGTCGGTCCGAGCCGCTTCATCCCACAGTGCCACCGAATCAAGATAAGACTAGTAACGGCAAGAAGATTGACAAATCGACGCCCACAACTACTTTGTGTTCTACTCGTGCAAGATACTACGCATAGACCTAGCTCATGATGCCACTGTTGGGGAACGTAGCAGAATTTTAAAAAAATTCTACGCATCACCAAGATCAATCTATGGAGTCATCTAGCAACGAGTGAGAGGGGAGTGCATCTACATACCCTTGTAGATCGCGAGCGGAAGCGTTCAAGAGAACGGGGTTGATGGAGTCGTACTCGTCGTGATCCAAATCACCGATGACCGAGTGCCGAACGGACGGCACCTCCGCGTTCAACACACGTACGGTTGGGAGAGACGTCTCCTCCTTCTTGATCCAGCAAGGGGGGAGGAGAGGTTGATGGAGATCCAGCAACACGACGGCGTGGTGGTGGAAGCAGCGGGGATCTCAGCAGGGCTTCGCCAAGCTCAGCGAGAGGGAGAGGTGTCACGGGGGGAGAGGGAGGCGCCAGGGGCTGGGGTTCATAGCCTCCCTCCCACCCCTCCACTATTTATAGGCAGGGGGGGAGAGGGGGCCGGCCCCCCTAGATCCGATGTAGGGTTGGGGCGGCGGCCAAGGGGGGAGGAGTGCCTCCCAAGTCAAGTGGAGGCCCTCCCCCTTTAGGGTTTCCCCTCTCCCATGCGCATGGGCCTTAGGGGGGCTGGTGCCCCTAGCCCATTAAGGCTAGGGTGCCCCCTTACAGCCCATGCTGCTGTATTGGATGTGGTGGAATCCTTTCCGGACTTCCGGACCCCTCCGGAATCCTCCGGAACCTTTCGAAAGCTTCCCGGTACAATACCGAAAAAACCCAAACTTTTCCGGAACCCCAATAACAACTTCCCATATATAAATCTTTACCTCTGGACCATTCCAGAACTCCTCGTAATGTCTGGGATCTCATCCGGGACTCCGAACAACCTTCGGATTACCGCATACTAATATCTCTACAACCCTAGCGTCACCGAACCTTAAGTGTGTAGACCCTACGGGTTCGGGAGACACGCAGACATGACCGAGACGACTCTCCGGTCAATAACCAACAGCGGGATCTGGATACCCATGTTGGCTCCCACATGCTCCTCGATGATCTCATCGGATGAACCACGATGTCGAGGATTCAATCAATCCCGTACGCAATTCCCTTTGTCTATCGGTACGATACTTGCCCGAGATTCGATCGTCGGTATCTCGATACCTTGTTCAATCTCGTTACCGGCAAGTCTCTTTACTTGTTTCCGTAACACATCATCCTGTGAACAACTCCTTGATCACATTGAGCTCATTATGATGATGTCCTACCGAGTGGGCCCAGAGGTACCTCTCCGTCACACGGAGTGACAAATCCCTGTCTCGATTCGTGCCAACCCAACAGACACTTTCGGAGATACCCGTAGTGCACCTTTATAGCCACCCAGTTACGTTGTGACGTTTGGCACACCCAAAGCATTCCTACGGTATCCGGGAGTTGCACAATCTCATGGTCTAAGGAAATGATACTTGACATTAGAAAAGCTTTAGCAGACGAACTACACGATCTTGTGCTATGCTTAGGATTGGGTCTTGTCCATCACATCATTCTCCTAATGATGTGATCCCGTTATCAATGACATCCAATGTCCATGGTCAGGAAACCACAACCATCTATTGATCAACGAGCTAGTCAACAAGAGGCTCACTAGGGACATATTGTGGTCTATGTATTCACACATGTATTACGGTTTCCGGTTAATACAATTATAGCATGAACAATAGACAATTATCATGAACAAGGAAATATAATAATAACTATTTTATTATTGCCTCTAGGGCATATTTCCAACATAAGAATCAAAGAAGGGCAGTAAAATTAGATTTTAATTACCCTGAATGTAGAACATGATGAACTGGGAGTTGGAACTTGGAAGTTTGTCTATCCAGATCTCCCACGCCCTAACTCGGTGGCGGGAGATAGCTACGGCGGCGGCGGAGTGAAGATGTCCTCGACCGGCGTGAGTACGACGGCGACGAGGTCGAGGCAGTGAAGCTCTTCCTCACCGGCGATGATGGAAGTTAGCGGCGGCGCCAGATCTGAGAGCTCGAGCGAGGGGAGTCGAGGTCGAGCGAAGCAAATGAGGTCGAAGGAGGGTGAGGGGTATATATAACCGCAGTGAAAAACTGCTCGTCCGAAGATTTCGGACGAACATGCCCCTGACCCTTGCTATCCAGATGACATGTGTCACCCACGTACTGTGTAGTGGAGATAGTGGGGATCGTGGGTGAGTATTTTAATCCATCGTGGGTACTGGAACGGTTTGAGCGGCAACAGCCAAAATTTGATATGAAATTTTTTAATGTTTCATTCGCAAATTCTTCAGCTGTCAAGGACTCAGTGAAGACTTTGAACGAGTTTCAAATAGAACGCATATGAAGAATTTGTGAACAGATTGAGTTGAGTTTAGTATAGATGGGGAACGGGTCCGATCACATTCACTTAGATAAAAGATCAACTTGAAGAAATAGCAATAAGTGAATGCTGTTGAGGACTATGAAAACTCAAATATATATATAGATAGTCAAATGAAGAACGCCAATTTCAAAGTTTGAAGAATTTGCAAACCTGGAGAATTTGAAATTTTGAAGAATTTGCAAAAATGAGGAAAAACACAAATTGAAGAATTTAACTTTGGTTGGTGGCGTGACCCACCGTATAAGAATGATGATTTCAGACACCGCGTACAATTGTCGTAGTGTTCTGAGAATCAAATTCTTCGTTAATATCTTCACACTTAGAGGGTAATTCTTCATTGATTGAAGAAAAATGTTACTTCGTGTGTTGCGCATCAAAGTCGTCAATTTGCACAAGTGTTAGGATGTGTGTCCTTTCAAAGAACATTAGAAGATTCTAAGATATTTAGCTCACACCGCAACTTGCTAAATCTCTTTTCATCCAAGGGCTTTGTGAAGATATCAGCCAGTTGTTCTTCAGTCTTCACGTAATCGATGAAGATGTCGCCCTTCAACACATGATCCCGGAGAAAATGATGACGAATCTGGATGTGCTTAGTCTTCGAGTGCTAAACTGGGTTATGAGCAATCTTGATAACGCTCTCATTGTCGCAGTAGAGAGGCACGTTCTTGATACGTCTCCAACATATCTATAATTTTTTTATTGTTCCATGCTATTTATATTATCTGTTTTGGATGTTTTATATGCATTATTATGTTATTTTATATTATTTTTTGGACTAACCTATTAACCTAGAGCCCAGTGCCAGTTTCTGTATTTTCCTTATTTTTGAGTTTCGCAGAAAAGGAATACCAAACGGAGTCCAAAGGGAATAAAACCTTCGCGATGATTTTTCTTGGACCAGAAGACACCTGTGGGACTTGGACTCCAAGTCAGAAGACCTTGGAGTAGACGACAAGCCACAGGGGCGCGCCCCCTGCCTTGTGGCCTACTCCAACACCACCTGACCTAGATCTTCATCCTATATATTCACATATATCCCCAAACCACTAGAAGCATCCACGAAAACACTTTTCCACCGCCGCAACCTTCTATACCCGTGAGATCCCATCTAGGGGCCTTTTCCGGCACACTGCCGGAGGGGGATTCGATCACGGAGGGATTCTACATCAACTCTATTGCCCTTCCGATGAAGAGTGAGTAGTTTACCTCAGACCTACGGGTCCATAGCTAGTAGCTAGATGGCTTCTTCTCACTCTTTGATTCTCAATACCACGTTCTCCTTGATGTTCTTGGAGATCTATCCGATGTAATCTTCTTTTGCGGTGTGTTTGTCGAGATCCGATGAATTGTGGATTTATGATCAGCTTATCTATAAATATTATTTGAATCTTCTCTGAATTCTTATATGCATGATTTGATATCTTTGTAATTCTCTTCGAATTATCGGTTTGGTTTGGCCAACTAGATTGGTTTTTCTTGCAATGGGAGAAGTGCTTAGCTTTGGGTTCAATCTTGCGGTGTCCTTTCCCAGTGACAGTAGGGGCAGCAAGGCACGTATTGTATTGTTGCCATCGAGGAAAAAAAGATAGGGTTTTCATCATATTGCTTGAGTTAATTCCTCTACATCATGTCATCTTACTTAATGCGTTACTCTGTTCTTCATGAACTTAATACTTTAGATGCAGGCAGGAGTCGGTCGATGTGTGGAGTAATAGTAGTAGATGCAGAATCGTTTCGGTCTACTTGACACGGACGTGATGCCTATATTTCATAATCATTGCCTTAGATATCGTCATAACTTTGCGCTTTTCTACCAATTGCTCGACAGTAATTTGTTCACCCACCGTATTATTTGCTATGTGGAGAGAAGCCTCTAGTGAAACCTATGGCCCCCGGGCCTATTTTCCATCATATAAGTTTCCGACCTACTATTTTGCAATCTTTTACTTTCAGAACTATAAACCAAAAAACCCAAAAATATTTACTTTATCTTTTGTTTAGTTTTATCTATCTCTATCAGATCTCACTTTTGCAAGTGACCGTGAAGGGATTGACAACCCCTTTATCGCGTTGGGTGCAAGTGTTTGATTGTTTGTGCAGGTATTAGGTGATTTGTGCATCGTCTCCTACTGGATTGATACCTTGGTTCTCTAACTGAGGGAAATACTTATCTCTACTTTGCTGCATCACCCTTTCCTCTTCAAGGGAAAAATCAACGCAAGCTCAAGAAGTAGCAGGAAGAATTTCTGGCGCCGTTGCCGGGGAGATCTACGTCAAGTCAAGACATACCAAGTACCCATCATAAACTCTCATCTCTTGCATTACATTATTCACCATTTGCCTCTCGTTTTCCTCTCCCCCACTTCTAAAACGATTTTCGAAAAAATCTGCCTTTTTGTTTGCCTTCTTTCGGTTCGATCTTTTGTTTGCTTGTGTTACCATGTGCCTTCTTTTTGCTTGCATCTTCGCTTGCTAAAAGTTTATGCATCCTCATCCACTTGCTAATATTTTTAAGAGATCCAATTATGATGAACCAATTTCTAGTGAGTTGAGTGCACTAGATTATCTTTATCAGGTTTTGCTTGAAATTCATGAATCTGAAGATTGTGATGGAGTGTTAAAAGATGAAATTTATGAAGTGATTCACGATAGCTCCTTGGATGAAAAGCATGATTGCAATGATGTTATTATAAATTTTATTAATGTCAATTGTGCTAATAATATGCAGAACCCCAAGCTTGGGGATGCTAGTTTTTCTATGTCCGCTACTTATTGCAATGATCATGATTGGGGTGATAATGCTTCTTATGATCTTGAAAATTTATTAAAGCCTCATGATGAATATGTTTGCTATAATATTGAAAGGCGGTTTGGAAGATTGTCAACTCTAGGTAATAATGATCCCACTACTTTGGAGTATGATCAATCTTATGAAATTTTTGATAAAAGTGGGTTTGGAGAGGTCTTGACTTTAGTTAATGTTAATCCCACTATCTTGGAAGAGTGTCAACTTTGCATGCATGTGGATCATCTAGAGAATATGTTATGTGATAGCTATATTGTTGAATTTGATTATGATCCTACTTGTAATTATTATGAGAGAGGAAAATATGGTTGTGGAAATCTTCATGTTACTAAATTACCTCTCGTTATGTTGAGATTGCTATTGTTCCTTTCTTCTTCCTTGCATATGCTAGTTTTTGCTTGTCTTGAAAATTTGTTTTCCTATAAAGTTCCTATGCATAGGAAGCATGTTAGACTTAGATTTGTTTGTCACATGTTTTATGATGCTCTCTTTGTGTTTCAATTATTATCTTTCATGAGAGCATCATCGAAATCTCAATGCCAAGCTAAAAGGCTTTAAAGAAAAGCGCTTGTTGGGAGACAACCCAATATTTTTCCTTGCTGTTTTCAATAAATTTTTCAACTAGCCTCTGGTTAGATGTGTTTTTGTGTTTTAATTAGTGTTTGTGCCAAGTAAGACCTTTGGGATGGCTTACGGTGATAGTTGAGTTGATCTTGCTGAAAAACAGAAACTTTTGCGTCAAGTCACAGAATTGTTTAGATTCACTGAAGCGTGGAAAAATACTGAATTTTTTACACAAGATTTATATACAAATTGCGTCTGTTTTCCTAATTTTAAGAATTTTTGCAGTTAAATAAGTATTAGAACAATTCAGATCTTCGCAGACTGTTCTGTTTTTGACAGATTCTGTTTTCTTTGTGTTGTTTGCTTATTTTGATGAGTCTATGGGTAGTATCGGGGGGTATGAACCATGGAAAAGTTAGAATACAGTAGATATTACACCAATATAAATAAATAATGAGTTCACAACAGTACCAAAAGTGGTGATTTATTTTCTTATACCAACGGAGCTTATGAGATTTTCTGTTGAGTATTGTGTTGTGAAGTTTTCAAGTTTTGGGTAAGGATTTGATGGACTATGGAATAAGGAGTGGCAAGAGCCTAAGCTTGGGTATGCCCAAGGCACCCCAAGGTAATATTCAAGAACAACCAAAAGCCTAAGCTTGGGGATGCACTGGAAGGCATCCCCTCTTTCGTCTTCGTCTATCGGTAACTTTACTTGAGGCTATATTTTTATTCACCACATGATATGTGTTTTGCTTGGAGCGTCTTGTATGATATGAGTCTTTACTTTTTAGTTTGCCACAATCATCCTTGATGTACACACCTTTTGAGAGGGACACGCATGAATCGTGATTAATTAAAATACACTATGTGCTTCACTTATATCTTTTGAGCTAGGCAATTTTGCTCTAGTGCTTCACTTATATCTTTTTAGACACGGCGGTGGATTTATTTTGTAGAAATTATTGAACACTCATGCTTCACTTATATTATTTTGAGAGTCTCTAAACATCATGGTAATTTGCTTTGGTTATGAATTTAGTCTTAATATGATAGACATCCAAGAGGGATATAATAAAAACTTTCATATAAAGTGCATTGAATACTATGAGAAGTTTGATTCCTTATGATTGTTTTGAGATATAAAGATGGTGATATTAGAGTCATTCTAGTGAGTAATTGTGAATTGGAGAAATACTTGTGTTAAGGTTTGTGAGTCCCATAGCATGCACGTTTGGTGAACCGTTATGTAACGAAGTTGGAGCATGAGATATTTTTTGATTGTCTTCCTTATGAGTGGCGGTCAGGGACGAGCGATGGTATTTTCCTACCAATCTATCCCCCTAGGAGCATGCACGTAGTACTTTGTTTTGATAACTAATAGGTTTTTGCAATAAGTATGTGAGTTCTTTATAACTAATGTTGAGACCATGGATTATACACACTCTCACCCTTCCACCATTGCTAGCCTCTCTAGTGCCGCGCAACTTTCGCCGGTACCATACACCCACCATATACCTTCCTCAAAACAGCCACCATACCTACCTATTATGGCATTTCCATAGCCATTCCGAGATATATTGCCATGCAACTTTCCACCGTTCCGTTTTATTATGACACGTTCCATCATTGTCATATTGCTTTGCATGATCATGTAGTTGACATCGTATTTGTGGCAAAGCCACTTTTCATAATTTTTTCATACATGTCACCCTTGAGTCATTGCACATCCCGGTACACCGCCGGAGGCATTCATATTGTCATATTTTATTCTAAGTATCGAGTTTTAAGTAAATAGAAGTGTGATGATCTTCATTATTAGAGCATTGTCCCATGTGAGGAAATAAAAAAAATGAGGCCAAAGAAGCCAAACCAAAAAAAAAGAGAAAAGAAAAAAAATGAGAGAAAAAGAGAGAAGGGGAAATGTTACTATCCTTTTTTTCCACACTTGTGCTTCAAAGTAGCACCATGATCTTCATGATAGAGAGTCTCCTATGTTGTCATTTTCATATGCTGGTGGGAATTTTTCATTATATAACTTGGTTTGTATATTCCAACGATGGGCTTCCTCAAATTGCTCTAGGTCTTCATGAGCAAGGAAGTTGGATGCACACCCACTTAGTTTTCTTTTGAGATTTCATACACTTATAGCTCTAGTGCATCCGTTGCATGGCAATCCCTACTCAATCACATTGATATCTATCGATGGGCATCTCCATAGCCCGTTGATACACCTAGTTGATGTGAGACTATCTCCTTCTTTTTGTCTTCTCCACAACCACCATATTCCATTCCACCTATAGTGCTATGTCCATGGCTCAGGCTCATGTATTGCGTGAAAGTTGAAAAGGTTTGAGAACATCAAAAGTATGAAACAATTGCTTGGCTTGTCATCGGGGTTGTGCATGATTTGAATATTTTGTGTGATGAAGATGGAGCATAGCCAGACTATATGATTTTGTAGGGATAAGCTTTCTTTGGCCATGTTATTTTGAGAAGACATAATTGCCTTGTTAGTATGCTTGAAGTATTATTGTTTTTATGTCAATATGAAACTTTTGTTTTGAATCTTATGGATCTGATCATTCATGCCACAATCAAGAAAATTACATGGATAAATATGTTAGGTAGCATTCCACAACAAAAATTCTGTTTTTATCATTTACCTACTCGAGGACGAGCAGGAATTAAGCTTTGGGATGCTTAATACGTCTCCAACGTTTCTATAATTTTTTATTGTTCCATGCTATTATATTATCTATTTTGGATGTTTTATATGCATTATTATGCTATTTTATATTATTTTTGTGACTAACCAATTAACCTAGAGCCCAGTGCCAGTTTCTGTTTTTTCCTTGTTTTTGAGTTTCGCAGAAAAGGAATACCAAACGGAGTCCAAACGGAATAAAACCTTCGTGATGATTTTTCTGGGACCAGAAGACACCTGTGGGACTTGGACTCCAAGTCAGAAGACCTTGGAGTAGACGACAAGCCATAGGGGCGCGCCCTAGGGGGGCGCACCTCCCTGCCTTGTGGCCTACTCCAACACCACCTGACCTAGATCTTCATCCTATATATTCACATATATCCCCAAACCACCAGAAGCATCCACGAAATCACTTTTCCACCGCCTCAACCTTCTGTACCCGTGAGATCCCATCTAGGAGCCTTTTCTGGCACCCTGCCAGAGGGGGATTCGATCACGGAGGGATTCTACATCAACTCTATTGCCCTTCCGATGAAGCGTGAGTAGTTTACCTCAGACCTACGGGTCTGTAGCTAGTAGCTAGATGGCTTCTTCTCACTCTTTGATTCTCAATACCACGTTCTCCTTGATGTTCTTGGAGATCTATCCGATGTAATCTTCTTTTGCGGTGTGTTTGTCGAGATCCGATGAATTGTGGATTTATGATCAACTTGTCTATGAATATTATTTGAATCTTCTCTGAATTCTTATATGCATGATTTGATATCTTTGTAATTCTCTTCGTATTATCGGTTTGGTTTGGCCAACTAGATTGGTTTTTCTTGCAATGGGAGAAGTGCTTAGCTTTGGGTTCAATCTTGCGGTGTCCTTTCCCAGTGACAGTAGGGGCAGCAAGGCACGTATTGTATTGTTGCCATCGAGGATAAAAAGTTGGGGTTTTCATCATATTGCCTGAGTTAATTCCTCTACATCATGTCATCTTACTTAATGCGTTACTCTGTTCTTCATGAACTTAATACTCTAGATGCAGGCAGGAGTCGGTCGATGTGTGGAGTAATAGTAGTAGATGTAGAATCGTTTCGGTCTACTTGACACGGACGTGATGCCTATATTTCATAATCATTGCCTTAGATATCGTCATAACTTTGCGCTTTTCTATCAATTACTCGACAGTAATTTGTTCACCCACCGTATTATTTGCTATCTTGAGAGAAGCCTCTAGTGAAACCTATGGCCCCCGGGTCTATTTTCCATCATATAAGTTTCCGATCTACTATTTTGCAATCTTTTACTTTCAGATCTATAAACCAAAAAACCCAAAAATATTTACTTTATCTTTTGTTTAGTTTTATCTATCTCTATCAGATCTCACTTTTGCAAGTGACCGTGAAGGGATTGACAACCCCTTTATCGCGTTGGGTGCAAGTGTTTGATTGTTTGTGCAGGTATTAGGTGATTTGTGCATCGTCTCCTACTGGATTGATACCTTGGTTCTCTAACTGAGGGAAATACTTATCTCTACTTTGCTGCATCACCCTTTCCTCTTCAAGGGAAAAACCAATGCAAGCTCAATAAGTAGCAGTTCTTCACATTGATGCCATAGTCCTTGAGGGTTTGCTTCATCCACAGCAATTGAGCACAGCAAGAACCAGTAGCAATATACTCAGCTTCAGCAGTAGAAACTGACACGCAGTTCTGCTTCTTTGATGACCAACATACTAGGGATCGTCCGAGGAAATGACATGTGCCTGATGGTGACTTGCGATCCACCCGATCACCAGCTTAATCAGAGTCAGAATATCCAATGAGATCAAATGCTGAGTCCTTGGGGTACCATAATCCAGGTGTTGGTGTGTGAGCCAAATATCGAAGAATATGTTTCACAGCCTTATGGTGTGATTCCTTCAGTGTAGCTTCAAAGCGGGCACACATGCTAACACTAAGCATAATATCTGGCCTAGATGCACATAGGTACAATAAAGAGCCCATCATGGAGCGATATACCTTTTGATCGAAATCTTTACCATTTTCACCAGTGCAGCGCTGGCCATTTGTGGGCATTGGAATTTTGACGCCTTTGCAATCTTGCATGCCGAATTTCCTCAGTACATCCTTGAGGTATTTCTCTTGAGAGATGAAGATGCCATTGCGTTGCTAACAAATTTGAAGACCTAAGAAGAATTTGAGCTCCCCCATCATGGACATTTGATATTCTTCACTCATCATGTAAGCAAATTCATCACTGTAATGTTTGTCAGTACAGCCAAAGATAATGTCGTCCACATATATTTGGCACACAAATAATTCATCATCATAAGATTTTGTGGAAAGAGTTGGGTCAAGTGAACCAAGTTTGAAGCCTTTCTTAATGAGGAATTCCTTCGGTGTATCATACCACACCCGAGGGGCCTGCTTGAGGCCACAGAGGGCCTTGTTGAGTCTGAAGACTTGATCAGGATGTTTAGGATCTTCAGAACCTGGGGTTAAGCAACATATACTTCTTCCTCAAGCTTACCATTGAGGAATGCACTTTTCACATCCATTTGATATAAGATGATATTATGACGGTTAGCATAAGCAAGCA
The DNA here is from genome assembly GCA_011799875.1 of Thinopyrum elongatum. Taxonomy (NCBI): domain Eukaryota; kingdom Viridiplantae; phylum Streptophyta; class Magnoliopsida; order Poales; family Poaceae; genus Thinopyrum; species Thinopyrum elongatum. Next base: position 42,800,738 of record CM022303.1, on the reverse strand, counting down.
GTATACGAATAGTTTCAAGTCTAGCAACAGAAGCAAATGTCTCATCAAAGTCAATTCCCTCAACCTGTGTGTAGCCCTGAGCTACAAGACAGGCCTTATTCCTCACCACTTGGCCATTTTCATCTTGCTTGTTGCGGTAGATCCACTTGGTACCTATGATATTATGCTTACGAGGATCTGGCCGCTCGACGAGCTCCCACATGTTGTTGAGCTTGAATTGGTGCAATTCCTCTTGCATAGCTTGAATCCACTCAGGCTCCAGAAAAGCCTCATCAACTTTGTAGGCTGTGTGATAGAGACGAAAGCAAAGTGCCCACAAAAGTTAGATAAATGTGATGCTTTTGAGCGAGTGAGGGTTCATGGTGCATTGATGTCGTTGAGGATTTTGTCAATCTGCACTTCATTCGCCACACGAGGATGCGCAGGTTGATGATTTTGCTTGGGCTGAGCATTTCCTTCAGCACCAGTTTCCTCACATGCACCAGTATGAACATCTTCATTTTCAGGAATAACTTCTTCAGCAGGTTCTTTAGTGGGTATGATATCCTCTGTGGCCTTGAACCTAATGGATTCCTCAAGAGGCATTTTATCTATCACAGGAGGCAGGTGCTCTCTTTGCGAGCCATTAGTTTCATCGAACCGCACATCTACAGTTTCAACAACCTTGTGATGATAGGAGTTGAAGACTCTGTTGGTGTGCGAGTCCTTTCCGTAACCAAGCTTAAAACCTTCATGTGCTTTCGGTGCAAATTTTGAATTGTGATGAGGATCTCTAATCCAGCATTTAGCATCGAAGACTTTGAAATAACTCACATTGGGTTTCTTGTCAGTGAGAAGTTCATATGAGGTTTTCTTGAGGAATTTCTGAAGATATACCCTGTTGATGATGTGGCACGCAGTATCAATTGCCTCATGCCAGAAGTGACGAGGCGTCTTGTATTTATCAAGCATTGTGCGAGCCTTCTCAACAAGAGTCCTGTTCTTGCGCTCCACAACGCCATTCTACTAAGGAGTATAAGGGGAAGATAACTCATGAGTAATACCAAGTTCATCAAGATAGTCATCAAGACCAGTGTTCTTGAACTTAGTCCCATTATCACTCCTGATATGCTTAATCTTGACGTTGAAATTCGTCGAGGCCCTTGAAGAAAAAGTCTGAAGATATCCTGCACTTCAGTTTTGTATGTGATGATATGCACCCAAGTGTAACGAGAATGATCATCAACAATAACAAAGCCATATAAGGATGCTGCATTTGTTAGTGTGGCATAATGAGTGGGGCCAAAATGTCCATGTGAAGCAATTCAAACGGGCGAGTGGTAGTCATGATTGTCTTTGAGGGATGCTTGGATCTGGTCATGTTTCCAGACTAACAAGCTCCACAAAGGTGATCCTTGAGGAATTTGACTCCCTCGATGCCTATGATATGCTTATTCTTCTCGAGCGTATGCAAGTTCGTCATGCCCGCATGACCAAGTCATCGATGCCAGAGCCAACCTTCTGAGGTTTTTGCAAGTAAGCATGTGGTAGGTTGTGGTCCCGCAGAGAAATCAACAATGTACAAGTCTCCTTTCCTAAAGCCTTCGAAGACTTTGGATTTGTCAGATTCCATGAGAACTATGCAACGATATTTTCCAAAGATGACAACCATATCAAGATCACAAAGCATTGAGACAGACATGAGGTTGAATCCAAGAGGCTTGACAAGCATGACTTTGTCCATGTGTCGATCCTTTGAGATTGCAACCTTACCTAGACCCAATACCTTGCTTTTTTCCTTTGTTAGCGTAGGTGATATGCTTCAGAGGAGATGGAGATAGCACAGAATCCATCAATAAGCTTTTGTCACCAGTCATGTGATTTGTACATCCACTGTCGAGGACCCACTCAGTTGCTTTGGGTGTTTCATCCTGCAGATGAATTAGTGCATCTTACGAACTCATATACTTCAAAGTGAAGAATATGAGACATCACATTCGTCAGATAGAATTTCATTAAATAGTGCAAAATAGTATAGTAATATGAGGACGTGAGAAATGAGTGATTCATTTCATCATGATTAGCTTGCGTCATGTCAAGCAATCTCAGGTCTCCAGCAAATTCTTCAGACATTCAAGTTCATCTGGAGACCTGACCCTGCAAAAGAGGTTAGTTCCTTTTCTTCACCACCCACATCTGAAGGGGTGGCAAAGAGTTCATCATTCTGCGAGCTCCATATGAGAAGGGTGGCATTGAGGCTAATGCACTCTATTTCACAGAGGATGGGTTAGAGTAAGCATATGAATAAGCAGAGTAATTCTTCGAGGACTTATGAACATAATGATTTGAAGAATAATGTACATATTCATGTCTCTTGGACTTTTCCTGCAAAACAGAGTTATTAGCATGAGAATGAGCATAAGTTTGATCATATGAGGAATTTGATCCATGTGAGGACTTTGGTCCAACTGAAGAACTTGATCTGGGGTTCCTGTTCTTCACGGGTGGTGTCATGATGACATTCACCTGAAGATTCTCAATGATACTTTTGGGTACCCAGATTTTCTTCATTGGGAAACCATTCCTGCAGTTAGTACCAACAAATCTGGCAAATACTTCACCATTTTGATTGTTGAACAATTTGAAGTTTGAGTCAATTGACTCATCTGAAGAACATGAAGAATCACAAGTAAAGCCAGATAAAGTGGATGGATCTACTGTAGGTCCCTTTATAGCAACCCATGTGGTTTTGGGATACTGCTCAGGCTTCCAATATGAACCATCAGCATTGAGCTTTCTCTCAAAGGCAATACCCTCTTCCTAGGGTTCCTGTGAAGAATTTGCTTTTTGAGCGCGTCACACAGGATCTGATGCCCTTTGAGGCTTTTGTACATGCCAGTGGCATATAGTTCCTTCAAACCTGCAATTTCATCAGTAATACTGGGGGCTTCTTCAGTTGAGGGGTTAGTGACCACGGCAGCAGTTGAAGCAATTGATGGTACAGAAGCATTTGAGCATTCAGTTGAAGAATTTGCATTTTCACATTCAAGACATTTTAAGCATGGTGAAATAAATTCTTCCTGAGCAGTACTGATCTATTGAGCAAGCAAAGAATCATTTTCCATTCGAAGATCATCATGAGACATCCTTAGCTTCTCTAGATCCTGCTTTCTTTGAAGAAATTCATATGAGAGCTTCTGATGATTAGCTAAGAGAGTTTCATGACGACTTTGAAGGTTATCAAACTTTGACTGAAGACGTTGAAGGTCATCAGTTAGAGTTTGAGTTCGATCCATTTCCTCACTCAACAGGTCATCGCTTTTGTCTAGCATTTTCTGAACCTTTTCCAAGGCATGTTGTTGTTTGGTGGCAATATTAGCAAGTTTGGAATAGCTAGGTTTCAGATATTCATCAGATTCACCTTCACTAGATTCAGAGGAGGATGGACATTTGAGTACCTTGGCACCTTTTGCCATGAAGCAATAGGTGGGAGCAGAGTCATCGGAGCTGTCGTCAGCAGCATTGTCATTGTCATGTTCCTCAGAGTTGAAGATGGACTTGCTGATGAAAGCAGTAGCGAGTGCTAGACTCGCCACACCAGAGTCTGACTCCTCCTCAGATACCTCCTCTTCCTCATATTCCTCAGATTCAGCTTCAGAGTCCATTTCCTTGCCAATAAATGCCCGAGCCTTTCTGGAACTGTTCTTCGTGTGAGATGAAGACTTTAACTTTGAAGATGAGGACTTTGAAGATTTCTTCTTTTTCTTTGAGTCATCTGAACTGTCATCCTTGTATTTCTTCTTCTTTGAATCCTTTTCCCATTAAGGACAATCAATGATGTAGTGACCAGACTTCTTGCATTTGTGACAGGTTCTCTTCTTGACGTCGCGGGATGAAGAATCTGATCTTTTGTCATCACCTCTTGAAGATTTTCCAAAACGGCCTCTTCTTGAGAACTTTTGGAATTTCCTCACGAGCATTGCTAGCTACTGACCGAGTTCTTCAGGGTCACCAAGACTGCTGTCAGAGTCCCCACCTTCAGATTAGGAAATTGCCTTGGCCTTTAGTGCATGAGACATTCCATAGCTTGGTCCGTAGAGATCTCTCTTCTCAGATTGTTGAAATTCATGAGTGTTGAGTCGCTCAAGAATATCAGCAGGATCCAGTGACTTGTAGTCTCCATGCTCTTGAATCATCAAAGCTAGTGTATCGAATGAGGAATCAAGTGATCTCAGCAGTTTCTTCACCACCTCATGGTCGGTGATGTCAGTGGCACCAAGAGCTTGGAGCTCATTGGAAATGTCAGTGAGACGATCGAAGGTTTGCTGAACATTTTCATTGTCGAGTCTTTTGAAGTGATTGAAGAGATTACGAAGCACATCAACTCGAGAGTCACATTGAGTTGAAACTCCTTCATTGACTTTGGACAGCCTGTCCCAGATGAGCTTGGCGGTTTCCAAAGCACTCACTCTATCGTACTGTCCTTTGCTCAGATGGCCACATATGATATTCTTCGCTTCGGAGTCGAGTTGCTTGAATCTCTTCACATCAGTAGCGTTGACAGAGGGAGTGACGGTGGGAACACCATTTTCCACAACGTACCAGAGATCATTGTCAATTGCCTCAAGATGCATGCGCATCTTGTTCTTCCAGTAGGGGTAGTCCATCCCATCAAAGGTAGGACACCCAGCCAAGACCTTGATCATACCTGCAGTCGACATAACTAAAACTCCAGGTGGTTAAACCAAAATCACACCGAACAAGGGAGTACCTTGCTCTGATATGAATTGAAAGTGCGTTATATCGACTAGAGGTTGGTGAATAGGCGATTTTTACAAATTCATCACTGAGGAATTTCTACTTGAGGAATTTGCTAAGTGACGAAATATAAGCAGCGGATAACGTACTCAAGTGCATGCATAATATGGAAGTAGCATAGTCATCATGATGAAATGAAACATACACATTGCACAAGTAGCGTGTAAACAGGATAAGCAGGTAATAGACAAGGTGACTAAACAATTTGGGTTGAGGAAATTGAGAAAGTCTTTAGTCAAAGTCTTCAAACAGTAACGAACAAGTTCAACAACAAGTAAGCGAGGAAATGAAAGAGTTGAGGAAATAGAACCACTTGCTTGGTGAAGACAATGATTTGGTAGACCAATTCCAACTGCTGTGACAGTCGTACGTCTGGTTGGAGCGGCTTGGTATTTAAACCAAAGGACACACAGTCCTTACCGTATTCTCCTTGAGCTAAGGTCACACAGACCTCGCCCAATCACTCTTGGGAAGTCTTCAAGGCAGACTTCCAAACCCTCACAAGCTCGGTCACCCGGCGATCCACAATTACTCTTCAATGCTCTAGACCATGACGCCTAACCGTTTGGAAGATACACAGTCTTCAAAGGTAACAAGCGTTGGTTCCACACAGGAACAATCTCTTCAGTGATACTCAATCACTTTGGGTTTTAGGTGTTGGGGTTCTGGGTTTTTCCTCACTGATGATTTTCTCTCAAAGTCCTTGGAGGATGGGATGCTCTAAATGACAAGTGTGAAGTTCTCTCGGAGCAGCCAACTAGCTAGTGGTTGTGGGTGGCGGCTATTTATAGCCAGGGTGCAACCCGACATGATGTGACATAAATGCCCCTTAATGATATGACCATTATGGATAAGATGTTTTGGATAGCTGGCGCAAAGCACAACAATGGTCAGAATTTTGACTATGAAAGTCCTCAGGGCTATCATGTTCCTCACTGTAGGCAATTCGCACTGGCAAAATCTTAACTCCTCAGTCAGAACAAATTCCTCAGAGACCAGAAGAGCTTCATCTCTGTCACTGAAGATTTTGACTGAACTGTAAGAGATTCTGTCAATTCGCAAAGGCTTCACTCAAAGGTTTGGGAATGTGTAGGCTTTGAGTTGAGCATTAGTTGGAAATTTTTCCTTAGTATTACCTCGACCCCCTTTAACAGTACGGTGTTTCCTATCACTCAAGAAAGGAAAATGAAACTACGAAAATAGAAGTCTTCACGCTTCATAGTCCTAGAATCAATATCTTCATAGTCACACCGATTTCCTCATTTTCAAAGTCTTCATGAAAAGCACAAAGTCTTCAGTTGAAGACATTCATTTTTAGGGGTCGACATCCATCGAATATATCAAACTCCTCAGAGACTTAGAAGACCTGTGTACACTCACAAACACATTAGTCCCTTAACCTATAAGTCTTCAATACACCAAAATCACTAAGGGGCACTAGATGCACTTACAATAATAAAGTTTAAATGCTTTAGAATTTCCTATTTTGTCTATTTTTTGAGTTTTCTTCACAATAAAAAGTCGCAAAAAATAAAGTTTCTCCGAATGCCCTAAAAATTTTACACGATTTGTTTCTATTTATTTTATATTTTTTTGTATAAAAATAAACTTGGAGGGTGCACCACGACCTCACAAGGCCTAGTGGCGCGCCATCCCCTAGGGCGCGCCATGTGGCCATGTGGGGCTCACGAGCAATCACTTACTTAGTGCTTGTGGCCCCTGGCTTCTTCTTCGTCCATAAAAATTTGTTCTAGCTTCCAAACCCATGCCCTTGCTATTCTTGAGTCGATTTTTTTGATCTCTTTGCTCGGAGCACCGTTTCCGATAATTTTTTGAGGGATTACCCCTTGGTATGTGACTCCTCCATTGGTTTTATTAGTTTTTATTCTAGTGGTCTATACTTTGTTTATTTTGTTATTGTTGGTGACCTTGTATATGAGCTGGCATGTCAAATTTGTATGGTCCTTAGTAGTTTTGATGCATGGTTTTGGCACTAGAAGCTTGTGGGAGTAGTTGCTATCAGTTTTGTTAAGTTTTGTTCACTTTTTATAAGTTGTTGGAAAATTTCAGAATATGGAGAGGCTAAGAAGGAGCTTCTCAAGGAATTTCATGGGCTCCTCTAGCCATAGTTCTGGGGGAGCAGCTCGCAGATACAATCTTCCTCGCCCAACTGAGGTGCGGGCTTGTAAGTGGCCTTGCGAGAACTTCATGATCGGAGCTGGTATTAAGCAAGAATTCGAACAATTTGTGGAAAGAGTAGGTTTAACCGCTTTTCTCGAAGATAAGTGTCACCAATATCGTCTCCTCACTAATACATTTGTGCATAATTTTTGCTTCTTGCAGGGATCACATGAGCCTATAGTTTCATTCCATTTATATGACCATGTCTTTGATATCACCTTAGCGGAATTCTGTAACATCTTCTTGGTTCCATTTGAGGGTAGCATTGTTGATCCTCGACCGAAAGAGTTTGAGGAATTTCTAACTGAATTATTTGTGGGCGAATTTAGAGGGGTTTCTAAAGCAAAAATCCCTAGTCTGCATTTTCCCTCTATGCATTTCTTTGCTTTAGTTATTGAGAAATGCTTGACTGCCAAGAAAAATGCTAGTATACTTTGTTCCCCTGTTCTCAGGTTATTATGTGATGCTCTGTATGGTAATAGAACTTACAGTGTTGGAGCGATAGTTGCACGCCGTTTGAGTTTAAATAGAACTAAGGGTATTGTTTATGGTGGTGTCTATGCCACTCGCCTTGCTACACATTTTAATATACCCATTAGACATGAAGATCATAGACTGCCTGAGTGTTACTTAGACTTTGCTTCCATCATAAAACATGAATTCATTAAAGAGCGCACTACACCTAATGATTATCAGTATAACCTGGTGTTCAGCCAGAAAACTCATGATAGTATTGCTTTGCCTGCTCCTGCACTATTTGTTCGACATGCTAGAGGAAGATATTTTATTATGCCAGAGGCTGTCACCAGCTATCGCAATAGATTGACGGTTGCACATGAGGAGGAGGTTCACCCCTGGGAAGTACAGGTACCACAGCCAGGACCGCATAGTCAGAACATTCCTGGACCGGCTGGATTTGCCCACTGGCTGTGAGTCAAGTTAGGCCAAAAACCTAAGCTTGGGGGAGTACATTTTCTCACCGACATTTCATTCATATTATCTCGCATTCATTATACTTGTCGTGTTCATCTTTTTCTTTGTATATCCATGTTTTGCTTTTATTTTTCCTTCTTTTGTGTGTGTCCAAAATTTCGAAAAAATACCAAAAACATTTCTCGTTTCTTTTCAGTTTTTCTTTCTTGGTTTGTGAGCTTGTTTTATTTAAAGAAAACCCAAAAAGATTTCTCATTTGTTCTTTCGTTGTTTGTTTGGAGCTCTTCGGTGTAAATATTTTTCTCGCTTTTTCGTTTTTTGTTCTTTTGTTTTCTTCAAAAAAATGAAAAAATGAAAAAATATTTTAGTGTGTTTCTTTAAACTCTTCTTATTTGTTAGAATTATACAGAAAAGAGCAAAAAGATTTCTCTTATTTCCCTTCCTCTTCTTGGTTGTTTCTTTTTGCTCTTTTCTCTTTGTCGTTTCTCTTAAAGTTTTCTTGCGTCTTATCGAGTCATGTTTCAAAAGGGGAAGATATCAAAAATAATTTTCACATTGGCTCTTATATGTTTTATTGTTGATCTAATGAAAGATCAAAAATTTCCTTGTCTTCTCCAGTGTATATAGTTTTGTAGATTTTAGCTTAGTCCACGGCACACTTACACTATGTTATATTTTCCACATCATTCGGTTGTGCAAGTGAAAGGCAATAATGATGATGATTTGATGAAGTGACCGTGGTGAAGAAGAGTTGGTATGAACTCTATCTGTTTCTATTTTTGTAAATTTGTTTACCTTAGTAGTCTTGATTCAGCCTATTATGGATAAACATGTGTATGATGATGATTAGAGTTCATAATTTCTTATGCCATGCTTAAGTAGTTAGGAGTGGATAATTTGTTATCTCGTGTGTTAACATGCATTAAATTGATCATGATGTGGTATGTTAGGATGGTATCCTCCTCTGAAAATTTCAAGTGGCTTGACTTGGCACATGTTCACGCATGTAATTGACTCAGAACCAATGTTGCCTCCATGATATTTATGTTCAGAGTGTTTATATCCTCATCATGCTAATGTTCAATGTTGATTATTCCAAATGCATGATTATGACCATTGTCGCTCTCTAGTTGGTCACTTCCCACTTTATTGCTAGCCTTCGCCTGTACTAAGCAGAAATGCTGCTTGTGCATCCAAAATCCTTGAAACAAAGTTATGCCATAAGAGTCCACTAAATCTACCTATATACAGTATTACTCTGTTGTTCCAAGTAAGTTTGCATGTGCCACCTCTAAATCTCCAAATGAATATTTAGTTTGTGTGCTCGTACCACTCATGGAGCGATGGGGTAGTCAATATCTTCCATGCTAAGTGTGTTTAACTCACGACGAGAGTTTATTCACTTGTCAATCTTGAGGGAGGCTGGTAACAGGGATTCCCAGTCCTAAACTATTTATTAAAAAAAGCTTCCCCCGGACAGTTGAAAGTTGGCAGGCACCCGTGGATTTGGCTAGCCATGATTTGTGTTAGTATGGTGGAGGGGGAGTAAAAATTATTTTTGCATGGGAACCACCATTAATGTGTTTAGCATAGAAGATATTGGAAGCTTTGTCATAAACCGTTGACAGGAAAAGTACACCTCTCAAAATACAATTATCTCTGTTTTAAACAATGAGCTCTGGCACATAAGCAAATCCCTGCTTCCCTCTGCGAAGGGCCTATCCTTTAATTTATTATTGAGTCCTCACCTTCTCATTCAAGCACCAACTTTGAGAGCGGTATTGTCATTCTTAGTGTAACATGCATTTGGTCTAATTAATGTTGGGTGTGAACATGACTGGATGTCTTCTACCCTGAATTACAATGTTTAGTCGCTGCTTGAACTTCAGAGGTGCTCTGCAATTATGTTTTGCGGTCTCAAAAAGGGCTAGCGAGATGTCACCCTATCATATTGTAACATGGTTATTTTAACAAAGTGTTAATATTTGAGATATAGTATTATTGCTCGCTGCTTAATTATGTTATTGACATACGTAAATATGGCTTCTAAGTGTTATCATATATGTGGTTAGTTTATGATCTTTGCTGAAAACTTGATTACTAGTTAAGCTTATATATAGAAACAAAAGCAAATTAGTTTGTAAAAGTATTTTCTTTATCACTTTCAGTTTTTCAACTGAATTGCTTGAGGACAAGCAATGAGTTAAGCTTTGGGGAGTTGATACATCTCCAACGTATCTACTTTTCCAAACATTTTTACTCTTGTTTTGGCCTCAAATTTGCATGATTTGAATGAAACTAATCCGGACTGACGCTATTTTCAGCAGAACTGCCATGGTGATATTTTTGTGCAGAAATAAAAGTTCTCGGAAATCGACGAAAAATTACGGAGAATTATTTTAGAAGAAATAAAAAATACTAGAGCCAAGACCAACCGAAGGAGGTGCCCCACGACCCAGACGGCCAGGAGGCGCGCCACCCCCAGGGTGCGTGGCTGGCTGCGTGGGCCCCCTAGACATCGTCTGGAGCCCGTTTCTGGCTCTGGGGAGAGGGATTCATCGCCGTCGTCATCACCAACCCTTCTCCATCAACAATTTCATGATGCTCACCACCATGAGTGAGTAATTCCCTTGTAGGCATACTGGAGGTAGATGGAGTTGGATGAGATTTCATATGTAATCATGTCAATTTGTTAGGGCTTGATCCCAAGTATCCATTATGTTCTGAGATTGATGTGGCTATGACTTTACTATGCTTAATGCTTGTCACTAGGGCCCGAGTGCCATCATTTCAGATCTGAACATGTTTTGCTTTCCTGAATATATTTGAGATGTTGATCTTACCTGCAAGTTGTATGCACCTATTATCGTTCTGAACCATAGACCCCAAAGTGACAATAGTTGGGATACTCTCCGGGGATGACGGTAATTTGAGGAGTTCATTTATTCACCATGTGTTAATGCTTTGTTCCGGTTCTCTATTAAAGGAGCGCCTTAATTACCCTTAGTTTCAATTAGGACCCCGCTGCCACGGGAGGGTAGGACAAAATATGTCATGCAAGTTCTTACCGCAAGCGCATATGACTATATACGGAATACATGCCTACATATGATTGATGAATTGGAGCTATTGTGTATCGCTCTAGTTTGTGACAGTTACATATTGAATCTCATCTGAATACCCATCGCTACTCCATGCTTACGCTTTAATACTATTGCATTTGTCCAAGTTACTATTACATTGCTGGTTACAAATCTATTACTACTACTGTTACTTTATTACTGCTGCTATCATATTACTGTGCTAGTAATAAATTGCTGCAAGGAAGTGATTTCTCAGGTGTGCTTGAATTGACAACTCAACTGATAAGGCTTATAATATTCTTTGGCGCCCCTTGTGTTGAATCAATAAATTTGGGTGAAATACTACCCTCGAAGACTGTTGCGATCCCCTATATTTGTGGGTCATCAAAACTATTTTTTGGCGCCGTTGCCGGGGAGCATAGCTCTATTTATTAAGTTCACTTGGGAGTTAAATATCAGCTGTAATTTATATTCACTATTAAGAATCTGAGAGACACTAAGACCAAGATTATGCCCTCTAAGACGAGAGGAGGTAAGAAACTGTCAACTAGCTCTACGCTTGATTCACCTACTGTTCTGGCCCAATAGCGGCATCGGCGGCAGCACACGGCTGGTTTGCGGAGGCTGCGTGGTCCGGCAAATGGCAGCGCTCACTTTCGACCGGAGGCACCTATTGGTTAATCTAGTTTCATTTTGTTACATGCATTAGCTGTAGCTCATTTTCAGTTAGCTGAATAGAAGGGACCAAGCAGCATGCACATGTCCATGCCTGGATTCCTCATCGTTTTCAGTTAGTTTGTTAGCTAGCTTCGCTCGCTAGGAGATGCGCCATGGGATGGAATGGATCATTCGATCATGGCGAGCACTTAGGGCTCGCGCACGCGAGCGTCATGGGATGGCATGACCGGTAGGCTCACGGTGCACAACCATTTCCTCTTTGTAATTCAGCAGCACGTTTGTGATAGTATAAATAAGAGAAACAATAGAAAAGGCTGCAAGGCTTACACAACGCAAAACCATTGTCTCTGAGATCTTGTTCATCTCCATTGGCGGCTACAAGTGGCATCAAAGCCATGTCGAGGACTCTGGTAGCGTGGGACCGATCAGCGACGCCACCGCGCCTTCTTGCACCATCATAGGACCGGGGCCAGAGCATGACCCATCGCCGAGGCGGCCAAGTGGTTGTGCAGTAGGCGACGTCGAGCGCGCCCTCCCGATGCTGACACACACCAACTATGTGGAGTGGGTGTTGCTGATGAAGGTTCATCTCCAGGCCCACTGCTGATGGGAGGCCGTCGCCAATGGAAATGACTCCTAGCATGACGAGCGCAACGCGATGATCACCATCCTTCGTGGTCTTCTTCCAGACATGCTCTTTGCCGTCGGCAAGAAGGAGAATGCCAAGGCCGTGTGGGACGCGATTGCCACACAGCAGATGGGCGCAAGTCGGGTGCACGAGGCGAACATGCAGAAGCCACTCCGTGACTTCGAGGGCATCTCCTTCCACGATGGCGAGATGATAGATGACTTTTCACTATGGCTCTCCGGCATTGTCACCAACCTATGGGCCTTCGGTGAAAATTTGGAGGAATCCATGTTAGTGGCCAAATTTCTCTGAGTCGTGCCATCCATGTTTGCTCAGGTCGCAATTGCAATCGAGACGCTGCTTGATGTGAGCGCTCTATCCCTAGATGAGGTGACCGAGTAGCTCTACATCGTCCAGGACCGCCTCGACGACAACGCCGACGGTTGCAGCTTAGGCGGCCGCATGCTTCTCACCAAGGGGGAGTGGGAAGCACGAAAATGCCAACCCTGCGGTGATGGCGGATCCTCCTCTGGAGGGCGGAACAACCGCAGGAGGGGTGGTGGCTGTGGCAGAGGAGGCGGCCATTACAGCAGTCGCAGCGATCATCAGGGTGGCCACGGAGGCAGCAATATGAACAAAGGGCGGCGGTGACAAGGACAAGTGCCACTACTGCTGGATCAAGGGCCACTGGGCCCGGGAATGCAGGAAGAAGAAGAGAGAGGAGGCTCACCTCACTAAGGTCAACGGCGATGCTGACCTCACGCTGCTGTTGGCTGAGTTCATGGAGATCTCTGAAATGGCAGAAAATTCAACTGCCATGGCAGCAATTTCAGCTGCCCCGGCAGCGGTCTCAAAGTCGGCTGCCATGGCAGCAACTCCGGCTGCCGCAGCAACGGTTTCTATCACTGCCAAAAACCTTGGCATGACAGTGGTTCCGACTGGTACGTCGACTGCTCTGGCTGCCATGGTAGCCAAAATTGCCCCCACGACAGGGATTTCGGGCGCTCCCGTGCAGTCTCGAAGCTTCGTCTTCCTCAACCAGGGGAAGACCAAGATTGTCCCCTGATACGTCTCCAACATATCTATAATTTTTGATTGTTCCATGCTATTATATTATCTGTTTTGGATGTTTTATATGCATTATTATGCTATTTTATATTATTTTTGGGACTAACCTATTAATCTAGAGCCCAGTGCCAGTTTCTATTTTTTCCTTGTTTTTGAGTTTCGCAGAAAAGGAATACCAAACAGAATAAAACTTTCGCGATGATTTTTCTTGGACCAGATGACACCCCGGAGACTTGGAGTTCAAGTCAGAAGAGCCACGAGGCAGCGACAAGGGGGAAGGGCGCGCCCAGGGGGTAGGGCACGCCCCCTACCTTGTGGGCCCCATGTGACTCCACCGACCTACTTCTTCGTCCTATATATTCACATATATTCCCAAACCCTCAGAAGCATCCACAAAAAGACTTTTCCACCGCCGCAACCTTCTGTACCCGTGAGATCCCATCTAGGGACCTTTTCCGGCACCCTGCCGGAGGGGGATTCAATCACGGAGGGCTTCTACATCAACTATATTGCCCTTCCGATGAAGCGTGAGTAGTTTACCTCAGACCTACGGGTCCATAGCTAGTAGCTAGATGGCTTCTTCTATCTCTTTGATTCTCAATACCATGTTCTCCTCGTTGTTCTTGGAGATCTCTCCGATATAATATTCTTTTGCGGTGTGTTTGTCGAGATCCGATGAATTGTGGATTTATGATCAGCTTATCTATGAATATTATTTGAATCTTCTCTGAATTCTTATAAGCATGATTTGATATCTTTGTAATTCTCTTCTAATTATCGGTTTCGTTTGGCCAACTAGATTGGTTTTTCTTGAAATGGGAGAAGTGCTTAGCTTTGGGTTCAATCTTGCGGTGTCCTTTCCCAGTGACAGTAGGGGCAGCAAGGCACGTATTGTATTGTTGCCATCAAGGATAAAAAGATGGGGTTTACATCATATTGCTTGAGTTTATTCCTCTACATCATGTCATCTTACTTAATGCGTTAGTCTGTTCTTCATGAACTCAATACTCTAGATGCAGGTAGGAGTCGGTTGATGTGTGGAGTAATAGTAGTAGATGCAGAATCGTTTCGGTCTACTTGACACGAACGTGATGTCTATATTTCATAATCATTGCCTTGGATATCGTCATAACTTTGCGCTTTTCTATCAATTGCTCGACAATAATTTGTTCACCCACCGTATTATTTGCTATCTTGAGAGAAGCCTCTAGTGAAACCAATGGCCCCCGGGTCTATTTTCCATCATATTACTTTCCGATCTACTATTTTGCAATCTTTTATTTTCAGATCTATAAACCAAAAAACCAAAAAATATTTACTTTATCTTTTGTTTAGTTTTACCTATCTCTATCAGATCTCACTTTTGCAAGTAACCGTGAAGGGATTGACAGCCCCTTTATCACGTTGGGTGCAAGTTGTTTGATTGTTGGTGCAGGTGCTAGGTGATTTGTGCGTTGTCTCCTACTGGATTGATACCTTGGTTCTCTAACTGAGGGAAATACTTATCTCTACTTTGCTGCATCACCCTTTCCTCTTCAAGGGAAAAACCAATGCAAGCTAAAGAAGTAGCAGGAAGAATTTCTGGCGCCTTTGCCGGGGAGATCTACGCCAAGTCAAGACATACCAAGTACCCATCATAAAACTCCCATCTCTTGCATTACATTATTCGCCATTTGCCTCTCGTTTTCCTATCCCCCACTTCTAAAACGATTTTTGAATTTTTTTTTGCCTTTTTATTAGCCCTTCTTCCGTTCGTCTTTTTCGTTTGCTTTTTGTGTGCTCGTGTGTTGGATTGCTTGCTTTGTCACGATGGCTCAAGAGAATACCAAATTGTGTGATTTTTCCAACACTAATAACAATGATTTTATTAGTACTCCGATTGCTCCCGCCACTAGTGCGGAATCTTATGAAATTAATGCCGCTTTGCTGAATCTTGTTAGGAAAGATCAATTTTCCGGCCTTCCAAGTGAAGATGCCGCATCCCATCTGAATAATTTTCTTGAGTTGTGTGATATGCAAAAGAAAAAAGATGTTGATAATGATACTGTTAAATTGTAGTTATTTCCGTTCTCACTTCGAGATCGTGCTAAAACTTGGTTTTCATCTTTGCCTAAAAATAGTATTGATTCATGGAATAAGTGTAAAGATGCTTTTATTTCCAAGTACTTTCCTCCCGCTAAGATCATCTCCCTTAGGAACGATATTATGAATTTTAAGCAACTCGATCATGAACATGTTGCACAATCTTGGGAGAGGATGAAATTGATGATACGAAATTGCCCTACTCATGGTTTGAATTTGTGGATGATTATACAAAAAATTTATGCCGGATTGAATTTTGGTTCTAGAAATCTTTTAGATTCGGCCGCGGGAGGTACTTTTATGGAAATTACTCTAGGAGAAGCTACTAAACTTCTAGATAATATTATGGTTAATTATTCTCAATGGCATACCGAAAGATCTTCCACTAGTAAAAAAGTGCATGCAATTGAAGAGATTAATGTTTGGAGTGGAAAGTTGGATGAACTTATGAAATTATTTGCTAGCAAGAGTGCTTCTATTGATCCTAATGATATGCCTTTGTCTACTTTGATTGAGAATAATAATGAATCTATGGATGTGAATTTTGTTGGTAGGAACAATTTTGGTAATAACGCGTATAGTGGTATTTTTAATCCTAGGCCGTTTCCTAGTAATTCCTCTAATAATTATGGTAATTCCTACAACAATTCTTATGGAAATTATAATAAGATGTCCTCTGATTTTGAGAATAGTGTTAAAGAATTTATGATTTCGCAAAAGAGTTTCAATGGTTTGATTGAAGAAAAATTGCTTAAGATTAATGATTTGGTTAGGAACGTGGATAGAATTTCTCTTGATATTGATTCTTTGAAAATTAGATCTATTCCACCCAAGCATGATAATAATGAGTCTCTCAAAGCTATGAGAATTTCCATTGATGAGTGCAAAGAAAGAACCGCTAAGATGCGTGCTAAACGAGATTGGTTTGTAAAAACGTGTTCTTCTAGTTTCCATGAAAATAAAGATGAAGATCTTAAAGTGATTGATGTGACTCCTATTGAATCTTTGTTTCCAATGTAAATCTTGATAAAGATGGGACTGGAGATGAGTCAACTTTAGTTAAAAGGAGTCCCAATGGTTCGGAGTTTTTAGATCTTGATGCAAAAATTGATAAAAGTGGGATTGGAGAGGTCAAAACTTTAAGTAGCAACGAACCCACTCTTTTGGATTTCAAGGAATTTAATTATGACAATTGTTCTTTAATATATTGTATTTCCTTGTTGCAATCCATGTTGAATTCTCCTCATGCTTATAATCAAAACAAAGCTTTTACTAAACATATCGTTGATGCTATGATGCAATCATTTGAAGAAAGGCTTGAATTGGAAGTTTCTATCCCTAGAAAACTTTATGATGGGTGGGAACCTACTATTAAAATTAATATTAAATATTATGAGTGCCATGCTTTGTGTGATTTGGGTGCTAGTGTTTCCACGATTCCAAAAACTTTATGTGATGTGTTAGGTTTCCGTGAATTTGATGATTGTTCCTTAAATTTGCATCTTGCTGATTCCACTATTAAGAAACCTATCGGAAGGACTAATGATGTTCTTATTGCAGCAAATAGGAATTATGTGCCCGTAGATTTCATTGTTCTTGATATAGATTGCAATCCTACATGTCCTATTATTCTTGGTAGGCCTTTCTTAGAACGATTGGTGCAATTATTGATATGAAAGAAGGAAACATTAGATTTCAATTTCTGTTAAGGAAGGGCATGGAACACTTTCCAAGAAAGAAAATTAAATTGCCATATGAATCTATTATGAGAGCTACTTATGGATTGCATACCAAAGATGACAATACCTAGATCTATTCGTGTTTTTATGCCTAGCTAAGGGCGTTAAACAATAGCGCTTGTTGGGAGGCAACCCAATTTTATTTTTGTTTTTGCTTTTTGTTCCTGTTTTTATTTGAATAATTCATCTAGCCTCTGGTTAGATGTAGTTTTGTGTTTTAATTAGTATTTGTGCCAAGTAAAACCTTTGGGATGGCTTACGGTGATAGTTGATTTGATCTTGCTGAAAAACAGAAACTTTTGCATCCAGAATTTTAATAATTCACTGCAGTGTTGAAAAACCCTGAATTGTTTACACGAGATTGATATACAAATTTCCTCTGTTTTCCTAATTTTTCAGAAATTTTGGAGTTACAGAAGTATTAGAACAATTCAGATCTATACAGACTGTTCTGTTTTTGACAGATTCTGTTTTCTTTGTGTTGTTTGCTTATTTTGATGAATCTACGGGTAGTTTCGGGGGGTATGAACCATGGAGAAGTTGGAATACAGTAGATATTACACCAATATAAATAAATAATGAGTTCACAATAGTACCAAAAGTGGTGATTTATTTTCTTATACTAACGGAGCTTATGAGATTTTCTGTTGAGTTTTGTGTTGTGAAGTTTCCAAGTTTTGGGTAAGGATTTGATGGACTATGGAATAAGGAGTGGCAAGAGCCTAAGCTTGGGGATGCCCAAGGCACCCCAAGGTAATATTCAAGGACAACCAAGAGCCTAAGCTTGGGGATGCCCCGGAAGGCATCCCTTCTTTCGTCTTCGTCTATCGATAACTTTACATGAGGCTATATTTTTATTCACCACATGATATGTGTTTTGCTTGTAGCATCTTGTATGATTTGAGTCTTTGTTTTTTTGTTTTCCACAATCATCCTTGCTGTACACACCTTTTGAGAGGGACACGCATGAATCGTGATTTATTTGAATACTCTATGTGCTTCACTTATATCTTTTGAGCTAGGCAATTTTGCTCTAGTGCTTCACTTATATCTTTTTAGAGCAGGGCAGTTGGCTTTATTTTATAGAAATTATTGAACTCTCATGCTTCACTTATATTATTTTGAGAGTCTCTAAACAGCATGGTAATTTGCTTTGGTTATGAATTTAGTCCTAATATGATAGACATCCAAGAGGGATATAATAAAAACTTTCATATAAAGTGCATTGAATACTATGAGAAGTTTGATTCCTTATGATTGTTTTGAGATATAAGGATGGTGATATTAGAGTCATGCTAGTGAGTAATTGTGAATTGGAGAAATACTTGTGTTAAGGTTTGTGAGTCCCGTAGCATGCACATATGCTGAACCGTTATGTAACGAAGTTGGAGCATGAGATATTTTTTGATTATCTTCCTTATGAGTGGCGGTCGGGGACGAGCGATGGTCTTTTCCTACCAACCTATCCCCCTAGGAGCATGTGTGTAGTACTTTGTTTCGATGACTAATAGATTTTTTGTAATAAGTATGTGAGTTCTTTATGACTAATGTTGAGCCCATGGATTATACGCATTCTCACCCTTCCACCATTGCTAGCCTCTCTAGTGCTGCGCAACTTTTGCCGGTACCATACACCCACCATATACCTTCCTCAAAACAGCCACCATACCTACCTATTATGGCATTTGCATAGCCATTCCGAGATATATTGCCATGCAAATTTCCACCGTTCCGTTTTATTATGACACACTTCATCATTGTCATATTGCTTTGCATGATCATGTAGTTGACATCGTATTTGTGGCAAAGCCACCTTTCATAATTCTTTCATACATGTCACTCTTGATTCATTGCACATCCCGGTACACCACCGGAGGCATTCATATAGAGTCATATTTTGTTCTAAGTATCGAGTTGTAATTCTTGAGTTGTAAGTAAATAAAAGTGTGATGATCTTCATTAATAGAGCATTGTCCCACGTGAGGAAATAAAAAAAAAGAGGCCAAAAGGCCAAGCCAAAAAAAAGGAAGAAAAAAAAGAGAAAAAGAGAGAAGGGGCAATGCTACTATCCTTTTTCCACACTTGTGCTTCAAAGTAGCACCATGATCTTCATGATAAAGAGTCTCCTATTTTGTCACTTTCATATACTAGTGGGAAATTTTCATTATAGAACTTGGCTTGTATATTCCAACGATGGGCTTCCTCAAATTTCCCTAGGTCTTCATGAGCAAGCAAGTTGGATGCACACCCACTTAGTTTTCTTTTGAGCTTTCATACACTTATAGCTCTAGTGCATCCGTTGGATGGCAATCCCTACTCACTCACATTGATATCTATTGATGGGCATCTCCATAGCCCGTTAATATGCCTAGTTGATGTGAGACTATCTCCTTCTTTTTTGTCTTCTCCACAAACACCATATTCTATTCCAGCTATTGTGTTATGTCCATGGCTCACGCTCATGTATTGCATGAAATTTGAAAAGGTTTGAGAACACTAAAAGTATGAAACAATTGCTTGGCTTGTCATCGGGGTTGTGTGACACCCCCGGCTTAATCGTGCACTAATCATACACGCAAATGCACATGATCAAGCCTAAGGACTCACTTGAAGGAATCACAACAAAACTCTAAAACATAAATAAAGGCATACAAGCATTATATTACAAGCCAGGGCCTCGAGGGCTCGAATACATAAGCTTGATGTCAACAAGCATCAGCGAAAGCGTTTGATATCTGAGTACAGATACAAAAGAGAAACAGATAAGCCTTTAAGAAGGCGGGGCAAAAGAAAACACTATAATCGAAAAGGCGCAGGCCTCCTGCCTAGGACCCTCCGATCCTACTCCTGGTCGTCGGCAAGCTCGAAGTAGTAACCACCCTCGGGGTGGTAGTAGTAGTCATCGACGGGGGCAGCTGGCTCCGGGGCTCCGTCATCTGGTTGCATCAAACGGGTATGGGGAAAAAGAGGAAGCAAAGCAACCATGAGTACTCATCCGAAGTACTCAGCAAGCAAGGATCTACACTACATATGCAACATTATCAAAGAAATGTTGTATATGTGGACTGGGTTGCAAAAATGCCAGAATAGAGAGAAGGCCTAGTCCTATCGAAGAGTAGCATCTTCAGCGGTCTTGCAACATTAGAAGAGTGTAGATCAGCACAATATATAGTAGTAGTAAGTATCAACCTCGCCCAGGGATCCTTTCTTGACTCCCTGCGAGAAAGCAATCCCAGAGCCATACTATCCATTTGTCAACTCATCATCATGTTCTAGTTGTATCAATTGGGATACAACTCCGAGCGTCCGTTACCGAGGATCTGGCTATGCATAGATTAGTTCTTCCCTGCAGGGGTGCACCAACTTACCCACCACGCTCGCTTAACTCCGGCCGGACACACTTTTCTGGGTCATGCCCGGCCTCGGCCAAACGACACACCGCAACCCTACCTAGAGCTCAGCAGAGAGGTCCCCGTCGGTCTATATCCTAAGCGCTCAGGGGTCTTGGGCCATCGCCCTGTGCACTTCGGGTCGTTGCGTACAGGGCGGGTCCAGGCTCCACAACTACAGGATGGTTCCGGCCTAACCCGGCCGCCAGGCTGAACTGGACGTCTGACAGAGCTTTCAGCTGATGTCACGATGCAGAGTGCCCATAACTTTTCTCGTGTGATGGTCAGTGCTGTCGGGCCAGAGGCCCACTCAGATCAAATGTCCAAATCGTTAGTGTATTGGTAGCGTGCGGTAACGAGCAGAGACTCACGATCGATGTGACCCCGTCGCCCCATCTTGAGGACTTGCGGCAAGGGCTAAGAATGCCCGGCCGCGCCTCATAATTATCTCTCGGGCACCCTCCAGGTCAACCCGTCTCCACATCACTCGTGGGTACCCCTCAGGGCCGACCTGATGTCATCATGGTTCTGTGTAAGTCAAAGTAACCATGTGTCCAAACACCAGGGGGAAACCTGAGGAATCACCCTCGATGGATTCCACCTAATGTAGTCGTCAAGGTGAACTTAGGAGGAATCACCCTCGAGGTTCACACTTGAAGTGCTGCACGACAGAGTCGTATCGGGGGTGGTGAAGGAGGAATCACCCTCGATGACCACGATCAATTAACTACCTTACAAGGTTAACATCAGAAGTGCTGACGAGGTATCACCCTTGGCACTCGATAGTAACCCAGTAGTGTCGTACAACTAAGGGGGGTGATGTGCGGTGCCTGGGCCTGGTTGTCGATCATGTTGATCGAGTCATCTGATAATCCAGCGGGGGCAACTGGGTCTCTGGTGGGTCTCTATCCAGCCTATACTAAGCAGTTTAGGATAAACAGGTAGGTATCAACAGCAGTTACAAAAATAGGTCATGCATCAGAATAGGTAAAGCAGTAACAGCAGCAATTCTAGTGCAAGCACAAGAGAGAAGAGAATAGGCGATATAGGCATGCTCAAGGGGTTGCTTGCCTGGTTGCTCGGTGGCAAGAGAAATGTCGTCTACAGTGTAGTCGAACTCCGGAGCTACGTCGGCCTAGGGGACTACATCGGTGTCGGGGTCTACCGAGAGAGAAGAGGGAGAGGAAACAAATAAATACACAGCAAACATATGCAACACAGAGCATGCTATGCTAACGTGCAGTGCAGGGTTGCCTAAAAGCATGTCCAAGTCATATTAGTTATTTTAGGATTCAAGTTGGATTTATTAACCGGTATATATGCACTATTCACCTACCAGAAACAGGCTAAAAGTTGTGGCTTCACCTCCGTAGAGGGTCGCGACATGAAAACAGATGGCATGGTCGGCTTTGTCTCATTTTTCTGAGCAACTTTCATATAGAAAGTTTTTCGATCCGAGCTAAGGTTTAATGTCTACGAATTTTCAAAGTTTAATAGTTTTCAGGAATTATTTGAATTAATTAGAAATTGATTATTGCGTCAGCAATGTGTCACGATGACATCAGCAAGTCAACTGCGGGCCGGACCTGGTCAAACTGACGTCCGGGACCCACCTATCATTGACTATGCCTAATTCAGAGTTTAATCTTATTCTTAGCTTGTTAATTAAGCTATTGGGCCCACTGGTCAGTGTCTACTTAATTTAATTAATTAACTTAACTAATTTAATTCTGTTTAATTAGTTAAACAGGGGTGTGTACCCCACATGGCAGTGGCTGGACGGGTCCAGTCAGAGGGTTGACTAAGTCAACTGGGCCCGCAGGACCCAGTGGCAGCGGCTCGGAGGTGGGGCCGGGGCTGCCGCGTCAACGTCCTGTCGGACGGCGACCGGAGTTGCGCCGGCGGCCATTTTCGCGGCGGAAGTTTGCCGGAGACGGTCGGAAAATCGCTACGGTCCACCATTCTGCGCGTTGTGACTTGCGTTCGAACATGGAGAGTTCGCCACGTCGATTGGGGGTACTGCCGGAAAACGCATCGGCGACGAGCGAGGCGGACGCCGGCGTTCGGTTGAAGTCGAATAGGGGGCTAGGGGGCTCGGGAGGACGAGCGGAAGGGCTCGACAGGCTCCTGGCCATGCCATGAGCACGATGCCATGCTTGAAAGTGAGCTCGGCTGACTATGGCCACGATGGCGATGCGATAGGCGGCGGACGGAGTACGGTGATGCTCGGGCGCATGGCTACGACGATGGAACAGAAGGGGAAATAGGGGGAATGGGCACGGCTCATCGAGAGGAGGTCGGTGACGAGCTCGTAAGGGGCCGGGGTGGTCGGGGTGGTGCAGATCTACAGCGAGGCCGCGGCTGCCGGAGCTAAAGAAGACGGTCGATGGCGATGGAATGGGGCGCTCCGGCTCGGTCCGAGGGTCGGGGAAGACGAGGGAGTCTGCGGCGGTGCTCCTGGTCGCTCTGGCTCGTCGCGGGAGGGCCGGTGGTCGTGAGCTTTACGGAACAACGGCCATGGCGGCGCTCGAGCTCGCTGGAGAGGAAGGGAACGAGGCAGGGAGAGGGAGAAGTGAGGCGAGGGAGAGTCAGGGGGGATGGATGAGGGGGTCCTTATCCCCTCGGCTGTCGGTGGTGTCGGCGTGTCGCCTCCTCGCCGGCGAACGCCGGCGCAGCCACAGGCGAGACGACAGCGCGAGGGAGAGACAGTGAGGAGGGGAGAGGTGTGCCAGCTGGGCTGGGCCTCAGGCACTGTGCACTCTGGCCCGGTGCACAGCGGCCTTTCTCTTTTTCTTCTCCAGTTTTTGTGTTTTATTTTATTTAATAAACAGAGATTGGTAAGAGAATATTTGGGCACCCTATTTAATTAGGAAAAATATGGGAAGTGCCCCTTTAATTCCCTGGTGATTTTAGACAGTGCCACAAATATTTTGGAGACCAGTGGAATTCAATTGCATTTTACAAAAATTAGGTTGCAATTTTAAATTGCTGAATTAGCACTGTTTAAATGCTACTACTCATTTTAGCATAGAGGTGATGCTATTTTCCTTAACAGCTAATTGTTTTCGAATTTTTGCTAGAAGATGAACATTTTTCCAGCAAATTTTAAGCAACTTTATTTTGCACTTTGAATTTGAATTGAATTCAGATAAGGATTTTGAAATGAGATGTTAATCCAATATGATTAAGCTTTGTAAATTCAAGATGACTTGGCACTGATCATAAGGGATTACTGTAGTGTGATTCTGGGGATGTTACAAATCTCCTCCACTACAAGAAATCTCGTCTCGCGATTTAAGTGGCGAAGTAAAGAGTAACTTCGGGAGAGCTGACCCTTATAGGGTTAATTATCTGATGGACAATTCGGGGAGTGTGGCAGAAGTATCTCTCGAGTTGAAACCTAGGAAAACATCGAGAGCGAAATATGAAGCTACAATAGGAAGTTTCAGGCGAATGGGCATCCAATCGATACCTAAACAGAGCGTGAGAAGGGTGTTCAGAACATCGGGAATAGATCATCTCTCGGAGGGTGACTCGTGATAACACACAAGGTCAAGTGCATAGGATACTTCGGAATCAAGGATATATAGGAGAGTCAGGTTCCGATCCTGTGGACCTGTGAGGGGGGTGACGATCAAAATTAGGGAGAAAAGTGACATCTTACCGGTCACGACAACAATTAAGCAGTGTAATAGATACTTATCAGTAGCCAATTAAGACATACAGATCCATACATAAGTTCGGTTACAGACCAGCGTTATAACATCATGAAGGCAAGCTTGACATCTTAGGCGGCACGCAGGCACGCGGTGGAGGGATACAACTACGCGACACAGCGACATGCTACATCAACGTCGAGGAAAACCTCTGTAACGGGGTAACTGCAAGTGCGGATGACGAATGGCCGTCGCAGGAAAATCCTACTCTCCATGTGCACTCTGATGCAGAATCCGGTCTCGAGCTGGAAGAAGTTGTCCACGTGTAGGGGTGTGACCTCCAACAGCAGGCCAATCAATACCAGTATACATCTGAGTCCTGCGCGGGTAAAGGATGTACTCCGAATGTATCCCTGCTCGAACAGATGGTAGCACCTGTGTCATAGCATCGTAGAGACGTGCTCGAGTGGCAAACAACTCGATGGCAAGAGCCCAAATAGTGCGATCCAGAGCCTGAGCGCACTGAATCAGAACCTGCGGGTCGTAACGATGACGCTCATACAGGGCACAGATAGCTGTGTAGTACCCAGTAGCATCTCCAGCAGGGGGATACGGAATGTATCAGAACTCAGAGGCATCCAAGCTAATGCTGAGCTCTCCTCGGAGACGTGCGACAGCAGAGTAGGCGGCGTCATGGACTGCCATCTCAATCGTCACGCCGATATCGTGGAAAAGGTGCAGCTCAGTGTCTGAGTCATCTTGCTGATCATGGATACGAACATCAGCATGTTACTGCTCCTGGTTGAACTCGCGGTAATCCTCGTAGACCATGTACTCGGGGTACCAGCCGTAGCCCAGTCTCGTCAGGAGTGCGATCAGGACAGCTTGAAAACTAAGGGCATCACGAGCCCAAGTGCGAAGCACAAGCTGCGTCGCAGGGCGTGGTTGAAATAAACGATCCATCTGAAACAGAGGAAATTCAGGATTGTCAAATGACAATGAGAATTATAATACAACTCGGAGAGAAAAGGTTAAACAAACCAATGGAAAGGAAAATGATTATCAGACTAATCAGATCAATGGTAAGGAATAAGCACATATATCCAGCTCTCCGGGTAGATGAGATTTACGAGATCCTAAGTGTCGGCATTAGTAAGTCAATTTAAACCCGAATAGAAGAGAATTCAGAGTCCCAGAGTATAGAAGAGTAATAAAATATCCTAATACCACCCAATTGGCGACGTGGGCCCGTAAGCCACACAGCCAAGTTAGTAAAACAGTTTTCGGATACTAGACTCAACTTCGGCCAATGGAGTTCGAAAGGGGGATCCTACAGGCAGTCGGCTCTGATACCAACCTGTGACGCCCCCGGCTTAATCGTGCACTAATCATACACACAAATGCACATGATCAAGCCTAAGGACTCACTTGAAGGAATCACAACACAACTCTAAAACATAAATAAAGGCATCCAAGCATTATATTACAAGCCAGGGCCTCGAGGGCTCGAATACATAAGCTTGATGTCAACAAGCATCAGCGGAAGCGTTAGATATCTAAGTACATATATAAAAGAGAAACATATAAGCCTTGTAGAAGTCGGGGCAAAAGAAAACACTACGATCGAAAAGGCGCAGGCCTCCTGCCTAGGACCCTCTGATCCTACTCCTGGTCGTCGGCAAGCTCGAAGTAGTAACCACCCTCGGGGTGGTAGTAGTAGTCGTCGACGGGGGCAGCTGGCTCTGGGGCTCCGTCATCTGGTTGCATCAAATGGGTATGGGGAAAAAGAGGAAGCAAAGCAACCGTTAGTACTCATCCGAAGTACTCAGCAAGCAAGGATCTACACTACACATGCAACATTATCAAAGAAATGCTGTATATTTGGACTGGGCTGCAGAAATGCCAGAATAGAGAGAAGGCCTAGTCCTATCAAAGACTAGCATCTTCAGCGGTCTTGCAGCATTAGAAGAGTGTAGATCAGCACAATATATAGTAGTAGTAACTATCAACCTCGCCCAGAGATCCTTTCTCGACTCCCTGCGAGAAAGCAATCCCAGAGGCATACTATCCATTTCTCAACTCATCATTATGTTCTAGTTGTATCAATCGGGATACAACTCCGAGCGTCCGTTACCGAGGATCCGGCTATGCATAGATTAGTTCTTCCCTGCAGGGGTGCACCAACTTACCCACCACGCTCGCTTAACTCCGGCCGGACACACTTTTCTGGGTCATGCCCGGCCTCGGCCAAACGACACACCGCAACCCTACCAAGATATCAGCAGAGAGGTCCCCATCGGTCTATATCCTAAGCGCTCAGGGGTCTTGGGCCATCACCCTGTGCACTCCTGGTCGTTGCATACAGGGAGGGTCTTGGCTCCACCACTACAGGATGGTGTCGGCCCAACCCGACCGCCATGCTGAACTGGACGTCTGACAGAGCTTTCGGCTGATGTCACGATGCATAGTGCCCATAACTTTTCCCTCGTGATGGTTAGTGCTGTCGGGCCAGAGGCCCACTCAGATGAAATATCCAAATCGTTAGTGTATTGGTAGCATGCGGTAACGAGCAGAGACTCACAATCGATGTGACCCCGTCGCCCCGTCTCGAGGACTTGCGGCAAGGGCTAAGAATGCCCGGCCGCGCCTCGTAATTATCTCTCGGGCACCCTCCAGGTCAACCCGTCTCCACATCACTCGCGGGAACCCCTCAGGGCCGACCCGATGTCATCATGGTTCTGTGTTAAGTCAAAGTAACCGTGTGTCCAAACACCAGGGGGAAACTTGAGGAATCACCCTCGATGGATTCCACCTAATGTAGTCGTCAAGGTGAACATAGGACGAATCACCCTCAAGGTTCACAATTGAAGTGCTGCACGACAGAGTCGTATCGGGGGTGGTGAAGGAGGAATCACCCTCGATGACCACGACCAATTAACTACCCTACAAGGTTAACATCAGAAGTGCTGACGAGGTATCACCGTCGGCAGTAGATAGTAACCCAGTAGTGTCGTACAACTAAGGGGGGTGATGTGCGATGCCGGGGCCTGGTTGTCGATCACGTTGATCGAGTCATTTGATAATCCAGCGGGGGCAACTGGGTCTCTGGTGGGTCTCTATCTAGCCTATACTAAGCAGTTTAGGATAAACAGGTAGGTATCAACAGCAGTTACAAAAACAGGTCATGCATCAGAATAGGTAAAGCAGTAACAGCAGCAATTCTAATGCAAGCACAAGAGAGAAGAGAATAGGCGATATAGGCATGCTCAAGGGGGGGTTGCTTGCCTGGGTTCTCGGCGGCAAGAGAAAGGTCGTCTGCAGTGTAGTCGAACTCCGGAGCTACGTCAGCCTAGGGGACTACGTCGGTGTCGGGGTCTACAGAGAGAGAAGAGGGAGAGGAAACAAAAAAATACACAGCAAACATATGCAACACAGAGCATGCTATGCTAACATGCAGTGCAGGGTTGCCTAAAAGCATGTCTAAGTCATATTAGTTATTTTAGGATTTAAGTTGGATTTATTAACCGGTATATATGCACTATGCACCTATCGGAAACAGGCTAAAAGTTGCGGGTTCACCTCCATAGAGGGTCCCGACATGGAAACACATGGCATGGTCGGCTTCGTCTCGTTTTTCTAAGCAACTTTCATATAGAAAGTTTTCCGATCCGAGCTACGGTTTAATTTCTACGAATTTTCAAAGTTTAATAGTTTTCTGGAATTATTTGAATTAATCAGAAATTGATTATTGTGTCAGCAGTGTGTCACGATGACGTCAGCAAGTCAACTGCGGGCCGGACCTGGTCAAACTGATGTCCGGGACCCACCTGTCATTGACTGTGGCTAATTCAGAGTTTAATCTTATTCTTAGCTAGTTAATTAAGCTACTGGCCCACTGGTCAGTGTCTACTTAATTTAATTAATTAACTTAACTAATTTAATTCTGTTTAATTAGATAAACAGGGGTGTGGACCCCACATGGCAGTGGCTGGATGGGTCCAGTCAGACGGTTGACTAAGTCAACTGGGCCGGCTGGACCCAGTGGCAGCGGCTCGGCGGTGGGGCCGGGGCTGCCGCATCAGCGTCCCATCGGACGACGACCGAAGTCGCGTCGGCGGACATTTTCGCGGCGGAAGTTCGCCGAAGACGGTCGGAAAATCGCTACGGTCCACCATTCTGCGCGCTGTGACTTGCGTTCGAACGTGGAGAGTTCACCGGGTCCATTGGGGGTACTGTGCAGAGTTGGGGCTACCGGAAAACGTGCCGGCGATGAGCGAGGCAGATGCCTGCGTTCGGGTGAAGTCGAGCAAGGGGCTAGGGGGCTCGGGAGGACGAGCGGAAGGGCTCGACGGGCTTCTGGCCGTGCCATGAGCACGATGCCATGGTCGAAAGTGAGCTTGGCCGACTATGGCCACGATGGCGATGCAACAGGCGGCGGCCGGAGTACGGTGATGCTCGGACGCGTGGCTACGACGGTGTAACAAAAGGGGAAATAGGGGGAATGGGCGCGGCTCACCAAGAGGAGGTCGGTGACGAGCTCGTACAGGGCCGGGGTGGTCGGGGTGGTGCAGATCGACAGCGAGGCCGCGGCGGCCGAAGCTGAAGAAAACGGTCGATGGCGATGGAATGGGGCGCTCCGGCTCAGTTCGAGGGTCGGGAATGACGAGGGAGTCTGCGGCGTTGCTCCTGGTCGCTCTGGCTCGTTGCGGGAGGGCCGGTGGTCGCGAGCTTTACGGAACAACGGCCATGGCGGCGCTCGGGCTCACGGGAGAGGAAGGGACCAAGGCAGGGAGAGGGAGAAGTGAGGCGAGGGAGAGTCAGGGGGGATGGACGAGGGGGTCCTTATCCCCTCGGCTGTCGGTGGTGTCGGCGTGTTGCCTCCTCGCCGGTGAACGCCGGCACAGCCACAGGCGAGACGACAGCGCGAGGGAGAGAGAGTGAGGAGTGGAGAGTTGGGCCGGCTGGGCTGGGCCTCAGGCACTATTCACTCTGGCCCGGTGCATCGTGGCCTTTCTCTTTTTCTTCTCCAGTTTTTCTGTTTTTCTTTTTATTTAATAAACAGAGATGGGTAAGAGAATATTTGGGCACCCTATTTAATTAGGAAAAATATGGGAAGTGCCCCTTTAATTCCCTGGTGATTTTAGACAGTGCCACAAATATTTTGCAGACCAGTGGAATTCAATTGCATTTTACAAAAATGAGTTTGCAATTTTAAATTGCTGAATTAGCACTGTTTAAATGCTACTACTCATTTTAGCATAGAGGTGATGCTGTTTTCCTTAACAGCTAATTGTTTTGGTATTTTTGCTAGAAGATGTACATTTTTCCAGCAAATTTTAAGCAACTTTATTTTGCACTTTGAATTTGAATTGAATTCAGATAAGGATTTTGAAATGAGATGTTAATCCAATATGATTAAGCTTTGTAAATTCAAGATGACTTGGCACTAATCATAAGGGATTACTGTAGTGTGATGCTGGGGATGTTACAGGTTGTGCATGATTTGAATATTTTGTGATGAAGATGGAGCATAGCCAGACTATATGATTTTGTAGGGATAAGCTTTCTTTGGCCATGTTATTTTGAGAAGGCATAATTGCCTTGTTAGTATGCTTGAAGTATTATTGTTTTTATGTCAATATTAAACTTTTGTTTTGAATCTTATGGATCTGAACATTCATGCCACAATAAAGAAAATTACATGGATAAATATGTTAGGTAGCATTCCACATCAAAATTTCTGATTTTATCATTACCTACTCGAGGACGAGCAGGAATTAAGCTTGGGGATGCTTGATACGTCTCCAACGTATCTATAAATTTTTATTGTTTCGTGCTATTATATTATCTGTTTTGGATATTTTATATGCATTAATATGCTATTTTATATTATTTTTGGGACTAACCTATTAACCTAGAGTCCAGTGCCAGTTTCTGTTTTTTCCTTGTTTTTGAGTTTCGGAGAAAAGGAATACCAAACAGTGTCCAAACGGAATAAAACTTTCGCGATGATTTTTCTTGGACCAGAAGACACCCCGGAGACTTGGAGTTCAAGTCAGAAGAGCCATGAGGCGGCGACAAGGGGCGAGGGCGCGCCCCTTGCCTTGTGGGCCCCATGTGACTCCACCGACCTACTTCTTCGTCCTATATATTCACATATATTCCCAAACCCTCAGAAGCATCCACGAAAAGACTTTTCCACCGCCGCAACCTTCTGTACCTGTGAGATCCCATCTCGGGACCTTTTCCAGCACCCTGCCGGAGGGGGATTCGATCACGGAGGGCTTCTACATCAACTCTATTGCCCTTCCGATGAAGCGTGAGTAGTTTACCTCAGACCTACGGGTCCATAGCTAGTAGCTAGATGGCTTCTTCTCACTCTTTGATTCTCAATACCACGTTCTCCTTGATGTTCTTGGAGATCTATCTGATGTAATCTTCTTTTGCAGTGTGTTTGTCGAGATCCGATGAATTGTGGATTTATGATCAACTTATCTATGAATATTATTTGAATCTTCTCTGAATTCTTATATGCATGATTTGATATCTTTGTAATTCTCTTTGAATTATCGGTTTTGTTTGGCCAACTAGATTGGTTTTTCTTGCGATGGGAGAAGTGCTTAGCTTTGGGTTCAATCTTGCGGTGTCCTTTCCCAGTGATAGTAGGGGCAGCAAAGCACGTATTGTATTGTTGCCATCAAGGATAAAAAGATGGGGTTTACATCATATTGCTTGAGTTTATTCCTCTACATCCTGTCATCTTACTTAATGTGTTACTTTGTTCTACATGAACTTAATACTCTAGATGCAAGCAGTAGTCGGTCGATGTGTGGAGTAATAGTAGTAGATGCATAATCGTTTCGGTCTACTTGACACGGACGTGATGCCTATATTTCATAATCATTGCCTTGGATATCGTCATAACTTTGCGCTTTTCTATCAATTGCTCGACAGTAATTGTTTCACCCACCATATTATTTGCTATCTTGAGAGGAGCCTCTAGTGAAACCTATAGCCCCGGGGTCTATTTTCCATCATATTACTTTCGGATCTACTATTTTGCAATCTTTTATTTTCAGGTCTATAAACCAAAAAACCCAAAAATATTTACTTTATCTTTTGTTTAGTTTTACCTATCTCTATCAGATCTCACTTTTGCAAGTAACCGTGAAGGGTTGACAACCCCTTTATCGTGTTGGGTGCAAGTTATTCGATTGTTTGTGCAGGTGCTAGGTGATTTGTGTGTTGTCTCCCACTGGATTGATACCTTGGTTCTCTAACTGAGGGAAATACGTATCTCTACTTTGTTGCATCACCCTTTCCTCTTCAAGGGAAAAACCAACGCAAGCTCAAGAAGTAGCATCCCCAGTGGCGACGATGACCCCCGTGAGACCACCTGGTACCTTGATACCGGTGCGTCCAACGACATGACCGGCGACCACAGGGCCTTCACAGAGCTTGATGAGGGGATCATTGGGACCGTGCGCTTCAGCAACTGGTCTGTGGTGCGTATCGTGGATGCGGCATGATCGCATTCACCATCGACGGGGGAGCACAGTGCGTGTTCACTGACATGTACATCCCGCGCCTCAGGAGCAGCGTCATCAACCTTGGGCAGCTCGACAAGCACGCGTTAACATCCACGTCCAGTGCGGGGTCTTCACCATCCATGACTGGCGAGATCATCTCCTTGTGAAGGTACATCGCTTGCCAAATCATCTGTACAAGCTCACCATATGTCCCGTGCAGCACGTGTGCCTCGTGCTCCACCACGATACAAACTCATTTCAATGGCACGCGTGGTTCGGATGCCTCCACTTAGAGGCGCTCCAGATGACGGCCCGCGACAATATGATGTGCGGGCTCCCCAGCGTCGAGGACACAAGGGAGTTGTGCCAGGCATGCCTGGACGAAAAGCAGCGCTGAGCACCCTTCCCGCAACGCGCCAAGTACCGGGCAGAAGAGCGATTTTTGCAGCTGCACGCTGAATTGGGCGGCGTGATCATGCCGATGATGCCCAGCGTCCGCCGCTACTTCCTCCTCCTTGTCGATGATTTCAGCTGCTACATGTGGTTGATACTCCTTGATAACCCACAAGTATGGGGGATCAGTTGTAGCCTCTTTCGATAATTAAGAGTGTCGAACCCAATGAGGAGCTAAAGGTAGAACAAATATTCCCTCAAGTTCTATCGACCACCGATACAACTCTAAGCATGCTTAACTTTCGCTTTACCTAGAACACGTATGAAACCAGAAGTACTTTGTAGGTGTAAAGGGATAGGTTTGCAAGATAATAAAGAACGCATAAATAAAAACTAGGGGCTGTTTAGATAAATAAGCAATTAAGTTAGTATAGCGAGTGTGGAAAAGTGGTGGTAGGAGTTGCGGAATTGTCCCTAAGCAATTGACTACGTTACTAGACTGATAGCAAGTTTTATGTGGGAAAGGCCACTGCTAGCATGTCATCCCTTACATGGAATTCTATGCACTTATGATTGGAACTATTAGCAAGCATCCGCAACTACTAACGTTCATTAAGGTAAAACCCAACCATAGCATTAAGATATATTGGTCCCCCTTCAATCCCGTATGCATCAATTTATATGCTAGGCTGAAGCTGCTATCACCCTTGCCCTCCAATACATAGTCCTATCAACATACAACTAACCCTATGGTGTGATCCACACGCGCTCTCATATGATGGGCACCAAAGGACAGCAACATAACCACAAGCAAATTAAACCAATCATAGCAATTCACCAATCACCGATAGGACAACAAAAATCTACTCAAACATCATAGGATGGCAACACGTCATTGGATAATAATATGAAGCATAAAGCACCATGTTCAAGTAGAGGGTACACCGGGTTGCGGGTGAGTGGACCGCTGTAGATAGATGGGGGAAGGTGATGGAGGTGTTGGTGAAGATGACGGAGTTGTTGGAGTAGATCGCCGTCACACGATGATTGCCCCGGCGGCGTTCCGGCGCCACCGGGAGAGAGGGGGAGAGAGCCCCCCTCCTTCTTCTTCTTCCTTGACCTCCCCCCTAGAAGGGAGGAGGGTTCCCCCTTTGGTCCTTGGCCTCCATGGCGGCGGAGGGGCGAGAGCCCCTCCGCTATTGGATCTCTCTCTCTGTTTCCTTCTGTTTCTTCGTTCCCAATTCTGGCCTTTCACCGTTTCTTAAATTCCTGGAGATCCGTGACTCCGATTGGGCTGAAATTTTAACATGGTTTTTATCCGGATATTAGCTTTCTTGTGGCGAAAGAAGGGCACCAACCGCCTTACAGGGTGGCCTCAAGGGTCCAGGGTGCGCCCTACCCCCTGGGGCGCGCCCCTATGGCTTGTGGGCCCCTCGGGCATCGTCTCGCGTTGATTGTTTTTCCCAAAAATCACATATATTCCAAAAAAAATCTCTGTAAGTTTTTATCGCGTTTGGACTTCGTTTTTTATGGATATTCTGCGAAACGAAAAATATGCAACAAACAGGAACTAGCACTGGGACTGGATCAATATGTTAGTCCCAAAAATAGTATAAAAAGTTGCCAAAAGTATATGAAAGTTGTAGAATATTGGCATGAAACAATCAAAAATTATAGATACGACGGAGACGTATCATCATCCCCAAGCTTAATTCCTGCTCGTCCTCCAGCAGGTAAATGATAAAAAAAAGATAATTTTTGATGTGGAATTCTACCTAGCATAATCTTGATCATATAATCTAATCATGGCATGAACATTAAGACATGAGTGATTCAAAGCAATAGTCTATCATTTGACATTAAGACAATAATACTTCAAGCATACTAATAAAGCAATCATGTCTTCTCAAAATATCATGGCTAAAAGAAAGTTATCCCTACAAAATCATATAGTCTGGCTATGCTCCATCTTCATCACACAAAGTATTAAATCATGCACAACCTTGGTTTTAGCCAAGCAATTGTTTCATAGTTTAGTATTCTCCAACTTTTTCAACTTTCATGCAAGACATGAGCGTGAGCCATGGATATAGCACTATAGGTGGAATAGAATATGATGGTAAGGTTGTGTGGAGAAGACAACAAGGGAGAAAGTCTCACATCAACTAGGCAAATTAATGGGCTATGGAGATGTCCATCAATGGATATCGATGCAAGTGAGTAGGGATTGCCATGCAACGGATGCACTAGAGCTATAAGTGTATGAAAGCTCAAAAGAAACTAAGTGGGTGTGCATACAACTTGCTTGCTCACGAAGACCTAGGGCAATTTGAGGAAGCCCATCATTGGAATATGCAAGCCAAGTTCTATAATGAAAAATTCCCACTAATATATGAAAGTGACAACATAGGAGTCTCTGTATATGAAAAACATGGTGCTACTCTGAAGCATAAGTGTGGTAAAGGATAGTAGCATTGCCCCTTCTCTCGTTTCTCTCATTTTTTTTGTTTTTTTTGGTGGGCTTCTTTGGCCTCTTTTATATTTTTGTAAAGTCCGAAGACTCATCCCAACTTGCGAGGGAATCATAGCTTCCATCATCCTTTCCTCACATGGGGCAATGCCCTAATAATGATGATCATCACACTTTTATTTACTTACAACTCGAGATTTACAACTCGATACTTAGAACAAAATATGACTCTATATGAATGCCTCTGGTGGTGTACCGGGATGTGCAATGATCTAGCATAGCAATGCCATCAAAAAACGGACAAGCCATGAAAACTTCATGCTAGCTATCTTACGATCATGCAAAGCAATATGACAATGATGATGCGTGTCATAATAAACGGAACGGTGGAAGTTGCATGGCAATATATCTCGAAATGGCTATGGAAATGCCATAATAGGTAGGTATGGTGGCTGTTTTGAGGAAGGGAATATGGTGGGTTTAATGCACCGGCGAAAGTTGCATGGTACTAGAGAGGCTAGCAATGGTGGAAGGGTGAGAGTGCGTATAATCCATGGACTCAACATTAGTCATAAAGAACTCACATACTTATTGCAAAAAAATTATTAGCCATCGAAGCAAAGTACTAGTACGTATGCTCCTAGGGGGGAGGTTGGTAGGAGTTAACCATCGCGCGCCCCTGACCCTCTTGCAAAGGAAGACAATCAAAAAATAAAGCATGCTCCGACTTCATCACATAATGGTTCACCATATGTGCATGCTACGGGAATCACAAACTTTAACACAAGTATTTCTACCAATCCAAAATTACTCACTAGCATGACTCTACTATTACCATCTTTATATCGCAAAACTATTGCAAGGAATCAAACATATCATATTCAGTGATCTACAAGTTTTATGTAGGATTTTATGACTAACCATGTGAATGACCAATTCCTGTTGACTCTCTAAATAGATATAAGTGAAGCATGAGAGTTTAATTCTTTCTACAAAAGATATGCCCACACTCTAACAAATATAAGTTTAGCAAAAGAGCATTCTACAAATGCCGGTTTTCTATGTGTAGAGAAACAGGCAATCCAAATTTCAAATGATATAAGTGAAGCACATGAAGCATTCTATAAATCAACCTAGGACTATCTCATACCAGCATGATGCATTATTAAAAGAAAAATAGAAAGCACACGACGCTCCAAGATTTACGCATATCATGTGACGAATAAAAATATAGCTCCAAGTAAAATTACCGATGGTTGTTAGAAGAAAGAGGGGATGCCTTCCGCGGCATCCCCAAGCTTAGTTTCTTGGGAGTCCTTGAATATTACCTTGGGGTGCCTCGAGCATCCCCAAGCTTAGTCTCTTTCCACTCCTTATTCCTTCATCCATCGTGATCTCACCCAAAACTTGAAAACTTCAATCACACAAAACTTAACAAAACCCTCGTGAGATCCGTTAGTATAATAAAGCAAATTACCACTTTAAGTACTATTGCAAACCCATTCACATTTTATTTTTGAATTGTACCTACTGTATTATAACTTCTTTATGGCTTATACCACCGATACAATCGGTATTTTAATCAAAACAAGCAAAACAATGCATCAAAAACATAATCTGTCTTAAATAGAACAGTCTGTAGCAATCTGAACATTTACTATAGTTATGTAACTCTAAAAATTCTGAAAAATTAAGAAAAAATAAAAAATTTGTATAGAAGTACTGTGTCAAAATTTCAGAAACTTTTGACATTCCAGTAAAAAATGTAAATTCACGTGCTACAGCCAAAGTTTCTGTTTTTGCACTGCACACACCAAACAAGCAATCTAATAATCCTAAAGGCAAATCTTGGCACATTATTTTTATAATACCATGGATTTGTACAAGGGGATAATTATTTTTGTTTAAAAGTTTCTGTAATTAATATTCACATAGTTTCCATGGGCATGAACAAAGTTCAAGGCATGCTCCCACTTTAACAATGCTCCTCTCTCTCACTTTCACTTTACTTTTTGAAAAAGTTTTAGGTTCCCCTCTTTATTTTTTTATTTTTAAACTATATAAAAGCACACAACAAAATAAAATGACTCCCTAAAACTTCCGGGGTGTCTCCCTGGCAGCGCTTTCTTTAAAGCCATTAAGCTAGGCATACAGTGCTCAAGTAATGGATGCACCCGGATCCCAAGGTATATCAAAGCCAATTTTAATTAACAATGAGTTGTAATTTAGTATTGAGCACAAAGTAATACATATCATGCAATGACGAAGTCTAACTCTCTTCCTATGCATCGGTATGTCATAAAAGAACAATTCATGCACACAAAGTAAAGGCCGATACATAGCATAAGCAGTTTCTTGCAATTTTATCGTATTGGAAACATAGAGAGGTGGAGATGTAGTTCCTCACTCATAATAATTGCAAGTAGGAGCAGCAAGCACATGCATATTATACTCATCAAAATCATCATGTGTAATGGTAAAATGCAACCCATTAATATAATCCTTAATAAGCGCAAACTTCTCCGATATAGTGTAGTTGGGAGAATTCAAAAAGATAATAGGACTATCATGCGTGGGTGCAATAGCAACAATTTCATTCTTAACATAAGGAACTATAGCAAGTTCATCTCCATAAGCATAATTCATATTGGCATCATGGCCACAAGCATAGCAAGCATCAATTTCATCAAAAAGGGATATTTCAAACGAATCCAAGGGATCATAGCAATCATCATAGCATTCATCCTTCGGTAAGAATGAAGGAAAATTAAATAATGTATTAGTTGAAGAGTTACTATCATTAGAAGGTGGGCACGGGTAGCTAATCCGCTCTTCCTCCTTTTGTTCTTCACTCTCCTCGTCATCTTTTTCATCTAATGAGCTCACAGTTTCAGCAATTTCTTCTTCCATAGATTCCTGCAAAATATTAGTGTCTTCTTGGACAACGGAGACTTTCTCAATAAACTCATTATATTCGGCATTATATTCATAATTCTCATAGCAATATTTAAGTATAGCATAATATTCAGGTCTGTAAAAAGCATCATCAAGATTTTCACACTTTTCAAACAAAGATTCAATTTCATAAGCACCCTTAAAAGCAACGAATTCTTCTATTCGTTCCACATCATAGTAATCATATATACCATTAGCGTAATAAGCCAAGGTTTTATTTTAATTAAATTTACATGAAAAGGGAAGGTGTGGAGCCTTCATCCTAGAGCAACAAGTATAATCATATCTCAAGCATAAATTCCAAGCATACCAATGCAACATATGAATTTGATCCCATAATAGTTTCCCTTTTTGAGTCAAGCAATAATCCCTAAATTCTTCACATTGATCTAACATGTCTCCCATTATATAATTGAATGGGGTTTTCTCAGGATTATTAAAGTAGTGCATAATATCTTTCACATAATGAGCATCGAGGGATTTAGGAGGTTCCCCATCTCCATGAGTAGCAAGTACACCTAATTTTTTTGGTATTTCGTGTTCCATATCCATAACTAAAGATAGAGAACAACTTAGAACAGCAAATAAAATCTACTTAGTGATAAAGCAAACAAGCACACATGAGAATATTCACCCCACGCTATTGCTCCGCGGCAACGGCGCCAGAAAAAGGTCTCGATAACCCACAAGTATAGGGGATCAGTTGTAGCCTCTTTCGATAAGTAAGAGTGTCGAACCCAACGAGGAGCTAAAGGTAGAAAAAATATTCCCTCAAGTTCTATCGTCCACCGATACAACTCTAAGCACGCTTAACTTTCGCTTTACCTAGAACAAGTATGAAACTAGAAGTACTTTGTAGGTGTAAAGGGATAGGTTTGCAAGATAATAAAGAACGCATGAATAAAAACTAGGGGCTGTTTAGATAAATAATCAATTAAATTAGCATAGCGAGTGTGGAAAAGTGGTGGTAGGAGTTGCGGAATTGTCCCTAAGCAATTGACTACGTTACTAGACCGATAGCAATATTTATGTGGGAGAGGCCACTGCTAGCATGTCATCCCTTACATGGAATTCTATGCACTTATGATTGGAACTATTGGCAAGAATCCGCAACTACTAATATTCATTAAGGTAAAACCCAACCATAGCATTAAGTTATATTCGTCCCCCTTCAATCCCGTATGCATCAATTTCTATGCTAGGCTGAAGCTGCTATCACCCTTGCCCTCCAATACATAGTCCTATCAACATACAACTAACCCTATAGTGTGATCCACACGCGCGCTCATATGATGGGCACCAAAGGACAGCAACATAACCACAAGCAAAGTAAACCAATCATAGCAATTCACCAATCACCTATAGGACAACAAAAATCTACTCCGACATCATAGGATGGCAACACATCATTGGATAATAATATGAAGCATAAAGCACCATGTTCAAGTAGAGGGTACAGCGGGTTGCGGGAGAGTGGACCGCTGTAGATAGATGGGGGAAGGTGATGGAGGTGTTGGTGAAGATGACGGAGTTGTTGGAGTAGATCCCCGTCACACGATGATTGCCCCGGCGGTGTTCCGACGCCACCGGGAGAGAGGGGGAGAGATCCCCCCTCCTTCTTCTTTTTCCTTGACCTCCCCCCTAGACGGGAGGAGGGTTTCCCCTCTGGTCCTTGGCCTCCATGGTGACGGAGGGGCGAGAGCCCCTCCGAGATTGGATCTCTCTCTCTGTTTCCTTCTGTTTCTTCCTTCCCGATTCTGGCCTTTCACCGTTTCTTAAATTCCTGGAGATCCGTAACTCCGATTGGGCTGAAATTTTAACACGATTTTTATCCAGATATTAGCTTTCTTGCGGCGAAATAAGGGCACCAACTGCCTTACGGGGTGGCAACAAGTGTCCAGGGCACGCCCTACCCCCTGGGCCGCGCCACTATGGCTTGTGGGCCCCTCGAGCATCATCTCGCGTTGATTGTTTTTCCCAAAAATTGTAGGGGAACGCAGCAGAAAACAAAAATTTTCCGACCTACGCACCAGCCCAGGACCACTACGGAGACTGCATACAAGGATTGATCATTTTCGTTACCGACTCGTAGCGCAGCGGAAGTAGAGTCGATGACGATCGTTGGTGTAGATCCCCATAGCTAGGATTTACAACCTCCCAACCGCGAGGATGTATACCCTCATCTTCCCTTCGGACAGCCCTCCGGGAGGCGGTCGAACAGTCCCCCGGACGGTGTCGCGGACAGCCCTTCGGGAGGACCTTCGAAACTCGAGCGGTCACTCGGACAGCCCTTCGGGAGGACTCACAGAACTCGGACCGTCACTTGGATAGCCCTTCGGGAGGCACTCTCGAACAGCCCCTCGGGCACTAAGATCGAAACTACGACCTCTCTACGGGGTTGCACACATACGGTGTCATCAATCCTGCAGGGCTTCGCCGTCCAGAACTAGTCCCTGCCGGAACCCAGACAGCCTTTCGGCTCTACGAAACTCTTTTCATGGGAGGGAGAGAGAAGCCAGATAACATCTTGGCATGTGTATGAGAGCAAGGGATGAGGAGAATGGCAGCCACTTCTCCTCCTTTTATAGGCCAAGGCAAGGGGTGGGGTGGTGGAGAAAATACCAAAATACCCAAGCTACATGTCCCACATGAGGGGTAATATGGTAATGCAAGTGGAGCACAAAGGGGACACCCAAGGGGGCCCCTACTTGGCCGGCCACAACCTTGCCCCCCCCATGGGGGGGGCCCCCCCAACAAGCCACCAACATGTCTCCATGAAACATGCATGCTCCCTAGACAAAAAGCCACCAAACATGCAACCCCCGATTCGTGGGATCTTGTCCCCTCGCGCTGAGACAAGATGTTTTCCGCGAAACTTTTTCTGAAAAATTCCAGAAGGTCCCAGAACATTTCCGGCACCCTCTAAAATTATTCTGGGCATGATCCGAAACATTTTCGGTGCGGTGGTTTTCATCAGCGGAAAGCATTAACAGCGGTTACGGCAGTTTCGGAACATTTCCGGTTTTTCTCTCCGAAAATTCCCAGAAGTTCCCAGACCAATTCTGGCATCCTTTGAAAATTTCCAGGCGGTGCCGAAACCCTTTTTGACCAAATAATATATTCCGAAACAACTTTTCGTTTTTACCGAAACTCTTTCGGTGTTCTCTCTCTCGGAACTCTTCCGTTGTCTCCGAAACATTTTCGGTGACTTTCTCTCAGACTCCCTGTCTAGCGTTCAACAGATAGATGACCCTTAATCGTGTGACCCTATAGGTTCGGTGAAGTATAGACATGACACGGAACCCCTTCCGATCAATGATCAACATCGGAGCCGTGGACACCCATATTGACACCTATACCCACACGAATAAATATTCGAGTGAACCTCCAGTTGCCGTGTTCTATTCCTGTTGCTTCACGATATGTTACAAATACCCGAGGTGAGACATGTTGGCATTCCCGTGGATCAACAACTTGTCCACTATGCTAGTTACCTCGTTACCGGTATTGTTCTCTTTTCTCGTTACCGTGTTCCGGCATCCCCGTGATCAAATCACAAAGTGTCTGGCCAGACGATGATGGATACCGTAACACCGAGAGGGCCCAGAGATATCTCTCCATCGTCGGAGGAGCAAATCCCAATCTTGAGCAATCAAGTTACTTGACATACTTTCCCATGAACCCGTAAGCCGCCGTAATAGCCATCCATTTACGGATGACGTTTAACAAACCCCAAAGTTCATGAATCAAGCATGAAGAAACTCGATACTCTCATGGTCTGAGGAATCATGCAAACGTTAACTATCTCTGTGTTATTAACCATTAACTCATGATGAATGTATCTCATAGCATAACATCAATTCGGGTCGATTCAACACAAATGTTCTTCTAACATTGTGCCCTCAAAGTTGCTGGCATAGACATGCCCATGATCAGGAAAACAGAACCATCATGCAACACTTGAGCCAGCCATAGAGGCTTGACTAGGAATACATTTTACCGTTTATTATTCCACACGTGCGTATGAGTCTTCCTCCGAGCCTCGTGGTTATTGCAGACTCGAGAACCATAGCAGTTATAGCATGGAACATAAACATAATAATGAGCATGGAGATAAAAAATAACATTTATTATTGCCTCTAGGGCATATCTCCTACAAAAATCACATATATTCCAAAAAAAAATCTCCATAAGTTTTTATCGCGTTTGGACTTCGTTTGGTATGGATATTCTACGAAACAAAAAACACGCAACAAACAGGAACTGGCATTGGGCACTAGATCAATATGTTAGTCCCAAAAATAGTATAAAAAGTTGCCAAAAGTATTTGAAAATTGTAGAATATTGGCATGAAACAATCAAAAATTATAGATACGACAGAGACGTATCACTCCTCTCGACGAAGGACGAGGCGGCGACGGTGCTCAAGCACTTCCAGGAGTGCGTGGAGACCGAGAAGCAATGCAAGCTCCGCACCCTTCGCACTAATTGCGGAGGGGAATGTGACATCCCCAGATCTTAATCATATCATTAAGCCAGTTAATTTGCCATGTCATCATTATTAACAAAGCCTAAATGCCACTTGTCCAAAAATCAAATTCAATATCCAATTTGAATTGCAAGTCAAAATTTTATATCTTCAAACGTGGAAATAAAAATTGTTCATATTATTTCTGTTATTCCAGTGAGTAAAAGTCATGTTGGAACCAACATCATTTGAAAGTTCAAAATTGCCCTTATCTATTTTTTAAATGAGCAAGCAGCACTTAAGTGGCCCATTTAAATTCAAACTGAAATTAAAGCCTTTCAAAAATAATCTCAAACCTTGTGGATAGTTTCACAATATTACAAAGTATTTGTGAGACAAGTTTCTTATGTAACAAATTCATTTGGACAAAAACAAAATAGAGAAGAAAAATGAAACAGAAAAATAAAAAGAAAAATGGAAGTGCCGCACTTTGCACTCGAGCCGAGCAACCCCACAGTGCGGCCAAGCCCACCCTGGTTGTCCTTTCGTCCACCTCCCGCCTGGGGACGTCCAGGAGGACCGCCGCCTTCGCCTTCGTCCTCTCCGAGCACCAGGACAAGCCAGACCACCCTCGCAGCTCGCAACCGTCGCCGTCTTCCCCGCGCGCGTGCTCTTCTGCCCCACCTCATCCTTGACGCTCCGCCCCCCGGCCTTCCTGAGCGTGCCACAGAACTCCGTTTACCGTTGTCCCCGAGATCGCCTTGGCCGCGCTCTTTCTCGCTCACGCCCGCCTGCGTCTGGTCGCGCCCGCTGCTGCCCGTGCGCGCCCGCAGCCCCCGCGCATGCCCCGCAACTGCCTGCACCTCCCCTCGCGCTCGCTCGTGCTGGCGCGCAACCCTGGACATGGCCACCGTGTGTCGTGCACGCGCGCGCATGCGCCCTGGGGCTCTGGCTCGGCTAAGCCACAGCCAACTGGGCCCTGACCTGTTTACATTAGTTTAGGGTTAAGTGATAACTTAAATAGCATAATGTGCCTATGACAGGTGGCCCCCACCCCCTAATTATCTAATTATTAAAATTGGTTAACCCTGTTGCAATGACAGATGGTCCCATAACCCACTGGTCCTAGGATTGAAACCTGGCTCTGATACCAGCTTGTGACGCACCCGCACTTGACCGTGCAATAATCATCCACGCAGCATGCACGATCACGATCGGTGACTCATGGTAGTACCACAACACAACTCTATGACACAAAATAATCATAAAACACTATATTAAAAGCCAGGGTCGAAAGACCCGAAATTACATCAAGAGTTAGGTCTGTCTACAGAAAATTACAAAGGTGCCTTAAGAAGACAAAAACAAACAACGAATCTAGTTCGAAAAGGCGCAGGCCTCCTGCCTGGGACCTCCAAACTACTTGGTGACGTCGAACTCCACGTAGAAATCATCGGCGATGGAACTTGCATCCGGGGCACTACTATCTGATAGCAGTAACCGGGTTGAGAGAAAAAGGTAGCAAAGCGACCGTGAGTACTCATCCAAAGTACTCACAAGAACTACATCAGATCTATGCTACATATGCATCGGTATCATAGAATGGGGTATATCTGTGGACTATACTGCAGAAATGCCAGAACTAGAGGGAGAAAAGCTCTATGTAACACAAGTGCCATCGTCTTGTAGCAAGAGAAGAGAATAGAACATCTTGCAGCAAAGGAAGAGTATGAGCGCATATGATACCAACTTGTAATTGACACATCAATACAATACCTTGAGATCCTTCCTTGACTCCCAGTGAGAAAATATCCGTGGGCAATCCATATTTATCTGGTTTGAGTAATTTAATAGTAACCGGTTCAAGTTGTATTAACATATAAGGTGGGTGAGTTTTATTAAGTATCCGGTTTAAGTGGTAAAGATCGGGATAAATGTGATATCCAAATGTCCTGTTACCATGGACACGGCTATTCGAATAGTTTTGTCTTCCCTGCAGGAGTGCACCACATAGCCCGATATGCTCGATTACCTCTGACCTGACACACTTTTCTGGGTAATGCCCGGCCTCGGATAACCGACACGCCGTAGTCCTACCTAGACTCCATAGAGAGGTCACCGCCGGTCTACATCCTAAGCGCGAAGGGGTCATTGGCCGATCGCCCTAAGCACTACGGGTCGTTGCATGCAGGGTTGGGTCCAAGTACCACCTCTGTCCTGGATGGCGCTGGCCTGGCCGTGCTGCAATGCTGAACTGGATGTTTGACAGAGCTTTCGGGAGAATGTACGATGCCGAGGGCCCCATAACCATTATCCCGCGTAGCGGTTAGTGCATATATGCCAATGGCAACTCGGATCAAATACCCAGAACTGTATAGTCGTATTATTATTAACTCGCGGAGACGACCAGGTCGCTCCGACTTGGTAATTCTCGAATCACGACCAGGGCCCAGGCCCAACACTGTCTGGAAGGTCTCTGCTAGCCCTGTCGCTCCGCCAACAGTGGATCACTCGCGGGTGCTCTCCTAGTCGACCCGACTATAGTATGAATCAGCCCTAATCATCAAGGGTGAATTCTGAGAAACCACCCTCAATAAGTTCATGCTTGATATACTGCACGACTGAGTCATCATCGAGGCTGAAATATGAGGAACCACCCT
The DNA here is from genome assembly GCA_011799875.1 of Thinopyrum elongatum. Lineage (NCBI taxonomy): Eukaryota > Viridiplantae > Streptophyta > Magnoliopsida > Poales > Poaceae > Thinopyrum > Thinopyrum elongatum. The sequence continues at coordinate 42,756,029 of CM022303.1, read as the reverse complement.
CAGTAAGAACACACTTGATGTGCTGCACTGCAGAGCCATCATCAAGGGTGAAAAATGAGGAACCACCCTCAGTAAGATCATGCTTGATGCGCTGCTCTGCAGATTCATACAACTGCATAGTCCTAATGATGTGTTCAAGTTCCGATACAACGACCAACGTGTTTGGATAACCTTGATAATATAGCATGGCAACACGGACAAGGGGGTAGGGCCAACTGATGGAACACCAGCAAAACTAATCTAGGCAGGCTAGGATAACAGGTAAAGCATCTGTACTGGCAACAAAAGTAGGCTATGCATCAGAATAGGATCTACCGAACAACATCGGTGACAATATCTATTGCACGAAAGTTGAGAGAAGGAATAGGCGATATAGGAATGATTATGGGGGTTTTGCTTGCCTGGTTGCTCTGCAGACAAAAAGGAATCTTCGGAAGTAGCCGATCACCGAATCAATAGTGGTCTCGGAGTCTACTGGAAAAGTAGTAACATGGGGGAAACAATAAATAACAGAGCAAACAAATGCATCACACAATGTATGTCATGGCAATATGTGTCGGTGATATGCTCTAATGCATTAGTCAGCATTTTAATTGAAGCGGGAAAATATTAGGAATATTTTCCCAGCTCCAGGTATTATTATCTATATTGATCTGGATGCAAAAGTTCCATTTAGGTATGTTAGGTGTGTTTGTCATGGATGTGGATCACATATTCGGATTCGTTATATTTTTTTGATCATCTTTCATATATAAAATATTTTCATCTGAGTTATAGATTATTTTATATGGTTTTTCAAAGTTTAAATGATATTCTGGAATTTCTGGATTTATTTAGTATTCCGAATTTAATAGCAAAAATGCCTGGTGTACACACTGAAGTGTACCCAGTAGTGCTGTTAGACACTGACAGGTGGGGCCCTGTTGACTGCTGAGTGGTTAACTTGGTTAACTTGGTCCAGTGGGACCTAGCAGTTAGTGACTCTGGTTATTTAACTGAGTTTAATTAGCTTAACTAAGATTAATTAGCAGGTGGGGCCCAGTGTCAGCAACAGTAGTTTAATTAACTACAACAGTAATGCGGGCCCACATGTCAGTGTCAGTTAGCACTTTAATTAGTGGCTAATCTTAAACGCTAATGACCTGGGCCCACCTGTCGGCAACCCAGGCGAGGTTTAAACAGCCGGCGCACGCGCTAGCAACCAAAAGCACGGCGGCTCGGCACGGGACCGTGCCGGAAACGACCTGCAGGTGACTATTTGCAGTGTGCTTTGCGGCTACGGGTTGCTGGGTTTCGTGTTCGTCCATTGGGACAATCGGGAGCGAAGCCCAACAACCCGTAGCCGCAAACCACGCTGCAAATGGTCACCCGTAACTCGTTTTCGGCGCGGTCCTATGCCGCGCCACCGTGCTTTTGGTCGCTGGCGCGCACGCCTGCCGTTTAGACCTCACCTGGGTCACCAACAGGTGGGCCTAGGTCATTACCGTTTAAGATTAGCCACTAATTAAAGTGCTAACTAACACTGACACGTGGGCCCGCATTACTGTTGCAGTTAATTAAACTACTGTCGCTGACACTGGGCCCCACCCTCTAATTAATCTTAGTTAAGCTAATTGAACTCAGTTAAAGAACCAGAGTCACTGACAGTGGGTCTCACTGGACCCAGCTGACCAGTCAACCGCTGACTGTTGACTGCTGACTCAGTAGTCAACAGGGCTCACCTGTCTGCCTCTAATAGTACTGGTAGGTACACTTCCGTGTGTACACCTAGCATTTTTGCTATTAAATTTAGTATATTAAATAAATCCAGAAATTCCAGAATATCATTTAAACTTTGAAAAATCATATAAAATAATTTATAACTCAGATGAAAATAATTTATATATGAAAGATGATCAGAGAAATATAAGGAATCTGAATATGGCATCCACATCCATGAAAAACACCCCTAACGTACCAAACATGGAACTTTTGCATCTAGATCAATACAGATAATAATACCTGGAGCTCCTAATATTTTCCCGCTTCAATTAAAATGCTTACTAATGCATTAGAGCATATAACCAACACATATTGCCATGACATACATTGTGTGATGCATTTGTTTGCTCTGTTATTTATTTTTTCCCCACGTTACTTCTTTTCTAGTAGACTCCGAGACCACTGTTGATTTGGTGATCGGCTGCTTCCGAAGATTCCTTTTCATCTGCAGAGCAACCAGGCAAGCAAAAACCCCTTGATCATTCCTATATCGCCTATTCCTTCTATCTACTTTCGTGCATTAGATATAGTCACCGTTGTTGTTCGGTAGATCCTATTCTGATGCATAGACTACTTTTGTCGCCAGTACAGATGCTTTACCTGTTATCCTAGCATGTGTAGCTTAGTTATGCTGGTGTTCCATCAGTTGACCCCACCCCCTTGTCCGTGTTGCCATGCTATATTATCAGGGTTATCCAAACACGTTGGTCGTTGTATCGGAACTTGAACACATCATTAGGACCATGCAGTTGTATGACTGTGTAGAGTAGCGCATTAAGCGTGATCTTCTTGAGGGTGGTTCCTCATATTTCATCCTCGACGATGGCTCTTCAGTGCAGCACATCAAGTGTGATCTTTCTGAGGGTGGTTCCTCATATTTCACCCTCGATGATGACTCTGTCATGTAGTATATCAAGCGTGAACTTATTGAGCGTGGTTCCTTAGAATTCACCATTGATGTTTAGGGCTAATTCATACTAAAGTCGGGTCGGCTCTGAGTGTACCCGCAAGTGATCCACTGTTGGCGGAGCGACAGGGCTGGCAGAGACCTTCCAGAGAGTGTTGGGCCTGGGCCCTGGTTGTGATTCATGAATTACCAAGTCGGAGCGACCTGGTTGTCTCCGCGAGTTAATAATAATACACGACTAAATAGTTCTGGGTATTTGATCTGAGTTGCCATTGGCATATACGCACTAACCGCTGCACGGGATAATGGTTATGGGGCCCTCGGTGTCGTACATTCTCCTGAAAGCTCAGTCAGAATATCCAGTTCAGCATTGCGGCACGACCGGGCCAGCGCCATCCAGGACAGAGGTGGTACTTGGACCCAACCCTGCACGCAACGACCTGGAGTGCTTAGGAAAATTGGCCAATAACTCCTTCGCGCATAGGATATAGACCGGCGGGGACCTCTCTGCGGAGTCTAGGTAGGACTACGGCGTGTCACTTATCCGAAGCCGGGCATTACCCAGAAAAGTGTGTCCGGCTAGAGGTAATCAAGCGTATTGGGCTATGTAGTGCACCCCTGCAGGGAATACAAAACTATTCAAATAGCCATGTCCATGGTAACAGGACACTTGGATATTACATTTATCCCGATCTTTACCACTTAAACCGGATACTTAATAAATCTCACCCACCTTATATGTTAATACAACTTGACATGGTTACTATTAAATTACTCAAACCAGATAAATATGGATTGCCCATGGATCTTTTCTCGCTGGGAGTCGAGGAAGGATCTTTGGGTATTGTATTGATGTGTTAATTACAAGTTCGTATCGTATGCGCTCATACTCTACCTTTGCTGCAAGATGTTCCATTCTCTTCTCTTGCTGCAAGACGATGGCACTTGTGTTACATAGAGCTTTTCTCCCTCTAGTTCTAGCATTTTTGCAGTATAGTGCACAGATATACCCCATTCCTTGATACCGATGCATGTGTAGCATAGATCTGATGTAAGTCTTGCGAGTACTTTGGATGAGTACTCACGGTCGCTTTGCTACCTTTTTCTCTCAACCCGGTTGCTGCTATTAGATAGTAGTGCCCAGGATGCAGGTTCCATCGCTGATGATTTCTATGTGGAGTTCGACATCGCCAAGTAGTTCGGAGGTCCCAGGCAAGAGGCCTGCGCCTTTTCGATCTAGAGTCGTTGTTTGTTTTCGCCTTCTTAAGGAACCTTTGTAATTGTCTGTAGACAGACCTAACTCTTGATGTAATTTTGGGTCTTTCGACCCTGGCTTGTAATATAGTGTTTTATGATTGTTTTGTGTCGTAGAGTTGTGTTGTGGTACTACCGTGAGTCACCGATCATGATCGTGCATGTTGAGTGGATGATTGGTGCACGGTCATGTTCGGGGGCGTCACATGGAATTCACCTCCGCCACTCTCGCTGAACACTTTGCCAGTACCGGGGTAAAATGGCACCATACTCGCCGCAATAGAACGGCATCATCGAGCGCCAGAAACAGACTGTGGTCAGGATGGCCAGAAGCGTGATGAAGGCGAAGGGCATGCCGGACTATTTCTGGGGAGAGGTGGTGACGACCGCTGTCTACGTCCTCAACCATGCGTAAACCTGCAACATCCAGGTGATGACGCTGTACGAGGCCTGGCAGAGCAAGAAGCCTGAGGTGGATCACATGCGCGTCTTTGGATGTGTCGCACACGTCAAGTCAGCGCGGCCGCACCTCAAGAAGTTGGATGATCGGAGCACGCCGATGGTGTTCATCGGGTATTAGACGGGATCCAAGGCCTATAGTGTATGACCCCACCAGCCGCTGCGTGCACGTGTCGTACGATGATATGTCTCCGACGTATCTATAACTTTTTATTATTTCATGCAATTATCATACCATTTTTAAATATTTTTTGGCAACAATTTATATTATTTCTATTTGGACTAACCTATTAACCCAGTGCCAAAGACCAGTTCCTATTTTCTATTGTTTTTTGGGTTTTTAGGTGAAAAATTCACGGAGCCAGGATGACCGTAAAATTTACGTGGATTTTTTATGAAATATATCTGAATTTATGACACAAGAATCATTGCAAGACGAGGCCCATCGGCCTCACAAGCCACCATGGCGCGCCCTGGATGCACGCGGCCCTGCCTTGTGGCCAAACCCTAGGTCGGCTTGACCTCTCCTTCGGGCGCAAGGAAGCTAATTATGAGAAAAAAATCGTGTTAAAATTTCAGCCCGATCGGAGTTACGGATCTTTGGCTATTTAAGAAACGGTGCTCGGCCTCAGAAGCAGTACCAAAAAGTCACGAAAACAGAGAGAAACAGAGGAGGGGAGATCCAATCTCGGAGGGGCTCCCACCCTCCAGGAGCCATGGAGGCCAAGAACCAGAGGGGGAACTATTCTCTCATCTAGGGGGAAGGTCAAGCAAGAAGAAGGAGGGGGGCCTTTCTCCCGCTCTCTCCCTGCGGCGCCGGAGCGCCGCCGGGGGAACCATCGTGACGGCGATCTACTCCAACAACTTTGCCGCCGTCATCAACAACTTTCTCCCTCTTCGTGCAGCTGTGTATCATCTCTCACCCCGCTGTAATATCTATTTGAACATGATGCTCTATGCTATATATTATTATCCAATGATGTGCTGCACCTCTATGATGTTTGAGTAGTTTCTTTTTGACCTATGGGTTAATTGAGGTATGATATGGTTGATATGAGTTGTATGTTATTATGGTGCTGTCCTATGGTGCCCGCCATGTCGCGCAAGCGTGTGGGGTTCCTGCTGTAGGGTGTTGCAATATGTTAATGATTTGCTTATAGTGGGTTGCAGGAGTGACTAGAAGACTAACCCCGAGTTCGTGAGTTGTTGCATATGAGATTAAAGTGGACTTTTAACTTAATGCCATGCTTGGGTTTTACCTTAATGAATCTTTGGTAGTTGCAGATGCTTGATAGAGTTTCAATCATAAGAACATATGGTCTAAGTACGGAAAGTATGTTAGCTTAAGCCTCTCCGTCATACGTATGATGGGTATCACATGTGTCATATACAATTGCCTAGGGACAATCCTTTTCTTATTGTTCTCCAAAACTCTCTTCTTTATTGTAGTTTTATTAAAACAACAACTAACTCTTTATTATCTTGCAAAGCTATCTTTTTGTTATCGCAAACTAGTTTTATTTTTTGTTCTAGGTAAAGTGAACATTAGCGTGCGTAGCGTTGTATCGGTGGTCGATAGAACTTGAGAGAATATTAATTCTACCTTTAGCGCCTCATTGGTTTCGACACTCTTATTTATCGAAAAGCCTACAACTAATCCCCTACACTTGTGGGTTATTAAAACCTTTTCTAGCGCCGTTGCCGGGGAGCAATAGCGTGGGGTGAATATTCTCATGTGTGCTTGTTTGCTTTATCTCTAAGTAGATTTTATATTCTGTTATTGTTCTCTATCTTTAGTTATGGGTAGAAAATGTACAATATCAAAAAAAATAGTTGTACCTGTTACCCCAATGGTTGAGGAACCACCAAAATTCCTTACTGCTGAAGCTTTCTACTTGGATCATCTTCGATCCGTTTGTGCTCGTGCTAAATACCCAACTAGATTAGTTGAGGGAAAATCATTTGGTGAGCATGCTTATTTTGTGCGTCATCGCTTGTCTCAAAAAGGGAAACACTTATGGGATCAAATAAGTATGTTATATTGCTATGCTATGAATTTGTGCTCTATACATGATTTTACTTGTTGTTCTAGAAAGGATCCTAAACACCTTCTCTTCCAATGTGAGTTTAATGATAATAAAATCTTGGCTTCTTATGCTAATAATGTTTATGATTATTATAATATTGAACAAATTGAAGAATTTGTTGATTTTAAGGGTACCTCTGAAATTGCTTCTTTACTTGAAAAGTATGATGATACTCATTACAAATCTGAAATGTTTGCCATACTTAAATATTGTGATGAAAACTATGGTTCTAATGCTTATATAACGAAAGTCTCCGCTGTATAAGAAGAGACTAATATTATGCAGGAATCTATGGAAGATGAAATTGCTGGAACTGTGAGCTCATTAGATGAAAAAGATGAGGAGGAGAGCAACGAACAAAAGGAGAAAGAGAGGATTGATCACCCGTGCCCACCTTCTAATGAGAGTAACTCTTTATCTCATACATTATTTAATTTTCTTTCGAGCTTACTGGAGGATGAACGGTATGTTGATGATTGCTATGATCCCTTGGATTCGTTTGAAATATCCCTTTTTGATGAACTTGATGCTTGTTATGCTTATGGCCATGATGCCAGTATTAATGATGCTTATGGAGATGAACTTACTATAATTCCTTATATTAAGCATGAAATTGTTGCTATTGCATCCACACTTGATAGTTCTATTATCTTTTTGAATTCTCCCAACTACACTATATCGGAGAAGTTTGAACTTATTAAGTATTATATTGATGGGTTGCGTTTTACCATTGCACATGATGATTCTATTGAATATAATATGCACGTGCTTGCTGCCCCTACTTGTAATTATTATGAGAGAGGAAACTCATCTCCACCTCTCTATGTTTCTAATACAATAAAATTGCAGGAAACTACTTATACTATGTGTTGGCTTTTATTATGTGTGCATGAATTGTTCTATTACGACATGCCAATGCATAGGAAGAGAGTTAGACTTCGTTATTATATGATATATGCTACTTTGTGCTCACTACTAAATTATAAATTATTTTTAATTAAAATTGGTTTTGATATTCTATGGGATCCTGGTAGATCAACTACTTGAGCATGTTATGCCTAGCTTAAAGGCTTTAAAGAAAGCGTTGCCTGCGAGACAACCCAGAAGTTCTAAAGAGTCATTTTCTTCTTTTGTGTGCTTATAAATTTTTCAAAAACAAAAAAAATAAAGAAAACTTTTTTCAAAAAGAGAAGTGATTGGAAAGTTATGCATTGAAGAACTGAGGGTCAACCTTAAACATTTGTATTCATGCTCATGGAAACAATGTAAAAAAAATCATGGAACTTTCTCATAAAAATAATTATCCGTTTGTACAATCCCACTGTATTATAAAAATAATGTGCCAAGATTTGCCTTTAGGCTATTTTCATTACAAGTTTGATATGTGCTGTGCAGAAACAAAAACTTTTTCTGTATTGTTTGAATTATCATATTTTACTAGGACATGCTAATTTTCTGAAATTTTTACACAGTACTGTCATATAAGTTCCCCGTTACGTCCTAATTGTTCAGAATTTTCTAAGTCCTATAAGCATACGTTCCATCTGCATCTTTTACAGACTGTCCTGTTTTCACAGATTGCTGTTATATTTTTTTATCGGGCGTCCGCCAGCCGATGTTTAGATTTTATCCGTCGCCTCGACGGCCGTTGGATGACCGAAAATATTGGAGCGTCGTGTGCTTTTATTATTTCTTTTAGTTATGCACCATACTGGTATGGGATAGTACTTGGTTGATTTATAGAATGCTCTTTGCACTTCACTTATATCTTTTGAGTATGGCTTTGTGGAATACTTCGTGTGCTTCATGTATATATTTTGAGGTTTGGCTGCTTGTTTCTCTACATTTGAAGTACTGTTATTTGTAGAATACTCTTTTGCTTCACTTATATTTATTAGAGCTTGACCGAGTCTTTTGTAGAAAGAATTAGAACTCTCTTGCTTCACTTATGCCTTTTTGGAGAGTTGAATAGAAATTGGTTATCTGCACGGTTAGTCATATGTATGTACGGGTGGTATATATAAAAACTTGCATAAAACTTGTAGATCATTGAACATGATAAGTTTGATTCTTTGCAATAATTTTGCGATATTGAGGTAGTAATAGGTGATTGTGTGGGTAAATGGTTAAAGTTTAGTACGAATATGGATGTTAAGATTTGTGATTCTGTATGCATGAAAGTGGTAGCCACAGGTATTAGCTAAGACGTCAGAGTGTAGGGATGTCATTGAGTGGCTCTCACGTGCGTTCAGATCGGGGGCATGTGATGGTTAACTCCTACCAACCTCCCCCCTTGGGGCATGCGAGTCGTGCTTGATTTGAATAGGCTACGAGACTTTCACAATAAATACTTAAGTTCTTTATGACTAATGTGAGTTTTTCGGTCTTTGGCACTTCCACCTATCCATATTTTTGGTATCCTCTTCGGTATCGTGCATTGCCCAGTCTCACCTCGAGACATGGCGCATACTTCGCCCGTACATCCAACCCCGTGGGATGATATGCTTTCTCACACATAAACCTCACTATATCTTTCTCAAAACAGCCATCATACCTACCTATCATGGTTCGGAAGCCAACAACTGGGGCTCGGCATGGCACGGCGTGGCGTCGACCTCCCGCCGGTGGCAGTTACAGGATATTCTGATTTGGGAACTGCACGGGAGCCATGATAATCTCGTATAAGTCCCTGTTGTTTGCATTTCGGCCCTCGGGCTCCGTGGACTTGGCAGCAAGGTTTTGGATACCTAACACAAAATAAAATTACCTGCCGGGGGGGGGAGGGTGTGGAAAATACTGAATGAATACTGCAAACTCCAAACGGAATCTGAATTCAAATATCTGAGCAAGTCAAATAGGTGCAGAACTATCATTACACATAAACTTGCTGAAGGCGCAGTGGTTGTTCCACCTCCAAATGACGTCAGGGGTCTTGAGTTCGAGCCCCGGGGAGGGATTCGAACCCGCGGCAAAATGACTTGCTGGTTCAGCAGCACCACTAGTGGATTTGTGTTCAAAGCGAGTTTCCGCTCTATTTGACTATATATTAACCGTTCAAATTAAAAAAAATCAAAATTTTCAATTTTTTTGAAAACGCTGCTTTGTAGTTTAGCCGTCAGGCTTACTATTTTCTGCACTTTAACCATATTATGGCTGACCGCACTACTGGAAAATCCATGTTTGCCGAGTGTCGGTGTCTTTGCCGAGTTCCAATCCGCGGGCACTCGGCAAAGATGGTCTTTGCCGAGTACAGTACTCGGCGAAGTTGTGAACTCGGCAACGGATCAGGTCCTTTGCCCAGAGCGCATGAAAAAACACTCGGAAACGGAATGCACTCAGCCTTTAGATATTTTGCCGAGTTCCTTTCCGGCGGCACTCGGCAAAGACAGTGACACGTGTCCTCACCCCCATGGTTGACGGCTCCATGACGGCAGGGGGTCTCTTTCCCGAGTGTTAGCTAACGGACACTTCCTATTTTATATTTTAAAATACGAAAAGTGTTTGCCGAGTGCCCGTATTGAAGCACTCGACAAAGAAGCTCTTTTTCCTTCTATTTCTTTCTTTCTTCTATTTTCTTTCTTTCTTTTCTTTGCTTTGCTTTGTTATTCTATTTTATTTTCATTTCATATCTTTCTTTCTTCTTTTCCTTTCCTCATTTTTATTTGCTTTCCTTTTTTCTCTTTTGAACATGTAAGGAAAGAAGAGGAGTCCCAACCACCAGGGGCCTTCAAACATGTTGTACACTCAACATACACCATTACATGTTTCATGTTAAAATTTGACATTTTTCAGAGCTCGTTTGACATATTTAAGCTATTAAAGGCATTTGTAGGCATTTAATGGATACAATTCAAATTTAAACTATAGGTACATGAAATATTCATCAAGATGGGTTGAAAATTTCTGCTTGTGTCCTTGTGTCTATGTTTAGACCTTGTGCAAGTAAAGAATAGGACTCCCATACACAAGGGGGCAAGACTCGATCACAAACATGGAGGTTATTGCCATTTTAATTTGAGAAAATGCAAACGAAGCTAGAAAATCATGAGACTTGGTATGGTGTCATGATATGACACTAGTAGAAAACCGGGCATCAGTCCCGGTTCCAGAGACACCAACCGGGACTAAAAGGCTGCCACGCGTCAGCAGCTCGTAGGCGCTGGGTTTTTTTTTTGAAAGGGGGGTTTATTAGGGGTTTTGGATAGTTTAAATAGGGGTTTCATATTGTGTTAGCTATAGCTACTACATATAGAGAGAAGTGACCTCTCTTTCTCCGTGCTTGGTCGACGCTAGCTACTACATATAGAGAGAACTCGACGCTACTAAGCAAATGAAGGAACCATTAATTACACAAGATCGTCATGAACATATACAGAGAGAAGTGACCTCTCTTTCTCCGAGATTGGTCGAACAACAAGTTTTCGTATTTCTATCTGACGCTACTACATATATACAATATAACATCTCTTACAATCCCTAACATCATCTACCGAAAGTCAGCTTTAATTTTCATATGGTATTCTCCGTCTTTATGTATGACGTGGTCAAGAAAGAATCCCGCCAATTCCTCTTGAATTGCTCGTATGCGATCTTGTGGTAGGACTTCATCCCGTATCTGCCACATCTAATTTAAAGAAGGGGGTCAATATATATATATATATATATATATATATATATATGAATGAAACTCAACACAATTGATGGTAATAAAATAAAATTGTGAATATTATTGTTTACGTACTTCATATTGTTTGTCAGAGTAGCCCCGCTGAGAGGTCGCGCTGTGGATGAACTCGCAAACGTAGTATCCACATAAATTATTCCCGCTTCCTGCCACAAGCACTTTACGAGAATATAGTTCAATCAAACTGATAATCAAGCATGATAAATGGTATTGATGAAACTACAATCAATGGGAGATGCGCGGCACTAGCTAGTACTACTTACTTTCGGGTGTGTAAATCGCAGCTCCCTCCGCAGTCCCGGAACGATTCTGGTGAACTCTTTCCAAACCCTGCCAGACAAAGAAAATAATTACTTGATATCCGGAAATGAACAAAGTTGCCAATATGATATGGTGCGCACCAATAAGCGACAATGATCGATTGAACTTACTTCTGGAGCATTGCAGTCATGTCCGCATACGTATTGGGATCTTTTTGTCTCGAGTCTAAGACAGTTACTACTCCCTGGTCAAGCTTAATCTCTAGCAGAATAAAGTGGAAGCTGCGCACGCATGCATAACTCATCAATTACATTACTATAACCTCGAGTAAGCGAAACCGAATATGCACAAGACAGTAACACTCACTTCAAATTGTAAGGAAAGAGTATTTTCCCGTTGTTTTGTTTTCGAAGCAACAATTTTAGCAAGTTGTCCACGGTATCTTCGACTCTGTTTTTAACCGACCATTCATTTATGGTATTTGGGTTAATGAACCCAATGTCATGGATTTGTGCTTTTTTGCATTCGATGATCTTCAGTCTGCATAATATAGTGAGGATAATTATATATACATGCAATGAAAGAGCTGAGCTATAGAGACTTAATTACAGAAGTAATACTTACAGACAGTAGCAAGTCATGAGTTTTTTGTCGAGGGTGTCTTGATTGAATAACTGGAATAACTCCACAAATTCAACAGGCATCACCTCAGTTCCAACGAGGTTGTGCTCCTCTTTAATTGCCAGCATCAAACTATTGTTCCCAGACTTCCTGCAGGTATCCATGTACCATTCATGCAATCTTCGCATCATCGTTGTTAGAGGAGGATGATCAAGTTTGACGAGAGGCTTCCCGTACTCATATCTGAAGATATCTACTACCTCTAACATTTCAAACGGTACAACATCAGCCAAGTAATCAGCAGGATTGGTACCGGGCACTAGCCCCGGATGATTAGCGACGATATCAATAGACACCCTGAGCGGGGGGTACGATTGCTTCGCCTGTTCGCCGAGCTGGGGAATTGTTTTCCCACTTCTTCGTTTTGCTTCTCTTGCAGCACTGCAAGTACTTCCCGACCGCTCCGCTTCCTTATATGTCCTTTCAATAATGCGCTCATAGTTGGATTGTGGCGGAGACGGCGGTGGTCGCTTAAGGGCATGCAGAGTGTGCTTCACTTTCACCTGATCTATTGTTTCCTTAGGAGGTGGAGGTTTCCGTGCAAAATGGGGCTCCACTTCGGCAGCACTGATTTCTGTGGTTTCCTCGTCGGTCCTCTCATATGGTAACTTTTCCAGAGGATTGAGGCTTGGACCGTATTTGAAATTCCTCCCGCCTCTTGTACTACTAGCCGCCAGAGCGGCGCCGTCTCTCTTCCGCCGTTGCTGACGCGGCGGAGTCCGCTGACACGCCGGAGGAGGCGGAGGAGGAGGCGGAGTGCTCCGACGCGCCGGAGGAGGCGGAGTGCCCTCACGCGCCGGAGGAAGTGGAGGAGGAGGCGGAGTGCCCTTATCACTCGTCGGAGGAGGAGGCAGAGGAGTAGGCGGAGTGCCCTGACTCGCCGGAGGAGGAGGAGGAGGAGGCGTCCAGTTTGGAAGCTTGATGTACTCCTTCCTCCATAGACAGGTACTCCTCAAAGCACAAACCATATGATTCTCCCCTTCACCTGTAGGGTGGTCAAGCTCCAGCTCCTGAAATCCCTCCATTATTTCATCCACAGCATAGCCATGTGGAATCGGACCGCAGTGAAAAGTTCCGTCAGCTTGAGGAGGTGCAACAGAGTCGACAACCACCTTCAAAGTGAGGTTCTGCCATTTCGACATTAGCTCGCAATGTTGAGCCTCGGTGATAGTATCCACGGGATGGCGAGGAGCCATGAAATCAGGCTGAACGAGCTCCGTGGAAGCCATGCTGCTTCTCCGCTGAGATGGTGGGGTAGCTTCTGGGTCAGCGTCGAAGGAAAGATCTTCGTGCCGCTGAGATGGTTGGCCGGCAGCTGCAAGTTCCTCTAGCTTTGCTATTCTTGCATTGAGCTTCTGCATTTCGCTCACCTCCAATTTCCTCTTTCTCTCTCGGCTTCTGTAACCACTGCTGCCGGGAAACCCAACCACCCATGGAACGGAGCCTGGTGTGCCTCGTGTTCGTCCAGGGTGCTCAGGATTCCCGAGGGCCTCAGTCAGCTCGTCCTTCTCTCTGTCAGGATTGAACGTCCCTTCCTGCGCTGCACAGATATATTGCTGAAGCTTCTTGAAGGGTATTGCAAGTTGCTCGTCCGTCCAATGACACTCCCCTGTTTCTGGGTCCAAAGTTCCCCCAACCCCGAAGAACCAGGTCCTACACCGATCTGGCCAGTTCAATGTCGCTGGTTGGACCCCTTTATCAAGCAGGTCTTGCTCAGCTTTGTCCCACAACGGCCAGGCTTTGTAGTAGCCACCTGACCCCATGTGATGGTGATACTTCTTCTTTGCAGCATTTTTCTTGTTTGTCTCTGACCTTTTCTTACCCTTATCCGATTTCTTGTAGGCCACAAATGCGGGCCAGTGATCTCTTATCTTCTCATATCGGCCGGTGAATTCTGGAGTCTTCCCTTTGTCGACAAACTTTGTGTTCAACTCTTTCTTCCAGTTCCTGAATAGATCTGCCATCTTCTTAAGAGCAAACGCCTTGACCTTTGGCTCTATAACTGGGTTATTCGGATCCTCCTCTGGCGGTAGGTTGAAATTTGCCATCAGCGAGGTCCAAAGATCACCTTTGAGTCTATCCTGGACATAAGAAACTTCAGGGTTGTCCTTACTCTTATTCCATTGCTGGACACTGATAGGGACGCTGTCCCTAACAATTGCTCCGCACTGATGTACAAATGCGTCCTTGGTCCGCTTGGGTTCAATCGGTTGGCCATCGTTCGCGATTGTTGTGATCGTGAACCTTTCATCCTGGCGCAACCTTTTCTTCGGGCCTCGTCTCCTTACGGAAGTTTGGCTCGATCCGGAGGGCAATAAAAGAAGAAAGAAGCGTTAATATATGTACATACCAAAACAATTAATGCATCAAGTCAGCACAGGCTTAATTAATATATATACCTCGCCGGACTTTGCAACAGCTCCCTCCTCCGTTCGGTCACCGGAGCCGTCATCATGGTCTTCTTCCTCCTCCATTCGGTCACCGGAGCCGTCATGATCTCCTTCCTCCTCCATTGTTGGATTACCGGAGCCGTCATCCTCTCCTTCCTGACCATCGGTGTCGTTGAGAAACGACAAGGGATCACCTCCATCGCGGATTATATCCCCCAACAACTCTTCTTGTTCTAAGTCTCTGTCCATAGTTTCTGCAAATATTACAACATGGCAATATACAAACATGAGAGATGGATATATTAATGGCAAACATAGACCCAGCTAATATCACAACAAGGGATCATATGCATATATGAGCAATGGATTAGTTGCGGACCACCTCTCTCATGCATGTCCGACGTCCCCCCTCATGTCGAAGTTATCGGGTAGGGGCGGGAGGGGGTAGGAGATTGACAACGCCCTTTCTTCTAGCGTTTGGGTGGCCTCGAGAGTTGGTCGGTCGAGCGGACCTGGAGTAAATTTTGAATGTATGAGTCTTTTAACTCATTTTGAATATATGAACATTTCACTTAGTAACTTAGTAACTTGGTAAATTTTGAATATATGTTGAATTCCCGAGAGAGTTAGGGGTGTTCTAACGCGGCACTACATGATATATAGGTGAAGGGGGATAACATCCGGGATTGTTCGGACAGATGAACCGGAGGGGGACTCCTTCCCCCTCATGTCTGATGAGTTTTTACACCCTCTCTCCCATGAAGCATTCATCGAACAAACTTAATATGAGTTTTAACAGAAAACATTCATCGATCAAAATTACAACAGAAAAAATTGACCAAGTTTTCATATATCATCATATCATCATCATCATCATCATCATCATCTACTACAAAAAAAACTGACCAAGTTTTCATATATATATATCATCATATCATCATCATCTACTACAAAAAAAATTGACCAAGTTTTCATATATCATCATCATCATCTACTAGAAAAAAAATTGACCAAGTTTTCATATATATATATCATCATATCATCATCATCATCTACTACAAAAAAAAAATTGACCAGGTTTTCATATATATACTACAGAAAAAATTATCTAACAAAATGTTCATCCATCCATCCATCCTTATTCAAAATGTTCATATTCTACAATATCACCAAAAAAAATTCTATGAACATAAAAAATTCTAACTTTTGCGTATTCTTTGCATATGAACATACATACATTTTCTTTTTTTCTTAAATGTAACTTTTGCATATATGAACGTACATACATAAACATTTTATGAACAAAAAATAGACTTTTTTGTGAGTATTACATAATCTCCAATATTTTTCTAAAAATGCAAAAAAGAGCATATACAAAGCATATACAGAGAACATACATACATACATTTTTCTAAAAATGCAAAAAAAGAGCATATACAGAGGACGGGGACAGCGACGATGGTTGGCGGCGACGCTTACGGGTGGCGTGCGGTGACGGCGATGAGAAGGAAAGGGGAGGAGGCAGGGGCTCATAGCGCGGTCATAGGGAACGGCAGTGGGCTCGGGGAGGGCTCGAGGTCGCCGGAATCGGTGGCGGCAGTGATGAACGGCGTCGGGGAAGAAGGGGTCGCGGGTGCCGGCGTGGAGCTTCCCCGGGCAAACGAACGGGCAGAGGCAATGAGGTCGAGCACGGGGAGGCTTCCGGGCCGGTCAGAACGGTGAGAGGAGGGTGGCGCGTCGGGGCAGGGCAGGGCGAGGGCGTCGACAGTGATGGCGACGAGGAGGCAGGGCGCGGCGATGGGAGAAACTGGGGAAAATTCCCAAGTATTGGCTTATATAGCCACATCTTTGGTCCCGGTTGGTGGCATGAACCGGGACCAATGCCCTCCTTTAGTCCCAGTTCGTGCCACCAACCGGGACCAAAGGTCTCTTTTCGTCAGCCCAAAGGGCGGGAAGTAGAGACCTTTGGTCCCGCTTGGTGGCACGAACCGGGACTAATGGTGGGCATTGGTCCTGGTTCGTGCCACGAACCGGGACCAAAGGTGGGTATTGGTCCCGGTTGGTGCCACCAACCGGGACGAAAGTGGGGTGCTGCCCGGGGCCAAAAGTTTAGTCCCAGCTCGCTAGCTGAGAGGGCTCGAGAGTGGTTTATAAGCGCTGCTGCGCCAACCCTCTCGAGCTCCTCTCAACTGCAGGCTTACAGACCTAATCGCACACTCCTCTGCCTGTTGGCCTACTGGGCTACTGCGGGCCTGAATCCTGGCCCAACTAGCTGATTGGGTTTCTAGTCGTATTCAGGCCGTGGTGGCCCAGTAGGCGGCATTTTTTTAATTTTTTTCCAGTTTTTTTGTTTGCTTTTTTGCTTTATTTATTTTCTTTTGTTTCTACTTACAGCTAAATACTTACTGTTTTTCAGTGATTCTTTTTGCTTTTAGGTCACAAAAATTATAAACTTTCTGTTAGTGCCATTAGTTTTCAAATTTGAATAGTTTAAATTTGAATTCTTTGAAATTTGTGTGAATCACTAGTTTCTGAATAACTTTATTATAAAAATAGATTTTTTAGTGATTCTTTTTCCTGCTATTATATTTATTGGTTTATCATTATATTCAATTTGGTAATTTTTAGTATATTTAAATGTCTGTTTTAATCAAAACACATTTTGTTATTTTAGTTTTCTATTAAAGTTTCTAACAAAAAAATTCTTTATGAAAATTCTTTTTGCTATTATGTTTTGAACAAAAAATACTTTGATAATTTTAGTTGCATAAATTTTATATAATTTTAGTTTTAAAAATACTAGAGGTTTATAAAATCTTTTTAGTTGATTCCTTTTGCTATTAGATTTTATAAAAGCTTTTTAGTTGATTCTTTTTGCTATTGAAGAATATTATAGTTTTGTTTTAGTTGATCATAACAGAATATTTTAATTGATTATTTTTAGTTCATTCTTTTTGCTATTAGAGTTTCATAAAAGTTTTCTAGTTCATTCTTTTTGCTATTAGTTCATTCTTTGAGCTAAATGACCCTGAAATTGAAAAGCACTACAAATGAACTCTGAAAAGGTTGAAAGTTGGCATGATATCATCATTTCACCCACATAGCATGTTCTAAAAAGTTGAGAGGGTTATGGCAAAAGCTGGATGCACTTCGTGTACAAAATGGACAATCTCTTTCGAATTATCAGGGTTTCGGACGAAAACTCATCTGTTACAAAGGGATTTCATTTTTTTGAACTTATTTGAACGCCAGACTTTTTGTGTGTTCAAAATGCACCATTCAAAGCCACATCATCAATTTTCAACCCTTTCTGACTTCATTTGGTATTTTTCATGCATTTACTGATTTTTTTGAGCTAAATGACCGTGAAATTGAAAAGCACTACAATGAACTCTGAAAAGGTTGAAGTTGGCATGTATCATCATTTCACCCACATGCATGTTCTAAAAAGTTGAGAGGGTTCGGCAAAAGCTGGATGCACTTCGTGTACAAAATGGACAATCTCTTTCGAATTATCAGGGTTTCGACGAAAACTCATCTGTTACATAGGGATTTCATTTTTTTGAACTTATTTGAACTCCAGACTTTTTGTGTGTTCAAAATGCACCATTCAAAGCCACATCAACAATTTTCAACCCTTTCTGACTTCATTTGGTATTTTTCATGCATTTACTGATTTTTTTTAGCTAAATGACCTTGAAATTGAAAAGCACTACAAATGAACTCTGAAAAGGTTGAAAGTTGGCATGGTATCATCATTTCACCCACATAGCATGTTCTAAAAAGTTGAGAGGGTTACGGCAAAAGCTGGATGCACTTCGTGTACAAAATGGACAATCTCTTTCGAAGTATCAGGGTTTCGGACGAAAACTCATCTGTTACAAAGGGATTTCATTTTTTTGAACTTATTTGAACTCCAGACTTTTTGTGTGTTCAAAATGCACCATTCAAAGACACATCATCATACGAAAACTCATCTGTTACAAAAGGCATTTCATTTCTTCACATGTAACTGCAGTGATATTCTAGATCAAAGGAATCATCATAATAGTTGTGGAGAGAAAGTCTTCACTTTTTCTTCGCTTGTGTCCTTTGCTTATTGTGTCGTAACCATGGCTAATCTTCATCGTTTAACAGGGTGCTTGGGTCAGCCTTGACTTTGAAGGGAGGAATTTCATGAAACTTTTCATAATCTTCAGACATGTCTGTCTTGCCCTCCACTCCCACGATGTCTCTTTTTCCTGAAAGAACTATGTGGCGCTTTGGCTCATTGTATGATGTATTCGCTTCCTTATCTTTTCTTTTTCTTGGTTTGGTAGACATGTCCTCCACATAGAAAACCTGCGCCACGTCATTGGCTAGGACGAATGGTTCGTCTGTGTACCCAAGATTGTTCAGATCCACTGTTGTCATTCCGTACTGTGGGTCTACCTGTACCCCGCCACCTGACAGATTGACCCATTTGGACTGAAACAAAGGGACCTTAAAATCATGTCCATAGTCAAGTTCCCATATGTCCACTATGTAACAATAATATGTGTCCTTTCCCCTCTTGGTTACTGCATCAAAGCGGACACCACTCTTTTGGTTGGTGCTCTTTTGATCTTGGGCGATCATGTAAAATGTATTCCCATTTATCTCGTACCCTTTGTAAGTCAATACAGTCGAAGATTGTCCCCTGGCCAACGAGTACAGCTCATCAGAAACAGTGTTGTCACCCATGAGATGTGTTTGCAACCAACTGCCGAAAGTCCTGATGTGTTCACATGTAATCCAGTCGTCACACTGCTCCGGGTGTTTGGAGCGCAGAATATTCTTGTGTTCATTGACATACAGGGTCACCAAGGTAGAATTCTATAGAACTGTGTAGTGTGCTTGAGACCAAGAATGCATGTCCCTACATATTATTGAGTCCGCTCCTAGTGTGCCTTTTCCAGTCAGTCTCCCCTCATATCGCAATTAAGGGAGACCAATCTTCTTCAGGTCAGCAATGAAGTCAACACAAAACCCAATGACCTCCTCCGTTTGATGGCCCGTGGAGATGCTTCCTTCTGGCCTAGCACGGTTACGAACATATTACTTTAAGACTCCCATGAACCTCTCAAAGGGGAACATATTGTGTAGAAATACAGGGCCAAGAATGGCAATCTCGTCGACTAGATGAACTAGGACATGCGTCATGATATTGAAGAAGGATGGTGGGAACACCAGCTCGAAACTGACAGGATATTGCGCCAAATCACTCCTTAATCTTGGTAGGATTTCTGGATCGATCACCATCTGAGAGATTGCATTAAGGAATGCACATAGCTTCAAAATGGCTAGGCGAACGTTTTCTGGTAGAAGCCCCCTCAATGCAACCGGAAGCAGTTGCGTCATAATCACGTGGCAGTCATGAGACTTTAGGTTCTGGAACTTTTTCTCTGGTATATTTATTATTCCCTTTATATTCGACGAGAAGCCAGACGGGACCTTCATACTGAGCAGGCATTCAAAGAAGATTCCTTCTGTTCTTTGGTAAGAGCGTAGCTGGCAGGACCTTCATACTGCTTTGGAGGCATGCCGTCTTTTTTGTGCACACGTTGCAGGTCCTCCCGTGCCTCCGGTGTATCTTTTGTCTTCCCATACATGCCAAAGAAGCCTAGCAGGTTCACGCAAAGATTCTTCATCACGTGCATCATGTCGATTGCAGAGCGGACCTCTAGGTCTTTCCAATAAGGTAGGTCCCAAAATATAGATTTCTTCTTCCACATGGGTGCGCGTCCCTCAGCGTCATTCGGAACAGATAGTCCGCCGGGACCCTTTCCAAAGATTACTTGTAAATCATTGACCATAGCAAGTATGTGATCACCAGTACGGACGGCGGGCTTCTTCCGGTGATCTGCCTCGCCTTTGAAATGCTTGCCTTTCTTTCGACATTGATGGTTGGTCGGAAGAAATCGACGATGCCCCAGGTACACACTCTTCCTGCATTTGTCCAAATATATACTTTCGGTGTCATCAAAACAGTGCATGCATGCGTGATATCCCTTGTTTGTCTGTCCTGAAAGGTTACTGAGAGCAGGCCAATCATTGATGGTTACAAACAACAACGCATGTAGGTCAAATTCCTGTTGGTCGTGCTCATCCCACACACATACACCTTTTCCATTCCACAACTGTAAAAGTTCTTCAACTAATGGCCTTAGGTACACATCAATGTCGTTGCCGGGTTGCTTAGGGTCTTGGATGAGAACTGGCATCATAATGAACTTCCGCTTCATGCACAACCAAGGAGGAAGGTTATAGATACATAGAGTCACGGGCCAGGTGCTATGATTGCTGCTTTGCTCCCCAAAAGGATTAATGCCATCCGTGCTTAAACCAAACCATACGTTCCTTGCGTCACCGGAAAATCCCCCCACTTTCTCTCGATTTTTCTCCACTGCGACCCGTCAGCGGGTGCTCTCAACTTCCCATCTTTCTTACGGTCCTCTTTGTGCCATCGCATCAACTTGGCATGCTCTTTGTTTCTGAACAAACGTTTCAACCGTGGTATTATAGGAGCATACCACATCACCTTGGCAGGAACCCTCTTCCTGGGGCGCTCGCCGTCAACATCACCAGGGTCATCTCGTCTGATCTTATACCGCAATGCACCGCATACTGGGCATGCGTTCAAATCCTCGTACGCACCACGATAGAGGATGCAGTCATTAGGGCATGCGTGTATCTTCTGCACCTCCAATCCTAGAGGGCATAGAACCTTCTTTGCTCCGTACATGCTGTCGGGCAATTCGTTATCCTTTGGAAGCTTCTTCTTCAACATTTTCAGTAGCTTCTCAAATCCGTTGTCAGATACACCATTGTCTGCCTTCCATTACAGCAATTCCAGTGTGGTACCGAGCTTTGTGTTGCCATCTTCGCAATTGGGGTACAACCCTTTTTTGTGATCCTCTAACATGCGATTGAACTTCAACTTCTCCTTTTCACTTTCGCATTGTCTCTTTGCATCAACAATGACCCGGCGAAGATCATCATCGGGCACATCGTCTGGTTCCTCTTGATCTTTAGCTTCCCCCATTGTAGCATCACCGTATTCAGGGGGCACATAGTTTTCATCATCCTCTTCTTCTTCGTTGTCTTCCATCATAACCCCTCTTTCTCCGTGCTTGGTCCAAACATTATAGTGTGGCATGAAACCCTTCTCAAGCAGGTGGATGTGAAGCGTTTTCGAGTCAGAGTAAGACTTCGTATTCCCACAGATAGGGCATGGAAAGCACATAAAACCATTCTGCTTGTTTGCCTCAGCCACTTCGAGAAAATTATGCACGCCCTTAATGTACTCGGAGGTACGTCTGTCACCGTACATCCATTGCCAGTTCATCTACGTGCATTATATATAATTATGTGTGTCAAAAACCATTGCAGAACATCATGAATAGAGAAGTGACCAAATTAATAGAAGTTCATCATCACATTAAAACCAAAGTACAGTAGTGATCAAATGTTATTACTGAAAAAATAAATAAATAAAGTTCATACATTGTTCTCATTGAATAACATATAGCTCTCTAGAGCATCTAATTTAAACATACATTGAAACTATGTAAACCATTTCAATGCAACAACAAATGCGATCATAATCGCAACTAAGGTAACCATTGATCCAACGGCATAATGATACCAAGCCTCAGTATGAATGGCATATTTTTTAATCTTTCTATTCTTCAAGCGCATTTTATCCATCTTGATCTTGTGATCATCGACGATATTCGCAACATGCAACTCCAATTCCATCTTCTCATCCTCAATTATTTTTAATTTTTTCTTCAAGTAATTGTTTTCTGTTTCAACTAAATTTAACCTCTCGACAAGAGGGTCGATTAGAATTTCCGGTTCACATACATCCTAGATAAAAACATCTATGTCACGTTGGTCGGCATAATTGTCATAAACACTAAATGAAACAAATAGTTATAAAAGATAATATATACCACATCCGAATAATAGACAGGACGAGGGCCGACGGGGGCGGATACCAAAACCATCGCACTATATAATAACAAACAATAATAAAAGTAAGAAAATTATACAAGTATCTACCTAAATCATACAAGTATGAATTTTTTTCTTTTAGAAAGAAGATAAGAACAAGAGGCTCACCACGGTGGTGCCGGCGACGAGATCGGCACGGGCGATCGACGGCGGTGAGGACGGGGACGGGACAGGACGGACCGTCAAACCTAGACAAATCTTGAGGAAAATGGAGCTTGGACAAGGAGCTTCGAGAGGAGAAAGCTTAAGTGTGGCTCGGGCATTTCATCGAAGACCTCATGTGCATAGGAGGTGAGCTAGAGCACCACAAAGCTCTCCCACGGCCGGCCAAAAAAACAAAGCAGTGGCTCTGCTCGCGGGCAGGGGCGGGGGTATATATAGGCCTCTCTTTAGTCTCGGTTGGTGGCTAAAACCGGGACTAAAGGACTACATTTGGTCCCGGTTCCAGCCACCAACCGGGACTAAAGGTTGTGGGCCAGGAGCGAGGCCCATTGGTCCCGATTCGTGTCTGGAACAAGGACCAAAGGGGTCAGACAAACCGGGACCAATGGCCCCCGATGCCCGGCCGGCGCCCTGGCCTCACGAACCGGGACCGATGCCCCCTTTGGTCCCATTTCGTGAGTGAACCAGGATTAATGCCCTTATCCTGGCCTCAACCAAAGCCCTGTTTTCTACTAGTGTGACTCCTAGAGGCTGTGGTAAAAAAAATTAGAATGTTTCGCGAAAGTTGTTACACTGACTGCTTACAAACTAGACCATCTCCGATGAAGGAATGGACCAGGTTTGCATGCGAAGTGACCACTGATTCATCTGTTGGCCTTCAAATAAATTCCACACTCAACATACACCATTATATGCTTCATGTTAAAATATGGCTTTTTTCAGAGTCCGTGCTATATTTAAGCCATTAAGTGCATTTCTAGGCATTTATTGGATATAATTCAAATTTGAACTACATGTACATGAAATAGTCACCAGAAATGGGTTGAAAAATTCTATTTGTATCCTTGAGCCTACGTTTAGGCCTTGAGCAAGTAATGAATAGGACTCTCATACACAAGGGGGCAAGACTCGGTCACACACATGGAGGTTATTGTCATTTTAATTTGAGAAACTGCAAACGAAGTCAGAAAATCATGAGACTTGGCATGGTGTCATGATACGACCCCTAGAGGCTATGGTAAAAATTTAAGAATGTTTTGCAAAAGTTATCACGTAGACTGCTTACAAATTGGACCATCTCCGAGGAAAGAACAAGGTTTCGAGAAGGAACGGGCCTGGTGTGAATGCGATGTGACCGCTGATTCATCCATTGGCCTTCGAATTTTTTCTAGACTCAACATACATTGTCACTATATGTTTCATGCTAAAATTTGGCATTTTTCAGAGCCCGTTTGCTATATTAAAGCCATTAAGTGCATTTCTAAGCATTGAATGGATATAATTCAAATTTGAAATGCAGGTACATGAATTAATGGTCAGAAATGGGTTGAAAAATCTTATTGATGGTATTTAGTCTATGTTTAGCCCTTATACCATGAAAAAATGGAGTGTGAAACACAAGGGGGCCGAGACTTGGACACCAACATGGAGCTTAGTGTTTATTTTATTTTGAAAAATTTAAACGAAGCCAGAAAAACATAAAACTTGCCATGGTGTCATGATATCACCCGTAGAGGTTTGTTGACACACGAACACGTCACGTGTACCCTCGATGCCGGGGGTGATGCACCGCAGCTCATGTCGAAGGAGACCCGACCGACAGCGCGATACCCAAGACAGTCGGCGGGTGCTTTTAGGACCCGAAACCCCACACGCCTGGGAGGGACCCCGTCAGGGAGTGTGGCGGCTATGGGCTGCCCTAGGTCGATTCGCTCGCCCCTAGAGCCTCGGGATTCGCTGCTCTCAAACATGAAGAACAGCGAAAAACGAGAGAGAAAAACGATGGAGAGATAAAACGTAGATAAAAAGTAGTATATTGATTTGTTCGATTGTGTGTTGTTCAACCGGCCGTCACCCCCAACATATATAAGAGGTGGCTGGACTTCCCATACAAGTAAAGGATTCATATAGGCTTTCCTTACAAGAAAATTACATCAATTCACGTCCTACAGTTCTAGTTTTAGTCCAACTCGGATTCAGCCCGAATCTGTCCCATACTTCGGTCATGCTTCTTGCGTGGGCTGTAGATATCGCATACTAACTTGGATGGAGTCGAGTTCAACATCAAACTTGTCCACCTCGATGATCTGCATAACACAACGTGGGCCACTTCTCCTTTGAAGGTCGTCTTTATGACTTTTAGGGCCCATCTTAACTGTGGGTCGGATTCAATTATGCAGTTTTCTGAACTGTCTGAGTCTCGTAACAACTTTGCAGGCCGTATACTATCTCCGATGATGATGACTCCAAAAGAAAAGTTGACCATTTCGACAATACGCACTACTTCCGTGTAGAACACTTTTCCATCCGAGGTCATCTGAATAATCTTTCGAGCCCATCTCCAATTTCTGGTCGGATTGACTTTGACAGCTTCCATTTTTCCGGCAAGCTTTCCACGCCGGCAAGGTTTCCACCCCGGCAAGCTTTCCACACCGGCAAGGTTTCCACCCTAGCAAGCTTTCACACCGGCAAGGTTTCCACCCCGGCAAGCGTTCACACCGGCAAGGTTTCCACCCGGCAAGCGTTCACACCGGCAAGCTTCCACGCCGGCAAGCTTTTCATTTTGCCGGCAAGCTTCATACTCGGCCGGCAAGCTTCATTCAGCCGGCAAAGGCAGAATAACTCACGCGACCCATTAGACACCACCTAGGTGGGTGTCTGGTCCCTCGCGTCACTTTTTCACTCAGGACCGGTCCGCAAAGTGTTGCCTCTAACTTTTGCATACGAACTCGGATTGGAATGATTTTTATATCAAAATCAACCGATTCGACGAGACGAAAACAATTCATGTAGAAATTTTTTTCATATGAGGCCATCTTAATTGCGTTTAATACCATGCCAAAATCTGGTGTGAACAAGGTTATGGTAATTTTTTTAGATTGTTTCAAAATAGTCATCACATAGACTGCTTACGAATCTGACAATCTCCGAGGAAGATTGTGACATATCAAAATCTGGCATGTGACATGTGACATGTCAAAATCTGGTATCACATATACTGCTTTGTCGATTGACCTTGAAACTTTTTTCACACTCAACTTACATCATTAGATGTGACATGTCAAAATCTGGCATATTTTTGGGTCCATTTGCTATATTTAAGCCATTAAGTGCATTTCTAAGCATTTAAAATTTAGAAAAATATTAAATCAATTCAAAAATTATAAAAACTCCTACAAAACAACTTATATGTAATATATTACATGTAAAAAAATTATTATGGTATATAAGATAAAAAATATATTTGTGCAAGTCATAACAAAGGAAAGAAAAATAGGGAAAACATGTTTGCCGAGTGTTTTATGAAGTACATTGGGCAAAGCCTTCTGTTTACCTTGTATCTTAAATTTTGACACTTGGCAAAGCCACCGAGAGACTCACGTGCTTCGTTCTGATTGGTCAGTGCAAGCCTCCCACGGATCGCGCTCTGTGGCCGTTCGATTGTCCCGGATCCAACGACGAGACCGTCTCCTCCCCTCTCTCATTATCCCCCCTCTCTCTCTTCCCTCACAGCCGGCCAATCCTCTTTCATCCTCTCCATTGCCTCTTCCCTCCTCGTCATTGGCTAGAGATCCATGCGCTCCATGCCGCGCTTGTCGGCGACAAGCCCCAGCCTTGCCGCCATTCACATGCTTCACGCCGTGCTGGTCGGCCAGCCTCGCCTCTTACCTCCTGGATGGCCTTGCTTCTTTCCTCCTCAGCCAGCTCCTTCTCGGTCACCTTGTGGTGCGCCACCGGAGACAAGCCCTAGCTGGAATTCTAGGAAGCCACCGCTGCGGAGATCCAGGAAGCCGCCGCCGTGGAAGCCGCCGACGATGACGACATCCACCCGGCTCGGGTCGCGCCATGGACTCGCCTTGAGGTCACCACCACGGGCCATGGGACCGGTGCAGTCCGCAGACGTCTCGATGCCGCGACCATGGCCCAACGCGCCGGTGTCGGCGCCAGGCGGCATCTTTTTTTTATTTTTGCAAAAATGCTTTGCCGAGTACCTACTGCGCGGAACTCGGTAATAGCTTGTGCCACATGGCAAGCACCATCTCCGTCCGGTGCCCGTCAAGTGATTTTGTTATGCCATGTACCCTTTTTTGTTACTCAGCAAAGCCTTTGCCAAGTTCCCGATGGACGAAACTTGGCAAACTCCGCTTTGCCTGAAGGGTGTAAGCCAAGTGCCCTTTGCCGAGTTTAAATCTACTTTTGTCGAGTGTTCTGGGCACACAACAAAAAAGGGAATTCCAGTAGTGTCGAAGCGGTGGCTCGATCGGGAGGACCGGCTAGGGATCATGTTGGCGGCTGGATAGGGTTAACCCTAACCGCACACATCCTCGGCCGCTTTCGAATGGGCCGAAAGGCCAGATAGGCTGAGGCCTTTGCCGGAGTGTTTGTCATCTGCTGGCGGACGGCAAAGCCTTTGCCGTCCGCCAAGCATGCCTTTGCTGTCTGCTATGGCAGACGGCAAAGCAGTTGATTCCAGTAGTGTCATGGACATGGTCCAGTACTGCTTTGAGCCCATTCACATACATTCGGCTCATATTCATACAGATGTTTTTCCTTTCCAATAATTTTTGCAAATAATTATGTATTTCAGCACTAAATATTACATCACAGGTCATAAATCCCAATAAAATAGTATCAAACCATCAAATCATACATACAAAAAAACTGAATACAGAAAATTTAGTTCACCAAAAATAAAATTAAAGGCTAAATTTTCTTCCTCTTCCATCTTCCAAAACCCACAAAACCTGGCATTGGAAGGATCAGCCATTAGAAGCATATAGAATACAAGGGAAACAATCAAAACAAAGAAATGAATGCATACACTATGAAAATTACGACAACACTAATATTTTTTATCTTAATATAACAAACAGAAATGTAACCTGAGCATAAAACATATGGCATTATCAACAAGGCAAAGGAGATTTTACAGTGCCAGCTCAGGAACAAAGGAAAGCAGATTTTACTGTGCCAGCTCAGGATGCCACCATGCACACTCCAACAGAAACTAAACGGTCAGGAAGAGCAGGACGCTACCATACCTGGAAATGCTGCTAGCCAGTCGAAATGGGGCCGGGTCCCCAAAAATCACTCACACTGCGTGATGAAGCACGTGATGTGCAGGACTCCGTTGGGGTTGAGATTGTGTAGCTAGACACCGTAGTAGAATAGCAATCCCTGCATGAAGTCGTGTTGGGCAAGGACAAGGCCCGCTGCTTGAACGGGATCGACAGCACCCGGTTGTGTGGATGAGGAGCCGGATCGGCCTCCGCAACTAGTGCTCTCCAGTTGGTGATGTACCAGGGCAGGATTGAACCCAACATAGTGAGCTCCTCCAGTGTCTCCAACATCACCGGCAATGGTAGCCACCAGCCTGCATTGGTCCCGACGGTGGTGGCAGCTCTCTGACTACCTCCTCCATGTGCCATTGATGGCGTTCGAGTACTTGGTGGCTAGTTTAAAGGAGGGAAGAAGTCTACGCAAAGAACTTCTTTCCATGGCAATGGCGAAAGGGCACGAGGAAGAAGAAGGCAAGGGTGGAATCCCGTCCCCTGTCCCGCATCACCTTTTATAGGGGGGATTGTAATGTCTCCCCGGTGTGTGCGATGCATGGCCATGGTCCTCCGCCACAGCTTCCCACTATGTGCATGACCCGCATGAAATGCAAGGTGTGATGAAGACGGTCCAAAACCTCAGGAGCCCGTTGTGCTGTTTGCTTGCATTTAATGCGGCAAGCGATGTAATGATTCATTAATGATGGGATGTGACCTCTCTGGGGCCCACGGTGCTTCATGCTCTCGTAGGCCGGATTCGCCCAGGCTCGATGGACCTAATGCCTTCTGCATGGCTTCTGAGCTGGACAAGACCCATCCTTCCACATCGATGACGCCAGGGATGATCTCATCAAGATTCACGATGCTCTGTGCCCTTACGAGCCGATTTGACCAGGCTAAATTGAACCAGGTGCCACCTGGGCGGCACCAGGAGCCCTCGGGAACCAGATTTCATCTACTCGTTGACTGTCGTAGCCAAAGAACATGTTGGAGGAGTAGTACGGCTGGCGCACCTCACGTGCCCCGCATCAGCTTCACCATAGGGTGTCCACACCCGAGCGAAGGGCTGGCCAAGCGCCGCGCCCCACGCAGCACTAGTCGGTCTATGATTTGACTCGGAACCAAGAACTAAGGTCCAATACTCAGTTTTGATATGAAGGTCAGGGGTATTTCCTTTACAGGGCACAAGCCAGCTTCGAAGAACTTGGATTAGACCGAATACCACCCTGGTTTCGGTTAAAATTTATGATATGCTCTCCACCGGGCCACTATCCGCTCTCCTCGATGGAGAGCAGTGAATGTCACCGAGACATACCCCGTTGCTATCCCACTAATCTCGTTGTTCCGGCCCTTTAGAGAATAGTGCTGGATTTATATTTTTTTAGGAATTCCATGAGTCCATCAAGATCCCACTATAAAGTACAAGACGGCGCGCTCAGTCCAGTTTCCACTTGGAACCAGCAAGACCTTGAAGGGTTCGGGGGCTACTGACGATGCCATGCCCCTGGGGTTTACCAGCGGAAACAAGAGTCGGCCCGTCAGCCACGGGGCGGCCCAAGCCCACGACTCGGAGGTCCACTGGTGCAATAGGCTCAGCAACCAGGCATGCTCAGCAAAAAGGAAGATGCACTACTTAGTGTCGATGACATGCTAGTGGACTTCGCTTCTACTGACATATAATGTATGTGTTTTTATATGAGTTTATAAGTACACTATAATGTATAGAAACTTCTGAAAATAATCCAATGGAAAAGGAAATGTGTTAAGTGGAAACTGGGTCTACTAACATGATATTAAGGGAGATTAAGTATGTTTAGACCCTTGAGAAGAGTAATGAAAGTGTCATGACAATTGATGGCCGTGATACGGTGATTGTCGGTTCTGGCCAAGCCACAATTACACTCGTTATGAGTACTAAATTGGTAATCCAAAATGCAGTGTTGTATCCTGATTCTACTCATACCCTGCTAAGTTTTAAGGATATCCGCAAAAATGTTTTTGTGTTGGAACTCATGAAGAGAGTGAGTTGAAAGCACACTCATAACTCAGTAAAAGGGATTGAAATAGGAAATCCTATAGTAAATGTCTTCTCCACCTTCTGGGTTGTATTATACATACATCAAGTCAGAGACGCATATGTCGTACAAAATAATTTTTTAGAATCTTGATAAGTTCAAGATATGGCATGGTCGCCTGGGTCATCCTAGTATTTGGATGATGAGAAAAATATTGATGGTTCCATTAGACACAATCTATCGAGTGTGAATTTTCTGAAATCATCGGATTTTGTATGCACAACATGTGCAACTAGGAAATTGATCACGAGGTCATATTATCTCTAAGACAAAGGATGAGCCACTAGATTTCCTTGGACACGGGATATATGTGATCCAAGTCAACCATTATCTGGACCAATCCGATATTTCATAGTGCTAACCGAGGCATCAACGAGATGGTCCAATGTGTGTCCTATTTCTATAAGGAACCATGGTTTTCAAAAGTTGATTACTCAGATCATTAATTTGAGAGAAAATCATCCTGAGCACAGGATAAAATCCATTAGAATGGATAATGCTCCGGAATTCAGTTTGCCTCCTAGCTTTGGGCATAACTCTGGAGCATTTTTATACCATGTGTACATACCCAGAATGATCTTGAGGAATCAATTATCAAGAGGATAAAGTTAATAGCAAGATTTCTCCTACAGAGTTGTAATTGCCAACATCTTGTTGGGGACATGCAGTTTTACATACTGTCGTGGTTAAATCCCGACGGTATTAATGATGGGGTGTTGCACTTAGCTGGTTGCCGGGGTCACATGAGGCAAACTTTTACCCAGGTCCGGGCCCTCACAATCGAGGTAATACCCTACTCCTACTCTGATGTATAATATGGATCTACCCTCATATGAGAACTAGGGTTTTGGTGTACAATGGCGTTTTTTGCTAGGATCACATAGGTTATGATGTTTTTTTAGATCTGCCCGGGAGGTCCATGCCTTGCCTTATATAGGGGGGCAAGGCTAGGGTTTGCAAGAATCTAGGTCGGTTATGATCTAGCCTAATTATGTCGGATAACGCTAGATCCTCTAGATTTCGTGTCTTGCACATTAAGTTGATGATGCGCCCTATTGCACCAGTGGACCTCCGAGTCGTGGGCTTGGGCCGCCCCGTGGCTGACGGGCCGACTCTTGTTTCCGCTGGTAAACCCCAGGGGCATGGCATCGTCAGTAGCCCCCGAACCCTTCAAGGTCTTGCTGGCTCCAAGTGGAAACTGGACTGAGCGCGCCGTCTTGTACTTTATAGTGGGATCTTGATGGACTCATGGAATTCCTAAAAAAATATTAATCCAGCACTATTCTCGAAAGGGCCGGAACAACGAGATTAGTGGGATAGCAACGGGGTATGTCTCGGTGACATTCACTGCTCTCCATCGAGGAGAGCGGATAGTGGCCCGGTGGAGAGCATATCATAAATTTTAACCGAAACCAGGGTGGTATTCGGTCTAATCCAAGTTCTTCGAAGCTGGCTTGTGCCCTGTAAAGGAAATACCCCTGACCTTCATATCAAAACTGAGTATTGGACCTTAGTTCTTGGTTCCGAGTCAAATCATAGACCGACTAGTGCTGCGTGGGGCGCGGCGCTTGGCCAGCCCTTCGCTCGGGTGTGGACACCCTATGGTGAAGCTGATGCGGGGCACGTGAGGTGCGCCAGCCGTACTACTCCTCCAACATGTTCTTTGGCTACGACAGTCAATGAGTAGATGAAATCTGGTTCCCGAGGGCTCCTGGTGCCGCCCGGGTGGCACCTGGTTCAATTTAGCCTGGTCAAATCGGCTCGTAAGGGCACAGAGCATCGTGAATCTTGATGAGATCATCCCTGGCGTCATCGATGTGGAAGGATGGGTCTTGTCCAGCTCAGAAGCCATGCAGAAGGCATTAGGTCCATCGAGCCTGGGCGAATCCGGCCTACGAGAGCATGAAGCACCGTGGGCCCCAGAGAGGTCACATCCCATCATTAATGAATCATTACATCGCCTGCCGCATTAAATGCAAGCAAACAGCACAACGGGCTCCTGAGGTTTTGGACCGTCTTCATCACACCTTGCATTTCATGCGGGTCATGCACATAGTGGGAAGCTGTGGCGGAGGACCATGGCCATGCATCGCACACACCGGGGAGACATTACAATCCCCCCTATAAAAGGTGATGCGGGATAGGGGACGGGATTCCACCCTTGCCTTCTTCTTCCTCGTGCCCTTTCGCCATTGCCATGGAAAGAAGTTCTTTGCGTAGACTTCTTCCCTCCTTTAAACTAGCCACCAAGTACTCGAACGCCATCAATGGCACATGGAGGAGGTAGTCAGAGAGCTGCCACCACCGTCGGGACCAATGCAGGCTGGTGGCTGCCATTGCCGGTGATGTTGGAGACACTGGAGGAGCTCACTATGTTGGGTTCAATCCTGCCCTGGTACATCACCAACTGGAGAGCACTAGTTGCGGAGGCCGATCCGGCTCCTCATCCACACAACCGGGTGCTGTCGATCCCGTTCAAGCAGCGGGCCTTGTCCTTGCCCAACACGACTTCATGCAGGGATTGCTATTCTACTACGGTGTCTAGCTACACAATCTCAACCCCAACGGAGTCCTGCACATCACGTGCTTCATCACGCAGTGTGAGTGATTTTTGGGGACCCGGCCCCATTTCGACTGGCTAGCAGCATTTCCAGGTATGGTAGCGTCCTGCTCTTCCTGACCGTTTAGTTTCTGTTGGAGTGTGCATGGTGGCATCCTGAGCTGGCACAGTAAAATCTGCTTTCCTTTGTTCCTGAGCTGGCACTGTAAAATCTCCTTTGCCTTGTTGATAATGCCATATGTTTTATGCTCAGGTTACATTTCTGTTTGTTATATTAAGATAAAAAATATTAGTGTTGTCGTAATTTTCATAGTGTATGCATTCATTTCTTTGTTTTGATTGTTTCCCTTGTATTCTATATGCTTATAATGGCTGATCCTTCCAATGCCAGGTTTTGTGGGTTTTGGAAGATGGAAGAGGAAGAAAATTTAGCCTTTAATTTTATTTTTGGTGAACTAAATTTTCTGTATTCAGTTTTTTTGTATGTATGATTTGATGGTTTGATACTATTTTGTTGGGATTTATGACCTGTGATGTAATATTTAGTGCTGAAATACATAATTATTTGCAAAAATTATTGGAAAGGAAAAACATCTGTATGAATATGAGCCGAATGTATGTGAATGGGCTCAAAGCAGTACTGGACCATGTCCATGACACTACTGGAATCAGCTGCTTTGCCGTCTGCCATAGCAGACAGCAAAGGCATGCTTGGCGGACGGCAAAGGCTTTGCCGTCCGCCAGCAGATGACAAACACTCCGGTAAAGGCCGCTTTGCCGTCTGCCAGCAGACGGCAAAGACATTGGTTCTTTGTCGTCTGCCAGCAGACGGTAAAGACCTTGCCTCTTTGCCGTCTCCCAGCAGACGGCAAAGACCTTGCCTCTTTGCCATCTGCAGGCAGACGGCAAAGAGGCCAAATAGGCCAGCCCAGGTTGAACGGGCTGCTGCCACGTGGCCTGTTTGCCGTCTGCTAGCAGACGGCAAATTGGCTATATAGCCCCTGTTTTTTCTTAAATTCAATCAATTTCACAGATATATATATATATATATTCATTTCAAAAATTTCAACAAGTACATATAGCCAACATATCCCTGCCATATGGATCATCCAACATATCCAACACATATATCATCATCCAACACATATATACACCAAATGAAAAGTCCAACATATCCAACAATTAAGCAAAAGGTCCATATACAATACAGCCACCATCCATCCATACATATATACATAGCAAGTTTCAAATTGTTTATCCTACAAAATCAAAACAAAAAGGAAGGACAAGGAGAAGAGTAGACTCCAACGCAAGCTTCCGTGATCTGAAGGAAATCTGCAAAATGGGAAAGAAGAAAGCTAGAAGAAGAAGAAGAAGACTAGAAGAAGAAGAAGAAAAAGAAGCAGAAATGTGAATGTATGGTTAAGTACTGAGCTATGTTCATTAAAACACCGAGTTGGATAGCCCCCAAACCCTATAACTTTAATTGCGATAGAAACACTGCCCTGTTAATTCGAAACAGAGATGTAACTCATATGACTCCCATTATTCTTGTAATAACAATAAGGCTAATCTATTAAGTGGACAGCAAGTGTCCTTCATCTAATGAAATAAATACTGTGAACAAAAGCAAATTAAATGGAACAGAGTATCCCGGTAGATGGGTTAACGATGATAGCTAGTTAATGCACTGCATTTCTCACAACAATCAGAAAGGTACAGACATGTCCACCGCTCCACATGAAGTTAGAGAAACCCCTAGCTCTATCTGTTACCCAAACTAATCTTAAGCACCAGTGTTCTAATAAGGAGGTCTTATCAAAAGAGCATAAAATAATCATACACACAGTAAACCGTACATAAGCCAAGAATAAATAATCTACACATAGGCCATTCCTATGACATGAACATGCTTAGGAAAAGAGCATAAAATCTCTTAGTACCCTACAGGAGGGTACATAACCAAGGAAGAGAACATTTTTAGCACAAAGTAAGAGCATATGAATTAGCATAGGAAGGACAACCTAGCATGGAGAATACACCTTCTGAGCAAAGGAATGCAGCTAATTGAACAAGAACCAACGGACAAAGCACATTAAAGTAGCCGTCAAGAAAAACCCCACAGGTTTTGCACCAGCCAAATCTAAGAATGTATCCCATGTGATTTGCCCATTTTAGATGCATACATAACTACAACTATATCTCTCTTACCAGATTACCTTGCAATTTATAGCTAAGCTCATGGTTGTTCAGAAAAAGGAAAACAAAAGAACTCACAAGTGTAGCAGAGTGCATGTTTCACCGAGGGAACCTTCAAGTGACCTTGACCTGTGTAGCAGAGTGCATGTTTCACAGGTTTTGCACAAGGGCCTGGCAATGACTTCAAAGACAGTCCAACTAAACAAAAGAACAAACTCTGTAAATATCATAATTCAGTTCTTCCGAACTATTGCTACTTGTAACTGACTTTGAAAAATCTCAGCTATCCAGATTTTATGAACCACCATATGGTATCTTGCCATAACAATAAAAGGGAGATGCACTTGTATAGTGCCAAGAACAAAACATAGGATTGTTCTAGCATACAATATGATAAGAAGCATCATTCTACCATATAGAAAAAAAATCAGGAAGTGAAATCCCAGTACATGGAACTTACAAGGGAGTGGCGACTAATGATTTGCCACTCTGACCTCTCGTCAAACAGCCGATAATAAAATAGGAAAAGGTAAATACTTCCTCAAACGATTCCTTTCCTCGTCATCATTAAAACTTCCTAAATTCCTTGGCCCCCTTTGTGTACAGAGATATGCTAGCGCAAGAACACATGATTCAAAATACATTTCTCTCAAAACAATTCTTCTCCTCTTCCTTCTTTTATTTTCAGCATCAATGCAAGCAACCAAGTCTAACTGATCTGACATTTCTGCTACATTGCAAGTATCTACTTGTAAGATGTTGTGCACACAAACAAAACACACATGGCATACAACAAGACAGCAGTGAATTTCTTGCAGAAGTTTGGATCAAAAATTACCTTCAACCTGGGAGAAGAATACCACTACAACCAGCAGTACACCACCACAATCTCGTGCAGAACAGCAGGTCAACCTGAAAGAAAAAACAGAGGATAAGGGTTCCTGTCAGGCTACTGCAATGGCGCTGAGCATCAGGAGGAGCAGTTGGCGCTGAGCAGCCCGCCATGAATGCCTAGATGCGGGGCAGCGGGGCGGCTGATTGGACCCGTGCTACGATGGCACCGAGCAAGCCCGCCATGGATGACTAGATGCGGGGTAGTGGGGTGGCCGCTTGGACCCGTGCTAGGCGGCGGCGATGTGGGAGATGAGGAAGTAGCAGGCGGCGGAGGCCCGGGACGGCGGCGGCGCCGAGCAGCCCGCCACGGACCTATGCACCGGTGGGATTTACTGGGGGTTGGGGGCGACCCGGGTTGACCCGGCGCGGTTAGCTGTGGGTCTGCGTTGTTCTTATTATTCTTTATTTTAATCTGCTTACTCTCTCTTGGGTTCTTCTTTTCTATCTCTTTGTCCTTATATTCCTTCTCTTTTCTTATTTGTTCTTCTTTGCTCTTATTTTCTGCTTCGTCTCTCTTTTCTTTTCCATCTCTTTTTCCTTCTCTTTTATGCTGTCGTTTATTGTAAGGGTGGTGGCTGCTTTTTAAGTAGAAGGGCGGCACAACGTGTGTATTGATGTGTTCATCTTTTATAGGGAGTTTGGCTTCGCTTGTAAGTTAGATGTTCTCTTCGTTTCTTTTATGGTTCTTCTGTTGTTTTATTATTTTTCTTTTTCTCTATTAATTTTTTTCTCAGTACCGCTACGGGGAGGGAAAAGGGGGATTCCTTTGGCGGTCAATTTTCGGTACGCGTGTTTGTTTTGCGACAGTGAATCCATCTTTGCCGTCTGCCTGGTCCATCTTTGCCGTCTGCTGGCAGACGGCAAAGATTATTTGCCATCTGCTGGCAGACGGCAAAGAGGTGGGGCTGGTGGGCCGTTACAGCACTGGCGTCCACTGGACCCACCCACCTCTTTGCCGTCTGCCAGCAGATGGCAAAGAATCTTTGCCATCTGCTGGCAGACGGCAAAGAATTGACTGATGGCAAATAGGTTCTTTGCCGTCTGTCAGTTCTTTGCCGTCTGTCTTTTGTAAGCAGACGGCAAAGACCTTCTTTGCCGTCCGCTGGCAGACGGCAAAGAGCTGGCAGATGGCAAAGTAGCAGATTCCAGTAGTGTGACCAACCTAATATTGGACTTGATAAAAAGGCTGAAAGTATACCAGAAATGGGTTGTGCAAAATAATACCTATATTCTTAAAAGGCCATATGTGCATAATTGGTTTAGGAAGGAAAATTAACGGGCTGAATTTGTTGGGTTGGCCCATATAGCCGACCAGAATTGGCAACAAAAAATAAATAAAGGAAAATTAACGGGCTGAATTGTTGGGCTTGGCCCATGTGGCTGGCCAAAATTGACTAAAAAAATATAAACGGGCTAAATTATTGGGCTCGGCCCATGTAGACGGCTGAACTGAACTGCGCTGATTCTGATCTATGACCATTTCATTTGGTCAAAATTTTCCCACATCAACTTTACCACATAGAATCTGACGTGGTCTGGCCAGATTGCCAATGACCAAAAAATTGGACGTAGAATCTACGACCTTTTATTTTGGTCATAACCGTCTATGATCATTGCACAAAAAACATCATTGAGTTTCATTAACGACCCTCAGCTTTTGACCAACTGATTTTTGTCACAAAAAGGTCACAAATGAAAAACAATGACCATTAAGTGACCAATATTGAGGGTCACAAGATAGCATATTTCTTGTAGTGAATGGGCATGTGTATGTGGAGTCAATTTGTATCTGTGAAGTCATGTGTTTATGAATTTTCAAACGCATTGTATGTTAATGTCAATGTCAATATATGATGGATTTTTGTGCTTTTATGTGCAATGTATATGTGAAGTTAATTTCATTTGCAATTTACATGCTTGTAGTGACTTGTTTGTAATGGATGGAGGTGGTGATTCCTCTGTCAATATGATGTCCGAGGAGACCGATGTTGATGCCATTTCAATGTCCATGCCACTTGACGTCATTGGTACTTCAAGTCGTGTTGCTAAACCTAGTGCCAAAAGATTAGGCAACTACACCCATGCTGAGGATATCCAATTTTATCTGTCATGGAAACATATTGGACAAGATCCTGTCATTGGCAATGAGCAGCCAAGAAGTCATATTTGGAAAGGATTGCTGAGCACTTCCACCAAAATAAAGAATTTGAGTCTGATAGAACTGCAAATTGGGCAATAATTCAGAACGAATCAATGAGGTGCAAGCATGTTATGAACAAGTTGAGAAATGACAGCCAAGTGCCCTTTGCCGAGTTTAAATCTACCTTTGTCGAGTGTTCTGGGCACACAACAAAAAAGGGAATTCCAGTAGTGTCGAAGCGGTGGCTCGATCGGGAGGACCAGCTAGGGATCATGTTGGCGGCTGGATAGGGTTAACCCGAACCGCACACATCCTCGGCCGCTTTCGAATGGGCCGAAAGGCCAGATAGGCTGAGGCCCATGCCTTGTTTCCCGCTAGGTAATAAAGAAAAAGAAAACAAAAAAGAAGGAATTGGGCTATGCCACTGGTATTGGTCTGTCGGTTTTCGGCCTAAATGCCATTTTTTTTGTTTTTCTTTCCTATTTTAGCTTTTAGCTAGCTGTTTTTTACATATGTGTATTTTCACTAATTAGTGTATATTACCGAGCACATTTTGTATTAACATATATGTTTTGGCAAATTGTAAATTACGATATGCTGAACAATGTACAAATATTTTCCTTTTACAACACAATTAATTTACCTAGAAGTAAATTAAAGGGCATGATGATTTCATGCTGGATATGTTACATATCCAAGAGAGAGTTTTGTTGAGATTGCCATTGATGGTAGCAACTATCTGACTTGGGCCATGGATGTTAAGATTAACTTGGCGGCTCGAAATCTCAGTTCCACCATAATCGCACCCACTCAGGGAGCTCTTGCTATTGCTGGTATAGCAAAGTACGCTGCTTTGCGCTTCATCCGACATCACCTGGACCCTAATCTAAAACCGAGTATATGATGGAGGAGAATCCTCTGACACTCTAGAACTCCTTTATGGAGCGATATGATCAATAGAGGTGGTGATGATGCATGAGTGCAAAGGGAATAGGCATTCGTCCAATTCCAAGTCTCTGAGTCTATGTAAGCATATAACTCTATTGTGCATCAATTTAACTCAAAGTTGAGATTCTGCAAAAGTGCAGTTTCGGATGTCGATCTCATCGAGAAATCTTCTCCACTTTCAATCCTTCCATGATGATTTTGGCTAAACCATATCGTCGGCAGTAAAGTAAAGTGAAGACGTGATGAGAAGCAAAATTATAATAAAGCTCAAAAAGGGCAAAGGCCATTTCAAGAAGAATGACAAGGCTAGCATATCTGAAGGTTGTTATTGGTGTGGTTATATAACTCATATTGCATGAAATGTGATACTTCCAAGCTTTCGGTGGATCTATACTTGCAATCAACTGGCAAGGGCAGAAGGTTCATGGGAACCAGTATGAAGCTTACTTCACTAGACATAATGATTATTTCCCGATGGTTGAAAGTTCCTGAGATGTTCCTCAGAACATGGGCAACCAGGCTTGCTCAGCAAAAAGGAAGATGCACTACTTAGTGTCGATGACATGCTAGTGGACTTCGCTTCTACTGACATATAATGTATGTGTTTTTATATGAGTTTATAAGTATACTATAATGTATAGAAACTTCTGAAAATAATCCAATGGAGAAGGAAATGTGTTAAGTGGAAACTGGGTCTACTAACATGATATTAAGGGAGATTAAGTATTTTTAGACTCTTGAGAAGAGTAATGAAAGTGTCATGACAATTGATGGCCGTGATACGGTGATTGTCGGTTCTGGCCAAGCCACAATTACACTCGTTATGAGTACTAAATTGGTAATCCAAAATGCAGTGTTGTATCCTGATTCTACTCATACCCTGCTAAGTTTTAAGGATATCCGCAAAAATGTTTTTGTGTTCAAACTCATGAAGAGAGTGACTTGAAAGCACACTCATAACTCAGTAAAAGGGATTGAAATAGGAAATCCTATAGTAAATGTCTTCTCCACCTTCTGGGTTGTATTATACATACATCAAGTCAGAGACGCATATGTCGTACAAAATAATTTTTTAGAATCTTGATAAGTTCAAGATATGGCATGGTCACCTAGGTCATCCTAGTATTTGGATGATGAGAAAAATATTGATGGTTCCATTAGACACAATCTAACGAGTGTGAATTTTCTGAAATCATCGGATTTTGTATGCACAACATGTGCAACTAGGAAATTGATCACGAGGTCATATTATCTCTAAGACAAAGGATGAGCCACTAGATTTCCTTGGACACGGGATATATGTGATCCAAGTCAACCATTATCTGGACCAATCCAATATTTCATAGTGCTAACCGAGGCATCAACGAGATGGTCCAATGTGTGTCTTATTTCTATAAGGAACCATGGTTTTCAAAAGTTGATTACTCAGATCATTAATTTGAGAGAAAATCATCCTGAGCACATGATAAAATCCATTAGAATGGATAATGCTCCAGAATTCAGTTTGCCTCCTAGCTTTGGGCATAACTCTGGAGCATTTTTATACCATGTGTACATACCCAGAATGATCTTGAGGAATCAATTATCAAGAGGATAAAG
Organism: Thinopyrum elongatum; assembly: GCA_011799875.1. Lineage (NCBI taxonomy): Eukaryota > Viridiplantae > Streptophyta > Magnoliopsida > Poales > Poaceae > Thinopyrum > Thinopyrum elongatum. Next base: position 42,715,877 of record CM022303.1, on the reverse strand, counting down.
TTAATAGCAAGATTGCTCCTACAGAGTTGTAATTGCCAACATCTTGTTGGGGACATGCAGTTTTACATACTGTCGTGGTTAAATCCCGAAGGTATTAATGATGGGGTGTTGCACTTAGCTGGTTGCCGGGGTCACATGAGGCAAACTTTTACCCAGGTTCGGTCCCTCATGATCGAGGTAATACCCTACTCCTGCTCTGATGTATAATATGTATCTACCCTCATATGAGAACTAGGGTTTTGGTGTACAATGGCGTTTTTTGCTAGGATCACATAGGTTATGATATTTTTTTAGATCCGCCCGGGAGGTCCATGCCTTGCCTTATATAGGGGGGCAAGGCTAGGGTTTGCAAGAATCTAGGTTGGTTATGATCTAGCCTAATTATGTCGGATAACGCTAGAACCTCTAGATTTCGTGTCTTGCACATTAAGTTGATGATGCGCCCTATTGCACTAGTGGACCTCCGAGTCGTGGGCTTGGGCCGCCCCGTGGCTGACGGGCCGACTCTTGTTTCCACTGGTAAACCCCAGGGGCATGGCATCGTCAGTAGCCCCCGAACCCTTCAAGGTCTTGCTGGTTCCAAGTGGAAACTGGACTGAGCGCGCCGTCTTGTACTTTATAGTGGGATCTTGATGGACTCATGGAATTCCTAAAAAAATATAAATCCAGCACTATTCTCCTAAAGGGCGGGAACAACGAGATTAGTGGGATAGCAACGGGGTATGTCTCGGTGACATTCACTGCTCTCCATCGAGGAGAGCGGATAGTGGCCCGGTGGAGAGCATATCATAAATTTTGACCGAAACCAGGGTGGTATTTGGTCTAATCCGAGTTCTTCGAAGCTGGCTTGTGCCCTGTAAAGGAAATACCCTGACCTTCATATCAAAACTGAGTCTTGGACCTTAATTCTTTGTTCCGAGTCAAATCATAGACCGACTAGTGCTGCGTGGGGCGCGGCGCTTGGCCAGCCCTTCGCTCGGGTGTGGGCACCCTATGGTGAAGCTGATGCGGGGCACGTGAGGTGCGCCAGCCGTACGACTACTCCAACATGTTCTTTGGCGACGACAGTCATCGAGTAGATGAAATCTGGTTCCCGAGGGCTCCTGGTGCCGCCCGGGTGGCACCTGGTTCAATTTAGCCCGGTTAAATCGGCTCGTAAGGGCACAGAGCATCGTGAATCTTGATGAGATCATCCCTGGCGTCATCGATGTGGAAGGATGGGTCTTGTCCGGCTCAGAAGCCATGCAGAAGGCATTAGGTCCATCGAGCCTGGGCGAATCCGGCCTACGAGAGCATGAAGCACCGTGGGCCCCAGAGAGGTCACATCCCATCATTAATGAATCATTACATCGCCTGCCGCATTAAATGCAAGCAAACAGCACAACGGGCTCCTGAGGTTTTGGACCGTCTTCATCACACCTTGCATTTCATGCGGGTCATGCACATAGTGGGAAGCTGTGGCGGAGGACCATGTCCATGCATCGCACACACCGGGGAGACATTACGATCCCCCCTATAAAAGGTGATGCGGGACAGGGGACGGGATTCCACCCTTGCCTTCTTCTTCCTCGTGCCCTTTCGCCATTGCCATGGAAAAAAGTTCTTTGCGTAGACTTCTTCCCCCCTTTCAACTAGCCACCAAGTACTAGAACGCCATCAATGGCACATGGAGGAGGTAGTCAGAGAGCTGCCACCACCGTCGGGACCAATGCAGGCTGGTGGCTGCCATTGCCGTTGATGTTGGAGACACTGGAGGAGCTCACTAAGTTGGGTTCAATCCTGCCCCGGTACATCACCAACTGGAGAGCAGTAGTTGCGGAGGCCGATCCGGCTCCTCATCCACACAACCGGGTGCTATCGATCCCGTTCAAGCAGCGGGCCTTGTCCTTGCCCAACACGACTTCGTGCAGGGATTGCTATTCTACTACGGTGTCTAGCTACACAATCTCAACCCCAACGGAGTCCTGCACATCACGTGCTTCATCACGCAGTGTGAGTGATTTTTGGGGACCCGGCCCCATTTCGACTGGCTAGCAGCATTTCCAGGTATGGTAGCGTCCTGCTCTTCCTGACCGTTTAGTTTCTGTTGGAGTGTGCATGGTGGCATCCTGAGCTGGCACAGTAAAATCTACTTTCCTTTGTTCCTGAGCTGGCACTGTAAAATCTCCTTTGCCTTGTTGATAATGCCATATGTTTTATGCTCAGGTTACATTTCTGTTTGTTATATTAAGATAAAAAATATTAGTGTTGTCGTAATTTTCATAGTGTATGCATTCATTTCTTTGTTTTGATTGTTTCCCTTGTATTCTATATGCTTCTAATGGCTGATCCTTCCAATGCCAGGTTTTGTGGGTTTTGGAAGATGGAAGAGGAAGAAAATTTAGCCTTTAATTTTATTTTTGGTGAACTAAATTTTCTGTATTCAGTTTTTTTGTATGTATGATTTGATGGTTTGATACTATTTTGTTGGGATTTATGACCTGTGATGTAATATTTAGTGCTGAAATACATAATTATTTGCAAAAATTATTGGAAAGGAAAAACATCTGTATGAATATGAGCCGAATGTATGTGAATGGGCTCAAAGCAGTACTGGACCATGTCCATGACCGACCTAATATTGGACTGGATAAAAAGGCTGAAAGTATAGCAGAAATGGGTTGTGCAAAATAATACCTATATTCTTAAAAGGCCATATGTGCATAATTGGTTTAGGAAGGAAAATTAACGGGTTGAATTTCTTGGGTTGGCCCATATAGCCGACCAGAATTGGCAGCAAAAAATAAATAAAGGAAAATTAACGGGCTGAATTGTTGGGCTTGGCCCATGTGGCTGGCCAAAATTGACTAAAAAAATATAAACGGGCTAAATTATTGGGCTCGGCCCATGTAGACGGCTGAACTGAACTGGGCTGATTCTGATCTATGACCATTTCATTTGGTCACAATTTTCTCGCATCAACTTTGCCACATAGGATCTGACGTGGTCTAGCCAGATTGCCAGTGACCAAAAAATTGGACGTAGAATCTACGACCTTTTATTTTGGTCATAACCGTCTATGATCATTGCACAAAGAACATCATTGAGTTTCATTAACGACCCTCAGCTTTTGACCAACTGATTTTTGTCACAAAAAGGTCACAAATGAAAAACAATGACCATTCAGTAACCAATATTGAGGGTCACAAGATAGCATATTTCTTGTAGTGAATGGGCATGTGTATGTGGAGTCAATTTGTATCTGTGAAGTCATGTGTTTATGAATTTTCAAACGCACTGTATGTTAATGTCAATGTCAATATATGATGGATTTTTGTGCTTTTATGTGCAATGTATATGTGAAGTTAATTTCATTTGCAATTTACGTGCTTGTAGTGACTTGTTTGTAATGGATGGAGGTGGTGATTCCTTTGTCAATATGATGTTCGAGGAGACCGATGTTGATGCCATTTCAATGTCCATGCCACTTGACGTCATTGGTACTTCAAGTCGTGTTGCTAAACCTTGTGCCAAAAGATTAGGCAACTACACCCATGCTGAGGATATCCAATTTTATCTGTCATGGCAACATATTGGACAAGATCCTGTCATTGGCAATGAGCAGCCAAGAAGTCATATTTGGAAAGGATTGCTGAGCACTTCCACCAAAATAAAGAATATGAGTCTGATAGAATTGCAAATTGGGCAATAATACAGAACGAATCAATGAGGTGGCAAGCATGTTATGAACAAGTTGAGAAATGACAGCCAAGCGGTATATCATACAAGGAGCATGTAAGTTCAATTATATGTTGGTCAATTTGCAAAAATATTTCATATCTATGTGTATTAACACTTGATCTTTTTTGTATCTTGTAGAAGCTCGGGCCTTATACACTCAAAAGGACCCCAAGAAGATGGCTTTCCAATTGATTCACTATTGGCTCAAGGTCAAGAACCATCCAAAGTGGGAAGGCATAACTTTTGCCAAGAAGAGGCCTAGGGCAAGCATGGGGGGAGGGGGTGGGGGGTGGGAGAGCCGACGAGGAGAGGGTTCAAAACACGGAGAATGATGATAGCAACAACCCAACTCCTGATTCAGCACAACCGATTAAGAAGAGACCACCATGAAGAAAGTCAAAGAAAGAAAAGCAGAAGAGGGGAGGAGAGAATGACCCATACAAAGAGGCGCTGCAATAATTGTTGATGGTAAAGGAGAAAGAAGGAAAGCTGAAAGAAGAAAGATGCAGGGAGAACAAATAGATACATGAGCGGAAGGTCTCACTTGAGGAGTGCAACCTCATGTGGCATCAAGAACAGAAGATCATGTTCTGTGATGTCAGTACCTTGGAGCTGGATGCGAGGGCATATGTCTTGGCAATGAAACAACAGATTGCTACAGCAAATGTGGCTGCTCTCAACAACAGACTGGATGTGGTTTTACATGTGACTGTGTTGGTGGTAGTGGTAGACACAATGGAGATGGCAATGGTGGTGCCGGCATGAGCAACATTCGATCTTGGTGGTTACTTTATTTGGTAACTTTTGATGATTCATTTTATGGATCATGTTTGTTTATTTTGGATGAACTATTTATGATGTTTGCGAGACTATTTAGTACTAGAATTTGTCATTTCCATGTTTGAAAATTTTACATTTAAATTTGAATTGTGATGTTTGAATTTATGGAGTTAAATATGTTTAGATTCTATGCATTACAAATATCATAGTTTGAATTGTTGTAGTGTCAAATAGAGCAGAGATAGAGAATATGTGCAAATAGAGCGCAAAAAAAGTAGGGGTTGAAAAATATGGGCTCCTGCTGGAGTTGAGGCCTTTTTGGGTTAAAAAAAAGTAGGGGTCAGTCCGTACTTTTTTTTGCGAAAAGAACCCCAGATCTATTAATGAACCCAACTGGTGATACAAAGAACCCCACAAGATAAAGATATTACAAAGCAGTCCCTGGGGACTCGATCAACGAAGACCAGGGCCGTGAGACGAGGACGCACCTCTGCGCCGCTGCTCCCGCACGGAGCCGGCGAAAAATTGTTACCTGCGGACAAATTCATCGCGAGAGGGAAGTTGTCGGCTTCGGTTTCTTCGCACCAACACGGCTGAGGACCAGCAGATCGAAGAACCACCGGATTGGATTCGTCGTCTCCCTCACCGGCATAGGAGAAGGAGGAAGACCTGGGGCAAGCCAGCGGCACCGGACGCCTCGCCGCCAACTCCACGGTCCTCTACATGCTCTGTGGCTCCGCGTCGACGCTGGAGCTAGCGTCGCCGTGACGGCAGAGCCAGAGCACAAAATCCCCGTCGAAGCCGTCGCCGTCGCTGTTCCAGCTCCGATTGGGAAGCCTGCTTCTTGATCCGCCGGTGACCGCCGCCACGCAAGCCACCAAGAGCAGAACGAAAGCACCCTTATTCGCCGCCGATGCCGAAACAGTGGACGGCCGAAACCCTAACAAACTAGGCTAAACTAGACTAGCTGTACACAGATCCGACCGGCGATTCGTCTCCCCTCCCCCCCCCCCCCCCCCTCCTCGCCCCCCTCTCGCGGACGGCGCCGAGGCCGAGGGCGGACGAGGGCACGAATCGCCGGCGAATGCTGGTCGCCTTCCGGTTCTCCTCCCGTCCGTCGGCCTTGGCGCCATCCGGGAGGGGGGGGGGGGGGGTTGCGGTGGGGTGGGCGGGGGGGAGTCGAATTGCCGGTCGGATCTGTGTACGCCTAGTCTAGTTTAGCCTAGTTTGTTAGGGTTTCGGCCGTCCACTGTTTCGGCATCGGCCGTGATAGTGGCGGCGGCGAATAAGGGTGCTTTCGTTCTGCTCTTGGTGGCTTGCGTGGCGGCGGTCACCGGCGGATCGAGAAGCAGGCTTCCCCATCAGAGCTGGCGCAGTCGGTACTTAACCTTTAACCTTTAGGAGCTTTGTTATAGGGGTCTTTGCCGAAGGGACTCTCAGGGTGAAAACTGAGAAAATGATGTCGGAATGAAAAAGCTATAATGATAGTACAATAATTTATTAAGCGAAGGAGTCGAAGACCGGCCCTTTTAAGCTATAATAATCCATTTGAAAGAAGCTGGGTACTTTGAGGCCAGACGCTTTTTTGCACGTCATGACGAGACACAAAGATGCTAGCTTAATAAATTATTCAAACATCCATCCGTGCATTGTCCAAACACATTTGGTAGATGTACCACATAGAAGCTGGGTACCTTGAGTATGGACCGGTCTTATTAGTCGGACTAATCAAATTAATTAGGTTGATTTTTGGTAAGCTGATAATTGCAGAATTTAATTATATTATCTGTGTGAGCTGTGCTAGTTGTTAATGTGCTTTGGAGGCTAGGCTCCATGGAGCTCTTTATTTTTTTGGCGGAAAACTTTGTTTGCACTTCACAATTTTTTTGAAGAAAAGTGTGCTTATACATATACATGTATAGTTCGTACGTATGAAGTTTCATGAAAATATATTTTTATGTGGTGTACACAAAAAAGGTAAATAGGTGTATGAAAATGGGCCTTTCTATTTTGTTTTTGAGCTAGGATTTTTTCTTTTTTTGTAGGTTACAAAATAACGTATTATTTAATAAAACTTTACAATCATGTGAAGAACATCAAAATATATCCGGTCTCCAGAAAACTGTAAAAATGCCTTTTGGTGCTCGGGCTACATGGAGCTCAATTAAAAAAAATCCAAAAAAATTTTTAAGGGTTCAAAAATTCTGAAAAGAAATCCACAGTATAATACGATGTATAACCTGTGTGCGCAAATTTTCATGATGAAATACATTGACACACAAGGCTACCCAAAAAAGACAAATTGATGATTTCGAACACAGTGAACATCATGCACTGTTTGCTATATAAAACCAACGATTTTCAAGTGACTAATGGTTCTGCCATGTGATTAAGCATTAATGAAAAAAGTTAATGTAGTAACCGAGCAAAAGTTTTGTTTTGAAATAAAAAATTGAAACCATCCCTTTTTAATTGGTGTTCAACATTAAGCAGTACTGATTGACTATTTTTAGGTCATCCCTTTTAGAGGTTAATAACATCCTATTAATCATTAGTATAATTTTTTTAAACACATTTGGCAGATGTGCGGGAAATGTTCTGGTTCGTGCCGTGTGACAATAATTAGCATTCGTTTAATCAAATGGCGGTGCAGATCTAGCCTTCTTTGGTCCTGCTCGCAGCACCATACTTGGTCCATTGCTAGTCAAGGGTAGCACAGGGGGCGTCCAGTGGACTGGCGCATTCGTGGACTGGCGTCTAGTAGTCAGCATAAGCAAATGTGGTGGAGTAGGACAGTTGACAGGGAGCTATGCGGCTACCTAGATTCTCTGCCCAATGCTCCATCTCTTTTCCTGAATACACGCGCGTGCACAGCGATACAGGGGCAAGAGCCGTGAATACCGGGGCAGCGCTGATCCCTAGCGCATGCGAACGGACCGGATAAAGTCCGCCGAGTGGCTCGGCCTCCATCAGGGATTTTTTTATTTTTTCTGAAAGATCCATCAGGGATCTTGGCACTACGTGTACCCACTTAATTAGCTTTCTGTGCTCTCTTTTCTCCTCCAATCACATCCATGATCCATCCCCATTGGCCAACACCACGTCCCCATCGGCCGACCTCTGTGATCCACGCGTCACGCGGCGATTCGTCCACCTGAGCGCCGCTCCGCCTTCATAACCCCACTCGATCGAGAACCCAGAGAGAAGAAGGAAAATAATTACTCGTACTCAGCAGAGAAAGGAAGGTCCAAGCATGCACCCTCCAGGTGTAGGACCAGCTTCGGTAGCGCGGGCGCCTTCTTCTTCCTTGAGATGGAGAAGCAGAGGACAAGAAGAACGTTAGGAAGAGAACATAGGGTACTGACAAACCCACGGCTGCACTTCCAAGATCCAACAGCAGTGCAGTAGTGTGTGCAACTGCACGATGAAGGGCTTTGTCAGTGCCCTGTGTTCTCTTCCTAACGTTCTTCTTGTTCGCTACGCCGGTCGCCGAGTCCGCGCGCACCTGTGTTCTCTTCCTAACGTTCTTCTTGTTCGCTACGCCGGTCGCCGAGTCCGCGCGCACCTGTGTTCTCTTCCTAACGTTCTTCTTGTTCGCTACGCCGGTCGCCGAGTCCGCGCGCACCTGTGTTCTCTTCCTAACGTTCTTCTTGTTCGCTACGCCGGTCGCCGAGTCCGCGCGCACCTGTGTTCTCTTCCTAACGTTCTTCTTGTTCGCTACGCCGGTCGCCGAGTCCGCGGCCGTGCGCGCTGATCTTACGCACGTGGACAGCGGCCGGGGCTTCACCAAGCGCAAGCTTCTCCTCCGGATGGTCGCCCGGTCCATGGCCCGCGTGGCCAGCCTACCCTCGCCTGCCCGCGCCGGCAGCCCGCGGCACACTGGCCGTCGGTGCCGAGCCGAGTACCTCGTCCACTTGGGCGCGGCTCGTGGCGCTGACGCTGGACACCGGCAGCAACCTCGTCTGGACGCAGTGCGCTTGCACGGTGTGCTTCGACCAGCCGTTCCCGGTTCTCCGCGCCTCCGCCTCCAGCACCTTCCGCGGTGTCCCGTGCTCCGACCCTCTCTACGGGTCCCTCCCGCTGTCCGGGTGCGCTGCCAGAGACGACTTGTGCTTCTACGCGTCGACAAATCGGTCACGACGGGCAAGATCGTCGAGGACACTTCCACGTTCAAGGCGCCCGAGGGCAAGAAGCGCGGCGCGGTCCGCCCCCCGTGGCCGTTCCCAACCTCCGCTTTGGCTGTGGCATGCTCAACACAAGTCGAACTAGTCCGGCATCGCCGGCTTCGGCCGCGGCCCGTTGTCGCTGCCGTCGCAGCTCAAGGTCCACAGGTTCTCCTACTGCTTCACGGCCATCGTAGAGTCGAGGGCCAGCCCGGTGTTCCTTGGCGGCGAGCCGGAAAACCTTGAAGCCCATGCCACGGGACCCATTCAATCCACCCCGTTCGCCCCAGGCCCTGCGGGTGCGCGTGTGGGCAGCTCGCCATCTACTACCTTTCCCTCAGAGGCGTCACCATCGGCGAGACGCGGCTGCCGTTCAACGCGTCGGCGTTCGCGCTCAGGGGCGATGGCTCCGGCGGGAGGATCATCGACTCCGGCACAGCCATCATGTCCTTCCCGCGAGCCGTGTTCCGCAGCCTCCGGGAGGCGTTCGTGTCGCAAGTACCGCTACCTGTCGCCAACGGCTCCATCTTGCCGAAGAAGGCGCCCGCCGTGCCGAAGCTGATCCTCCACCTGGAGGGTGCAGACTGGGACCTTCCACGGGAGAATTACGTGCTGGATAAAGACGACGACAGCGGCGCCGGCACCGGCAGGGAGCTGTGCGTGGTGATATCTTCGGCAGGCGAGAGCAACACGACGACCATCGGTAACTTCCAGCAGCAGAACATGCATATCGTTTACGACCTGGAGAGCAATAAGATGGTCTTTGCGCTTGCGCGCTGCGATAAGCTTTGAGCTATACTAACTAGATAGGAAAGCGCAGCTTGCCGCGCGTTGCCCGCAGAAGCGGCGGGCAAACCGGAGTGTATAGCGAACTTGAAGGCCGATAAGGTATTGCGAGAAATATATCAGCAGACAAAAAAAAAATGATGGGAAATAGCTGCTTTATTACAGAACTGAATCAAGTCTGGTAGGTCTCTGGCCAGAGCCGAGATTATACGGCAGACAATTAATTATGCATGCATAGGCGAAGTCAAGAAGGTAACGAGACTACATGTTCAATGGCTTTAAAAAAAAAAGAGAAGTAGTGGCTGCACCCACCTTCCGTGCATCCACACAGTGAACAGTAAATTCAAAAAAATATAGGAAAAAAATCAAAAAATTCTGAAACTTTGTGGATGTGATTATGACCAAATATTTTAGGTGCTTGCAGAATTTGGTCACCAAAAAACATCAAATGATCTCCATACAAAACGAAATACAAATGATGCTCTGCACCCATGTTACTGTTCACATGTTTTCAGCACAAACTTTTTTTTTTTTGTATAGATTTCCTCGGATGTTACTTCGCCACCAAATTTTGCAAGTCTCTCTAACATTTGTTGATAATCATTCCCACAAAGTTTCAGATTTTTTCGAAATGTTTTGATATGTTTTTTTGCGTGGGTGCACCGAGGGTGGGTGCACAAAAAGGGGGGGGGGTCCCCACTTGAATTCCATGAGCCAATAATTTATTTTCAAACGTAGGCAAAATATGTGTTTCACAGGAATCATAGAAATAATGTCATGGAAACTAATTTCCCTAGTCCTGATTAGATAAATACCAATGGATCACACCAATAAAAAACAACCCAAACGACAGTTGTGAAAATACATTCACTCTGTGCAAGAACCTACATAACAATTCTTACTAATATTAGTCTGAGCACATAAATAACACCATGACACGCAGACTGCACCGTCCGACTACACCATATATGTGCAAAGAACATATCCAGACTACACTACCACGGTTGAAGATGAGTCGTCCAAACCGGCAACTAATTAGAATCTATAGCAGGGAAAGTAAAACTGACGCCAGGAAGAAAACCAATATGATATGGCGTCCTTAATATAAATCCCTAGTTGAGCTACCCCCAAAGGGGGTGGTGCAGTATCCCGCAACTCTAACGAAGACGGCAACAACCACTACTAGGGAAAAGCTTATCAGTAGCGCGGGTCAAATGCTTATCAGTAGCGCGGGGACCCGCGCTACTGATACGGCGCTACAGCTAACCGTTTTTAGTAGCGCGCTCTGACCCGCGCTACGGATATCTAATCTTACCTGTAGCGTGCTTCATCCAAGCGCTACTGCTAAGTAGTAGCAGTGTGGGCTACACCCCGCGCTACTACTATTCATCTGTATTTCATTTCTTTTGTTTTTACTGTATTTATACGTCATTATATAATTTTTGATATAGTAGAAATTAAGATATTATTATAATTATGATTATGATGAGTTATTATATCATTGGGTGAAAAAAACACGAATTAGATTCCTGTGGATGGATCCAAAGTGATCAAAAGTTGGATTAGTAGAATCGTCCTACTAATCCAAGTATTGATCACTTTGGATCCATCCACATGAATCTAATCGACGTTTCATCCACGCAAATGATATAATAAATCATCGTCATCATCATCATCCTCGTATTCATATATATAAGAATTCATATGTCGCCTGGGGCAGCGACACGGGGGGATAAAATTTCCCTCCTGATAACACGGGTAGAGGCTACAAGAAGTAGTGATTCCGCGTTTATAAGTGTTGGTCTTGCTTAGACTGAGAAGTGCTGGTGAGCAAATTAGCTATCCATCCATTAATTTTTTGACCAAAACTTGGAGTCGCCTGGTCACTGAACATTTATTTCCTTTTCTCGAAAGAGAATTCGCTACACTTGTGTCCTCTGCTCCGTTGTCCCCAGCTAACCTTGACATGTACACTCAATACTGAATATCAATTGTTGTGGGAGATGGTGCATTTGGATCTTGTACAAAATAACAGAGCCATGCTCCCATTGTAGCCTCCAGCGGCCGTATCTGACTATTCCCGGGGCAGAATTGTTTTCGCCCAACTCAGGCATACTTTGGGCTTCTTGTGGCAATGGGCCTCGTGAGAACTCGGCCTAGCAAGAGAGAAACGTCTATTCTGATCGCCCCACCTCGTTCGTTTCTACCCCTCAAAACTCGTTCATTCCTTTCTTTCTGGAGGCGAGCAGAGGCCGGCCTGGGTGCGCGGCCAGCCGCCGGCCGAGCCGATCCATCCCCAAGAAGGCAGGAACGGCTTGCATCCTTGACTACTCGTCTCCTCCTTCGTGAGTATGTAAACATTGCTAACTGATCTATTCACACTACTGGAATTTTCCTCTTTGCCGAGTGTTAGGCTCTTTGCCGAGTGCATTATGTCGGGCACTCGGCAATAGTATCTTTGCCGAGTTCTTACACTCGGCAAAATACAAAACTCGGCAAACAGGTACTTTGCCGAGCGTCGTAGACAAAATGCTCGGTAAAACAACAAAACTCAGCAAACAGGGCTTTGCTGAGTGCTACACTCGGCAAAAGGGGGTCTTTACCGAGTGTCACACTCGGCAAAAGCGGGTCTTCGCTACGCTGCATGGTTTTGGCTGTACAGGTTGCATACGACCTCGGATGAAGATGGTCAAAAAATAAAAGTTGTTCATTTTCACGAGACGGATAACTTTCATGTTGACAACTTTTTCATTTAAGGCCATATTAATTGCACTTTTTACCATTTAAAAATTTACTCTTAAATAAATTGGGGGATGATCATATTCATTGCATAGTTTATTATAATGTGCCCAAATTAGACACATAGGTGTATCTTGCCATTACAAACAATGTTGCCAAATTTTTTTTCCAACTTTTTAAAAAATAAATATCTTCCCATTTTCTAAGTGTCAAAAATGGGTATTTTTTGTGAAGGATACATAAAATAGGGTGCAAAATGGCACCACTTCAATTTTCACAATTAGTAGACCTTATTTTATGCACAATGCTCAATTTACATGGATTTTTTAGATCTCTAGCTACTTTCGCGCATTTAAATGACTTTATGTTGATTTATCGAAAGTAATGCAAATTTGAACTACAAGTGTGTGATAGCCCTGTCCTAAAAATTAGAAAAGTATATTTTTAGATACACAAATAGTCATTATATGGGAGAACCACTTATAGTTTTGAGAGATTCAAGCCCTTGCAATGAATAGCCATGCCAGCCATTTTGACCCCATTTTGGAGAAAATGAAAAAAAATGAATACAATTAAAAAAAATGCAATCATTTTGCATGGAGTCCTTTTATGTGTACTAGTTGTGAGGAAAAATACCAAACTTTCAATACGACAATTGATGGCTTTCAAGTCAAATGACCAGGGTAATGGCCATATTCAGTGCATGTTTCTTATAATGCTCCCAAATTAGACACATGGGTGCATATTGACATTACAAACAATGTTGCCAAATAGAGTGTTCATCTTTTTTGTACAAAAAATTTATTTTTCATTTTCTAAGTATTAAAAATGGTTATTTATTGTGAAGCAAGTACAAAAAACAGGGTGCAAAATGGCACCTCTCCAATTATCACAGTAAGTAGACCATATTTTATTCACAATTTCCCAGTTTCGTGTATTTTTTAGTTTTCTAGCTACTTTTGCACATTTAAATGACTTTATGTTGATTTTCTGTAAGTAATTCAAATTTGAATTGCATGTGTGTGATAGCTCTATCGTAAAATTAGCAAAAAATAGTTGTAGGTACACAAATAGTCATTATATGTGAGAACCACTTAGATTTTTGAGAGATTCAGCCCCTTGACATGAATAGCCATGCCGGTTGTTTTTACCCCATTTTGGAAAAAATAAAAGAAAAAGAATACAAGTTCAACAAGTGCAATCCTTTCGTATGGGGTCCTTTCACGTGTACTAGTTGCCAGGAAAAATACCAAAATTTCAATATGACAAATTTGAAAAAAAAAATCTTCACAAAATGGCCTATCGTGTATGAACGTTCATGGCTTTCAAGTCAAATGATGAAGGTGATGGCCATATTCACTACATAGTTTATTATAATATGCCCAAATTAGACACATAGGTGTATACTGACATTACAAGCAATGTTGCCAAATAAAGTTTTTCAACTTTTTTCTATAAAAAATCATTTTCTATTTTCTAAGTGTAAAAAAGGGTGTCTTTTGTAATTTTCAATACATTAAATATACACATCCGTTGGGCATGAAAAATTTTGTACACTCAGTATATTCCATTGCGTGACCCATGTAAAAATTTGGAATCTTTCGGTGTCCATTTGGTATTATTTTTAAGAGAGGCAGATTGTAGAGAAAACACAACTTTATAAAAAAAACTCATTCCCGAGTGGAAACAAACAGCACTCTGCAAAGGCCATGCGTTCTGATTGGTTGGCATAGTCCTCCCATGGATCACGCGTCATAACCGTTGGATTCACTTAGATCGAACGGCTGCAAACACACAGTGATTGGTTGGAAGAAACATCACATAGATCGATGACGTGGCGAGCCTTGTATCTCTCGTTTTCTCCCCACCTTATCTTCACGCATGTGGACAGCACCAAACACACACCATTCGGCTCTTATCTCTTTCCTTCTCTTCTCTCGATCTCGTTTCCATGGGGCTGCAGGAAGCGGCGGCAGCGAGCATCAAGCGACGACAGCGAGCGGTGGAACCAGCGAGCAGCAGTGGCGACGGCTAGCAACCAGCAGCAGCGGCAAGCAGCAAGCAATGGCAGGAGCGGTGGCAGCAGCGAGCAGCTACGGCGGAGGCAGCGACCGCAGCAGCCGTCGTCCGCCTCCGGCAGCAGCGACGGAGGCAGCAACAGTAGCAGCTTGGTGGTGCGAGCTCTCGTCGAGCAGCAGTAGCACAACTCGCCGGAGCAGCTCACCGGCACGTCCTTCTTCGTCCCGAGCAGCAGCAGCAATGCTCTGGCGAGCAGGCCCGCGCGACGCACATCGACATCGGCATCGGCTGCGCTCACCCAACGCGTGGTAGCATCAAGGCCGGCTTGCGTCCATGGCGACAACCTCCTCTTCGTGAGCAGCTATTCCCGAGCTTCAGTTGTGACAACAGCAACCGAGCAGTAGCGAGGGCGACTAGCTCCGGGCGGCGGCAGCAGCAGCTGCCCATCGTTTTTTAATTCAACTAAATAGTTTTGCCGAGTACTTGCAATCGGCAAAGCCTTCTCCCTTTGCCGAGTATCCTATTGCGCCGTCTCTGTTTAACCCCGTAAAGTCACTTTATTTTGCCGGCTAGCACTGTTTGGCCCTCGGCAAACACTTTGCCGAGTGTCGGACGGATGGCTCTCGGCAAATTCCTGTTTGCCGGAGAGGTTTACGCCGGATGGCCTTTGCCGAGTGCAACTCTCGGCAAAGGCTTTGCCGGCGGTTATTGGCCCTTTACCGAGTGTCCGTGGCACCCGGCGTATAGATGGATTCCAGTAGTGTCATGTGGGGATTAATCAATAGACTTAGGACTTAAATTTTGAGATCAAAGCATGGGGAATTACATGGGGATGATCATGCCTTCATAAATTTAATTTTTTTGCTTTAGGTATTTGTTTTCGATAGTGATGCACTGATCCAACTCATCCCTCCCGAGTCCCAGCCGCTCTCGTGGGCAACCGGGGGGGAAACCCTAGCAGCCACAAGAACTTTCCTCCCTCTCGTTCATTCTCCTCGACGCCACCGGCAGACGTTGACGGGCGAAGCCTGGCTGGCGTTGGGGGCAACGAGGCCTTCCTTCCCCTGTGCTCTCTCGTCAATGGCCGGTGCACGACAGGTGGAGCGAGCGGTGGTGCCGGCCTTGCGTGGCGGTTGCGGCGGGTCGGCTGACGTGCGGGGCTGGCGGCATATCGGGTGGTGGTGTGCTTATCCGGATTTGTCAACTGGTTCTTGGCGGGTGGCGTGGAGTGTTGCAGCGACCCGGACTTCGCCCTTTATTGAGTAATTTAATAAAGATGGTTATGTGCATCCTTGTAATATTGGATGCAGAGGTTAGGGGTTTCAACCTCCTTTTCGAAAGAAAAAAATGTCCTAATAGTTGAATGTTAACTTCAAAATTTTAAATATACTCACGAATCACAACTCTTAATTTTTGTGAATTACAAATCTAGTTTCTTATCTTGTAGTTTCTTCAAGGATGCTTGGATTATAATTTGGATGTCTATAATTTTGACGATAACATGGCAAATTTGGTTCAATGCATGTCTTGGTTCTATGACTTTTGTTGCCAAGTCACAACTCTACTGTGGTCTATGAACCAAATATTGCTATATTATACATTTGCTGACTTTAAAATTACATTTCTATGACTACCATATATTTGCATTTTTACTTCATTACTAATGTAGATTTGTGGTTCGAATGTTTGAAGATATTTTATATGTTGAATATCCGAATACCTGATTTTGATTTCTAGATTAGGCAGTAAGTCTTAGGCTCGCCCAGGCTTCGCAAAAGTTCTGGCTCCGCCACTGCTCCAGCCCCCTTGAAACAGTTTTCAAGATTCCAAATGAGGTGGCTCCCCTGATTCTTGCAAGAGAGTAGCGTAGTGCTATCTTTCTTCTGCAAAGACTTTTCACTTTTGATCCCTGTTAGCTTGTAAAACTTTTGCCTACTACAATGAATGGTGGAGCTTTTGGCTTGTTTGGCAAATTAACTCCAATCTAAAATAGCATGTCATGTCCTACAAAGAGCTTTTTGGACCTTCACCTAAGAGCCCTTTTGCGCTGGACGAGTCTATTACTCATGACATACCTGAAGTTTCGGAGGTGGAAAATGAGTTTCTAACCTCTCCGTTCTCTGAAGAGAAAATTAGGGCCACGGTGTTTCAAATGGAACACAATAAGGCTCCAGGACCAGACGGTTTTTTGGCAGAGTTTTATCAATGTTTTTGGGATATGATTAAGGCAGATTTGGTTCAGTTGTTTAACCAACTGCATGCCAAAAACCTTGATATTACCCGTTTAAACTTTGGGGAAATTATTCTTTTGCCCAAGACTAAGGAGGCTAGTTGTATTCAGCAATACAGAACGATCTGCCTTCAATGTCAGCTTTAAGATATTCACAAAGGTGGCAACTAATCAATTGAACGGGGTGGCTGACCACATGGTCAAACCCACTCAAGCACAACATTTATGCAAGGACGCAACATACTAGATGGAGTTGTTGTGCTGCATGAAACTGTACATGAGCTTCATAGTAAAATATCGAATGGAGTCATCTTCAAAATAGACTTCAAAAAAACATATGACAAAGTCAAATTGCCCTTTCTCATGCAAACTTTTCGCATGAAGAGGTTTTTGCCAAAATGGTGTTGATGAGTAGAGAGTTTTGTTTCTGGAGGTATTGTGGCTATCAAAGTCAACGATGATGTTGGCAACTACTTTCAGACTAGGAAGGGGCTTCGCCAAGGGGACCCCATATCCCCTATTTTGTTCAACATTGTGGCCGATATGTTAGCTACCCTTGTTGAGCGGGCTAATGTGGCTGGTCAGATTAGCGGCGTGATTCCTCATTTGGTAGAACATGGTCTGTCTATTCTACAGTATGCGGATGACACTATACTTTTCATGGATCAGCACCTAGATAAAAGCAAGAAACCTCAAATTGCTCTTATGTGCATTTGAGGAGCTCTCTGGTTTCAAAATTAACTTCTCTTGGAGCGAGATTTTCAGCTGTCAACTCGGGCAGTTCCCGATTAGGTATCTAGCTATTCCGATTCACTATCGGCGTTTAACTATCGCTGAGTGGAAGCATGTGGAAGAAAGACTTGAGAAACGTCTAGCCCGCTGAAAGGCCAAACTCTTGTCGTATGGGGGACGGTCGATTCTGCTCAATTCCGTCCTCACCAACATGGTTCTATACGTGTTGTAATTCTTTCACTTACCGAAAGGGGTTCTTCGGCATGTCGATTATTTTAGATCCAGATTTTTTGGCAGTGTGATAATGAATCCAATAAATATCGGCTGGCTAGGTGAAGTGTATTATGTCGATCTAAAAGTCAAGGGGACCCTGTAATTCAGGATCTTGAGATTAAAAACATCGCTCTTCTCAGTAAATGGGTATACAAACTACTCACTGAGAATGGAGTGTGGCAGGAAATCATTCGTAACAAGTACGTGGGGTCCAAAGCCATTTCTCAAGTTCTTTGGAAACCCGGTGATTCACATTTTTGGAGTGGCGTGATGAAGGCCAAGGAATTCTTTTTCCAATTTGGTACTTTCTCGGTTAGGGATGGTTCTCAGGTTCGATTACGGGAAGACACCTGGCTGGGGGCCACACCACATATGGTGCAATACCCTAGCTTGTATAGAATCGCCAGACATAAATTCGTCATGATCAAACAAGTATTGAGACAAGAAAACCCTGATATTTCTTTCCGTATAGATCTTTTTGGGCCTTGCCTGGTAGCATGGAATGATTTACTCATTCGTCTGGAGGCTATTCAGCTGTCAGGCGAACCAGACAAGTTTCGATGGAATTTGCATCAGAATGGAAGTTTTTCAATCAAATCCTTGTATGATGTAATGGTTCACACTGATGTTTCGATCGGTTGATAACAAGAAATTGCGGAAGCTCAAAATTCCTCTAAGAGTAAAGATATTCCTCTGGTTTCTAAACAGAGGGGTCATATTAACTAGAGATAACCTGACACGACACAACTAGCAAGGTAGCAAGACACGTGTCTTTTGCCAACATGATGAGTCCATCAAACACTTATTTTTTGAGTGTAAGTTTGCTCGCCCAGTTTGGGCCATAGTTCAAGTAGCTTCAAATATATATCCCCACGTAGTGCACGTAATATGTTCGGCAATTGGTTGCGGGATATAGATAAACAATTTACTGCACATCTACTCGTGGGGGCGGCTACCATATGTTGGGCACTGTGGCTTACTAGGAATGATGTGGTCTTTAATAATAAATGTATTTCATCTCCTGTGCTGGTTATTCATGCGTGTACGCGATGGCTCCATACGTGGTTTATCCTGCAGAGGCCGGAGGACAGAGAACTTTTTATGGTGGCGTCTACGCGGCTGAAGCATGCGGCGAGGGAGGTTTTCTCCCAACATGGATGGCGGTGTAATCTCCGGATAGGATTTGCCCCACCCTAGACTGGACTGAGTTACTTTTGTTGTAAAATGATATATTTTTTTAGGCTTGTTGGACTTGTTGGCTGTGTGCATTGTGCTATGCAGAGGCCAGGCATTCTTTCAATGCGGTATATCAATTGAATGAAATGATCTTTATCAAAAAAATTTCCTGCGAAGAAGCTAGAGTCTCGTTCCTTGCTAGTCGCGGAACATTTGTAGTTTGCATTCGTGCTAAGATGGAGGGCGTGGAAAACACAAATATCCATTTCTGCACTTGAGCCCATCTGATTCCGCAAACAGTAAAATATTTCTAGAATAAACATAATTTGTCAAAAGGCACTGAATATAATGAAAAAAGTCCAGAACATAAAAATGGCCCATGGAAGCTAATTCTTCACATAGCCCACCAGATAAAAACCGAAAAACAAACCATTATTTTCTGGGCCAGGACTGCTGCCTAGGACGTCGCCTATGGCCAGATTTGGCCCGTTTAGCTCCCGAAGGCTTGTCTGTGTTCCGCTCCAGCTCCAGCCGTTGGATCAGATCGAACGGCTCCGGACGCCTCCTAGAGGAACAAAACCAGCAGCCGGTCCCCAAAACCGTAGGTCATTTCGTCTCCCCCCCGACATATCCATTCCTGACGAGAGAGACAATTCCAGCGGCGATTAATAAGTGCGCCTGTCCGGTGACCCCATCCATGGCGGCGCGGTGGCTGCGCTCGGCGGGGCAGCGTGCGACGGACCAAGCCTGCGCACTCCTCCGTGTTAAACATGTAACGTAGAGATGAGTTGTTAGGATAGTAACAACCGTGATCTATATCTTGTTGTAACAAACGACATATATCCGGCTATGCCGAGGTGCCCTAGAGCACATATATATAAACCCCTAAAGGCCATCGGTATGAGATGAGCCGAACCAATCTCTTCCTCTAGTTTTCACATGGTATCAGAGCCTCTCGCTTAACAGCACGATGGGTTCTCCCTCCGCTCCTGCGACCTCCTCTGCCCTCATGACCAGCCTTTCCCTGCCCGCGTCCTTCTCGTCGCCGGCCGCCGCTGCTCCTGCGCCATCTGCTAGCCAAATCACCTCCAAACTCTCCTCTACCAACTATCTCATGTGTAAGGCCCAAGTTCTCCCTCCCCTCCACATTGCCAACGCCACCGGCTACATTGACGGCGGCATCCCTGCTCCTGCACAGCTCCTTCCACCCGATGACAAGGGTCTCCAGGCACCCAATCCTGCGTACGCGATCTGGTACAAGCAAGACCAGATCGTTCTCAGCTACTTGTTGGCGTCCCTCACTGACGACAGCTTGCAGCAGGTGATTCGTTTTGACACCTCCCGAGCCATCTGGACTCATCTGGAGGAGATGTACTTCTCGCACACTCGTGCACAAATTGTGCAGATCAAGCTGGACATGGCGAATTTCCGCAAGGGAAACCTTTCCATGGTGGACTACTTCAACAAGATCCGCATCAACGCTGATCACCTTGCTGCTGCCGGCCGGCCCATGCGGGACGAGGACATCATCACCGCCGTCGTCACCGGCCTCGACAGCGGCTACGAGCCGCTCATCACCGCCGCCACCACCCGCCCCGACCTCATGACGCAGGGGGAATTCTGCTCCCACGCGATCGCCTTCGAGCGCCGCCGCTAGTTCAACGCGGCCCGTCTACATCAGGGCTCTGGTGTCTCCTCCGTCAACTACACCGCCCGCGAGAAGGGCGGGAACAATCGCGGCAGGGGCAACTATCACGGCAGGGGCCGCGGCAACCACGGCGATCACGCCAGCTACCAGGGCAGCAGCAACAACTATCGCGGCAATAATCGCGGTGGTGATCAAGGGGGCAACAGCGGCCAAGACTGTGGTGATCGCGGTGATCGCGGTGGTGGCGCTGAGGGTGGGCGTCCTCACTGTCAGATCTGCCGCAAGCCTGGTCATCTCGCGCTGGAGTGCTACCAGCGCTTCAACTTCGCCTTCCAGCCACAGCAAACACGGATGGCCAACTTGGCTGCTGCATCACCGCCATCCATACTAGGTGATCCCACCTGGTACACCGACACTGGAGCAACAGACCACATCACGTCTGATCTGGACCGCCTCACCACCAGGGAGAAGTTCACCGGCCATGATCGTATCCATACAGCTGATGGCTCAGGTTTGTCCATATCTCATCGTGGTCATGGTTTACTTCCGAATCCTTCTGCCACTTTAAAACTTCGCAATATTCTTCATGTCCCCGACGCAGAAAAAAATCTTCTCTCTGTTAATCGCCTTATTACTGATAATAATGCCTATCTAAAATACTATCCCACTTATTTTCTCATGAAGGATTTGACCACCAAGAGGGTTCTTCTTCAAGGCATATGTGAGAATGGACTCTATCCAATTCGGCCATACTCTTTTCATGCTCTCTCTTCAGTCCGGCTCACGGCGGAAGATTGGCACTCCCGGCTTGGTCATCTGGCGTCTCAAGTAGTTCAGCACATTTTGTCCTCAAATAAGTTAGCTTCGTCGAGTAGGACTTTGAATAATGTGTGCAATGCATGTCAGCAAGGAAATTCACACCAATTACCTTTTTCTCGCTCATCCCATGTTTCATCTTTTCCTTTAGAATTAATCTATTCGCATGTATGGGGACAAGCTAAGACTTCATCTAGCGGTTTCCATTATTATGTATCATTTATTGATGATTACAGCAAATTCGTTTGGATCTATCTTCTCAAGAAAAAGAGTGATGTGTTCGATGTTTTTCGTGATTTCCTTGCTCATGTTGAACGACTTCTCTCTCGCAAAATTATTTGTGTTCAATCCGACTGGGGTGGTGAGTACGAAAAACTTAGCAATACCTTTTTTCGCCAACTTGGCATTGCTCACCGTGTCTCGTGTCCACACACGCATCAACAAAACGGTGCAGCAGAACGCAAACACCGTCATATTGTTGATATGGGGCTGTCTCTCTTATCTCATGCATCCATGCCCCTACGCTACTGGGATCATGCATTCCTTTCTGCTTGTTATCTTATCAACCGGTTGCCAAGTCGTGTCATCAACAACCTAAGTCCCATGGAAAAATTATTCCAAACAAAACCAGACTATGTGTCTGTTAGGATTTTTGGATGTGCATGCTGGCCCAACCTACGTCCTTATAATGATCACAAGCTTGCTTTTCGCTCCCATCAGTGTGTATTTATTGGGTATAGTATTCGTCATAAGGGATACAAATGTCTTCATACTCCTACTGGCCGAATCTATATCTCAAGAGACGTTGTCTTTGATGAGAAAATCTTTCCCTTTGCACTACCTCCAACCGACCCAATCCCTCCCAGAATCTCGGAGCAGTCCATTCTTTTATTTCCTTTTGACCACATGAAATATGGATTGCCTATTCTGGATACTAACTTGGATGAAGGATCGTCGCCACAGCGAATCCCGACCGACAGCTCTGACGCTGTCCCCGGCTCGTGATCCGGTGCTGATCGCGCTTCGGATCCTGTGACAGGCGCGGATAGCGACCCGCTGTCCCCACCGCCTGCTGATCTGGGCAGGACCGCCTCCCGCTCGGTCCACGTGCCCGGCTCGGTCGAGCCGGTCTCCCCGGTGCCCGACACGTCTGCGGGTGCAGACCCCACGAGCACGTCGCCTTCACCCCGGTCGCCCACGCCGGTCCCCGACGCTGGATCCCAGGAGGATCTGACTCCCACTACGCCCATGCCGGGCCCTGCTGCTGGATCCAAGGAGGATCTGCCTCCCACCACGACCCAGCCATGCAACGCGGGCGTCTCGCCGCCTGCTGCTGACACAGGATCCCATGCAGATCCGCCTGCCACTGCGCCTCCTGCATGCCATGCGGGATCTTCTGTGCAATCTGGATCTCGTGTGCACGTCATGACAACACGTCTTCGCGACCACACCTGGAAAAGCAAAGAGCGCACCGATGGCACCGTTTCCTATGATCCGACTCGCCGTGCGTTTCTGGTCACCCGTGAGCCTGTGGATCATCGTGAAGCTGCACGCTTTCCTGAGTGGCAACAAGCCATGCGTGTTGAGCTCGATGCACTACGTGCAAATGGTACTTGGACACTCGTCCCTCCTCAATCCAATGTCAACGTCATTGACTGCAAATGGGTATTCAAAATCAAACATCAAGCTGATGGGTCTGTTGATCGTTTCAAAGCTTGCCTTGTTGCCAAAGGGTTCAAGCAACGACATGGTTTGGACTATGATGACACATTCAGCCCGGTGGTCAAGCCTGTCACCGTGCGACTTGTCCTCTCCATTGCTGTGCCTCGTGGCTGGTTCTTACGCCAGTTGGATGTTCAGAATGCATTCCTTCATGTGGTTCTTGAAGAGACCGTATACATGCCTCAGCCACCTGGATGTGAAGACCCGGGTGTCCCTCACTACTTGTGCAACCTCCATAAGGCCTTGTATGGTCTCAAATAGGCACCGCGCGCGTGGTATTCTCGTCTCAGCTCTCGCCTTCAAGAACTTGGGTTTGTACCCTCCAAAGCAGATACATCCTTATTTGTCTTTCAGCATGCTGGTGTCACGATCTTTATGCTTGTCTATGTGGACGATATCATTGTTGCTAGCTCCTCTGAAACTGCCACTGCCAAGTTGCTTGCTGATCTCAAGGCCACGTTTGCTCTCAAGGACCTTGGTCCCCTTCACTATTTTTTGGGTGTTCCGGTGACATCATCGCCAGGGGGAATTGTTCTTTCTCAGCAGAAGTACATTGGCGATATCCTTCATCGTGCCAACATGGCAAATTGCAAGGTTGCAACTACGCCCATGTCCTCAAGTGAAAAGATCAGCAAGGACAGTGGGTCGCCTCTCTCTCAAGATGACAGCACAAAGTATCGAAGCTTGGTTGGCGCTCTACAATACTTGACACTCACGAGACCAGACATTTCCTTTGCGGTAAATCTGGTTTGTCAATTTCTTCATGCACCAACTACAGCACACTTCTCAGCAGCTAAACGCATTCTGCGATACTTGAAGCATACATGTAAGATGGGGCTGTCAATATGCAAGTCTCCGTCCATGCTACTCAGCTGTTTCTCAGATGCAGACTGGGCAGGGTGCAGTGATGACCGGAGATCCACAGGAGGGTTTGCAGTATTTCTTGGTCCAAATCTTGTCTCTTGGAGTTCAAGAAAGCAAGCTACGGTCTCACGATCCAACACAGAGTTAGAGTACAAAGCTCTTGCAAATGGTACAGCTGAAGTCATTTGGATACAGTCTGTTCTTGGAGAGTTAGGGGTATTCATGCCACGGCCACCAGTTCTATGGTGTGACAACATGGGAGCCACGTACCTATCTGCTAATCCAGTATTTCATGCCAGGACAAAGAACATAGAAGTGGACTTTCATTTCGTCAGAGAAAGAGTAGCCGCCAAAGCCCTTGACATCCGTTTCATTTCCTCTAAGGAACAGGTTGCAGATATCTTCACCAAACCGTTGGCAGAAACACTATTTGTGTCAAACAGATACAATCTCAACTTGACTGATAAAAGTTGAGATTGAGGGGGAATGTTAAACATGTAACGTAGAGATGAGTTGTTAGGATAGTAACAACCGTGATCTATATCTTGTTGTAACAAACGATGTATATCCGGCTATGCCGAGGTGCCCTAGAGCACGTATATATAAACCCCCAAAGGCCATCGGTATGAGATGAGCCGAACCAATCTCTTCCTCTAGTTTTCACACTCCGTCGACCATGGCTTCCGGCGACGCGTGCATGAAGTCCGATGATGAGGTTGGGGAGGCGAGCGGCGGTCAGTCTCCTCGTCTTCAGAAGGCTCATGTTTTTTTGTCTTAGACGGTCTGCTGATTGCTCAATTCAGCCTGCAGGTTCGTGAAAGTATCGACAGTGGAAATGAGAAACACGGTCGCAAATTACAGATGGAAAATACTGCTCCCAAAATAAAACCTATGGGTTTCGTATGCCGCAGCGCGGCCTTTTGCTGACAAACTGTAATTGGCAAAGCGAAAACCGATGAGAATCGCAACTTTAATGGCGTATATAGCAGGCGTATTATGTCATCAACTCAAATTTGTGGAAAATAGATAACAGAAGATGCATCGTCATTCTTCGTTTACAAACAAGCATGGACATAGTGGTAGCAAGAATTTGAGAGCAATTAACCATCTTAAAGAAAACTCCGCGTATTCTCAGCAGGTTGATTTTGTACTACGGGACAGCTCCGCTCCGCACTGACCACTCCATGGAGTCAGAGCGTTCGCTGCCGTTCCGGAGTGGAGAGAATCCAAACAGATTCTTAAATTTGCGGAATTTGGATAACAGCATATGTAATCCGTAGTCTTTGATTACAGGCAAGCACCAACATAGTGGCAGCAACAAACACAGAGGAACTAAACATCTCCGGAAAAACAGAGTACTAGAAAACAGTTGCAGGTGTTCTCATCAAGTTGATCAGCCATTCCATTCCATGATGTTCCTCAAGAAGCGATTTTTCATCTGGGCCAACTTGTGAACTCCTTCTGAGTAGCAGTTCAGCTTGCTACTGCTCTCCGTTACACTGAAGCCTTCAGATCAATGCGTTTCTCTTCCATTCGCAGAGGAGAGATGTCAAGACACCTCTCCGCTTCACCTTGCACCATATCAGAGGCCAACAGCCAGCAGTGAACTTGGAGAGCTGAACGCATATTCCACGTCTTCTCCCTAGCTGACATAAAAAAACACGACATTACTTAGGAGAGGATTTCCTCAGCAGATGCATGTTCGCAAGCTGAAACGGTGGCTGGAATGGAAATTAGTACATATTGTTGACAGGAGAACTCACAGTGGGGAAATTTCCTGAAGCTTCAATCGCCTCAGGTGCTCTTCCTCCATCTCTGTATATACAATGTACAAGTTACATATTAGCCCCTACACAATTCTATTTTCCTAAGCTAGGACCTTCAACACTCCCCCTCAAGATGGGGCGAATATATCCATGAGTCCCATCTTGCTACATAAGTTCACAAAAGACACAACTGTAACACCTTTTGTAAGTACATCTGCCAATTGACTATCAGATCTAACAAAAGTAACACGAAGGCTCCCCTCATCTAAATTCTCTCTAATGAAATGTCTATCAATTTCAACATGCTTAGTTCTATCATGCTGAACTGGATTATGCACTATATTGATTGCAGCTTGGTTATCACAATAGAGTTGTAGTGGTCCTCCATCAAATAGACCGAGCTCAGATAGTAATATCCTCAACCACATGAGTTCACATAAACCAGAAGCCATAGACCTGAATTCTGCCTCAGCAGTAGATCGTGCCACCACATTTTGCTTTTTACTTCTCCAATAAACTAGATTATCTCCAACAAACACACAATAACCTGATGTAGATCGTCTATCATCTAGACATCCAGCCCAATCTGCATCAGTATATCCCTCTACCTTCAAATGTCCATGATTAGAAAATAAGATTCCCGTCCCTGGACAGCCTTTTAGATATCTCAGAATTCGATTTACCACTTCTGGATGGCCTGAACGAGGATCATGCATATAACGGCTTACAACACTAACTGCATATGCAATATCTGGCCTTGTATGCGATAAATAGATTAAACGGCCAACTAACCTCTGATATTGGTATTTGTCTACGGGGTCACCTGAGTCTGCTAAGATACGATGATTTTGCTCAATAGGTGTGGCCGCTGGTTTGCATCCTAACATACCTGTTTCATTAAGAAGATCAAGTACATACTTCCTTTGAGAAAGATAAATACCTTGTGCCCCATAAGAAACTTCAATCCCCAGAAAATAATGAAGATAGCCCAAGTCTTTAACTTCAAATATTTTAGCCATCATCTTCTTCAAGTATGATATCTCCTCAACATCATCCCCTGTGATTACTATATCATCAACATATACAGTCAGTATAGTAATCTTATCATGATGACGTTTAAAGAAGAGAGTGTGATCAGCATTGCTTTGTTGATACCCCAAGGAGCAAATTCCTTTTCTAAACCTTCCAAACCATGCTCGAGGTGATTGTTTTAGACCATAGAGGGATTCTTTTAGTTTACAAACCTTGCCTTCAGTCTCACGGCTATTGAATCCTGGAGGAATCTCCATATACACCTCTTCCTGCAAGTCTCCATGGAGGAATGCATTTTTAACATCCAGTTGAAACAATTTCCAATTACAGTTTGCTGCAATTGAGATTATTGTTCTGATGCTGTTCATTTTTGCTACTGGGGCAAAAGTTTCATCATAATCTACTCCATAGGTTTGGCTATACCCCTTTGCTACTAACCTGGCCTTGTACCTCTCCACCTTACCTTCTGGAGTCTGTTTTACAGTGAATACCCATTTACAACACACAGTCTTTTTCCCTGCAGGAAGAGTGGTGAGGATCCAAGTATTATTTTTGTCAAGTGCTTCCATCTCTTCAAACATTGCTGTTCTCCATCTTTGGTCCTTTATTGCTACTTGCCAGTCATGTGGTATAGGTGTAGAAGATATGCCCTAGAGGCAATAATAAATGTTATTGATTATCTCCCTATTCATAATTAGGTTTATGTTCCATGCTATAACTGCTATGGCTCTCGAGTCTGCAAATAAAACGAGGCTCGGAGGAAGACTCATATGCACGTGTGGAATAATAAACGATAAAATGTATTCCTAGTCAAGCCTCTATGACTGGCTCAAGTATTGCATGATGATCCTGTTTTCCTGATCATGGGCATGACTATGCCAGCAATTTTGAGGGCACAATGTTAGCAGAACATTTGTGTTGAATCGACCCGATTGATGTTATGCTATGAGATTCTTTCGTCACAAGTTAATGGTTAATAACACAGAGATGGTTAATGTTTGCATGATTCCTTAGACCATGAGAGTATCGAGTTTCTTCATGCTTGCTTCATGAACTTTGGGGTTTGTTAAACGTCATCCGTAAATGGGTGGCTATTACGGTGGCTTACGGGTTCATGGAAAAGTGTGTCAAGTAACTTGATAGCTCAAGATTGGGATTTGCTCCTCCGGCGATGGAGAGATATCTCTGGGCCCTCTCGGTGTTACGGTATCCATCATCGTCTGGCCAGACACTTTGTGATTTGATCACGGGGATGCCGGAACATGGTAACGAGAAAAGAGAACAATACCGGTAACGAGGTAACTAGCATAGTGGACAAGTGTTGATCCACGGGAATGGCAACATGTCTCACCTCGGGTATTTGTAACATATCACGAAGCAACAGGAATAGCACACGGCAACTGGAGGTTCACTCGAATATTCATTCGTGTGGGTATAGGGGTCAATATGGGTGTCCACGGCTCCGATGTTGATCATTGATCGGAAGGGGTTCCGTGTCATGTCTATACTTCACCGAACCTATAGGGTCACACGCTTAAGGGTCATCTATCTGCTGAATACTAGACAGGGAGTCTGAGAGAAAATCACCGAAAAAGTTTCGGACACCGAAAAGTTTCGGACAGCGGAAAAGTTCCGCAGAGAGAGGTCACCGGATGAGTTCCGGTGAAACTGAAAAGTTGTTTTAGGGGATACCATTAAGTCAAAATGGTTTCGGCACATGCCTGATAATTCTTGGAGGATACCAGAATCATTCTGGAAACTTTTGGGAATTTTCTGGAAGAAAAACCGGAAATGTTCCGGGGCTGCCGGAACCGCTTCAGATGCTTTTCGCAGATGAAATCACTAAACTGGAATTGTTCCAGAACGCATTGAAAATTATTTTAGTGGGTACTGGAAATGTTCTAAGCCCACATAAATATTTTCAGTTCGAACGGACGCTGAAAAATGTCGTCGTGAATAGTGAAAGTGCTTTTTGGGAATTTTATGGAAAGCACCTTTTGGGAATTTCCCAAAAGGCTTCTAGAATGCCTTAGGCACTAAGGAAGCCCCCTTGGGGGGGCCCCCCAAGGGGTGGCCGGCCAAGCATGGTGGAGCTCTTTGGAGCTCCACATGGCACCCCTTTTATCTTTATTCTTTTATGAAAAGGCATAAAGTGGGGGTACTTTGGGGTTTTTTGTATGACATCTTTACCCCTTGGCTTTCCTATAAATAGAGGAGACTGGGCTGCCCACAAACCTCATCCCTTGCTCTCATACACATGCCAAGATGTTATCTGGCTTCTCTCTCCCTCCCACGAAAAGAGTTTCGTAGAGCCGAAAGGCTGTCTGGGTTCCGGCAGGAACTAGTTCTGGACGACGAAGCCCTGCCGGATAGATGACACCGTATGTGTGCAACTCTGTAGAGAGGTCGTAGTTTCGATCTTAGTGCCCAAGGGGCTGTTCGAGAGTGCCTCCCGAAGGGCTGTCCAAGTGACGGTCCGAGTTCTGTGAGTCCTCCCGAAGGGCTGTCCGAGTGACCGTTCGAGTTTCGAAGGTCCTCCCGAAGGGCTGTCCGCGACATCGTCTGGGGGACTGTTCGACAGCCTCCCGGAGGGCTGTCCGAAGGGAAGACGAGGGTATACATCCTCGCGGTTGGGAGGTTGTAAATCCTAGCTGCGGGGATCTGCACCGCCGATCGTCATCGACTCTACTTCCGCTGCGCTTCGAGTCGGTAACGAAAATGATCAAACCTTGTATGCAGTCTCCATAGTGGTCCTGGGCTGGTGCGTAGGTCAGAAAATTTTTTGTTTTCTGCTGCGTTACCCTACAGTGGCATCATGAGCCGTGCTATGCGTAGATGCAGGTTGCGATCTAGAATACATGAGATGTATGGGTGTTGCACAATATAATTATGTAGTAGATGAGTTCTATTACTAAAAATTATTTGTGCGGGTAGCAAATGAAATCTGTTACCCGATATTCTTGTTGCTTCCCTGGAATTTGCATATTTCTGATCTTGATAACAGCATGGTGGAGTTTCAATGTTCTGGCAATCCGCGATCCTGATTGATCAACGAAGTGCTAACAGTTCATTGAATTCCACCGTAGTTAAAAGGAAAGATGAAATTTCGCAGACAAAAGGGCAATGCAGATATGATCTGCACAGGGGTCATGCGTATGACGAAGTTTAGTATGGGGCTTGAGATTTTATTATCTCGGTTTTCATACACCCTGGAAAGTTAATCTAGCGACTTGAATTATCATACTTGATGATGGACGTTGGTAGCTTCGGTTTGTTTCGAAACCTTAGAAGCCACGAAAAACTAGTTTTTTGCATGAACCAATTAGAGGCGTCTAACTTGGTTTTGCAGGAGGGTTTACATGTGCATGTGATGTGGTATAGCGGTGCTCATAATAATTTGATTATGTATGAGATGACTATATGATGTAAATTAATTAACATGACCTGCGTGTCATGATTTGGCATGATGGCTGGAGCCATATGATTGCACTTTAAATGACCTGCGTGTCAACCTTGTGTAATGCATTATTTTATTAGCTATAGAGATAGCAATATTATCTGGTGCATCGACAAGGTGGTGGAAATCTTCGCGAAGGTGAACACCGACGCGAATGCCAAAGACGAAGAAATACAAGACTTCTCCGTCAGAAAGGGCTATACCATATCATGCTATTATGAATTGCCTGAGATGTTTATCCCTTATGATGCACCCTTTTTGATTGCGCGGTAGTCGCTTTTATTAGGGTGATCTCTCACAAAAATATCAAGTAGTTAGTGTTCTCCCAAGTGTAGCACCGTCACGGCACCTAACTTTTCGGGGTATCACATGCTAACATGGGTACGAACGATTAGGGATGTGTGAGGCGGGTGAGTTGAGACCTCGCAGCGAGATCACTTGGTTGTCTTGATGTTCAGGCATGAAAGTCATGAGCTCGGAACACACGCATCGAAAGATGAACAAGAGTCACATAGAGATGTGATTGGCAAGTTTGCCTACCGATTGAGATTTTCGTCATCAGTGATGCTACCATCAATGGCGTTGAATTGAAATGCGGATCTTGAATCACTCACAATCAATTATGAGAGATATTGATTTGAGTGGGAGCACACTGTAGAATTAATTCTTTTAATTCTCAGTGAAATTAATTTTGAACACTGTCTAAGTGTGATTTGCATAATAGTTGTAGAATAATGGCTCGCATTTCCACCTTCCCTATTAAAATTGAATAGTTGTTAAATATCTGGTTAAAACTTTACGGTTGGTAACGTAATGTGAGGATTGTCCTCAAGAGTGCCGAGAAGGACTTTGTCCTATCGCATACTTTCGGTATTCTCTCGCTTATGCTATGTATCATGTGACTCTCGTCCTACGATCCAAAAGCTAGAATTCCGTTTTCAGTCAAGTGCAATACATTTGCTTCCATGAGACCCGAACTTCGAAAGTTTGGATAGTTATGTGATATTCATGGAATCTGAAAATCATTTTTAGAGACAGACAAAGGCTAAAAGATATGAGATATCCAAAGCAATGTTTGTTTGCAAACTATTAGTAAAGGAGTTTACTGTGCATTAGACTGATAAAAGAGGGATCCAGGAGAACGCCTGTCATATGATGAAAGGTGAATAAAACAACAACTTAAAGAGAAAGGAAGTGTCCAAAGGGTGTTAGTGTGACTTACATGCCTAGGAAGTCCAGGGCTAACGCCACTCTTAAGTTGGGTGCTTCTTCTGAGAGTAGGAGAAATACTAAAAGTTAAACTGTTAGAAGTATAAAGGCAGAAAGAAAGAAGACTGGAATATCCAGCTCATGTATGAATGTCATACAAGTTTTTGATGTATAGAAGGCTGGTCAAAGATATAGTTCTTGGGAATTATGATTAAATTGTTAATCACTGATTCTTGGTATTGTGAGTTAATCACAAAGATACCCGCTCGATTGCTTTCTATTGCAACTCGATGTAAAAACTACTATGGCCTGAAAGACTAGCCAGGAATGAGGTTTTGGTATACACAGGGAACATAGTAAATGTTACTATACCTTCCATCGGTGTATTACCGTCTGTATTTATTTTCATAATTCATTTAGAGTTTCACAAACTCTAGCCCATTGCATAAGGTATCTTGCAAGAAGGTTGTTCATAAGAGAACTTTTTATGTTCGATGTTATGAATAACATAAGGGCCATACTTTCATTGAGAATGAGATGTATGTTATGAATAATGATAATAATATATTACCTCTGGATTTACTTTCATAATTCATTTTAGAGTTTCATACACTCTAGCCCATTGCATAATGTTTGTTGCAAAAGAGTTGTTCATAAAAACAACAATTGTTGTTCAGTATTATGAATAACATGAAGGGCCATGCTTCCATCCAAGATGGGACGTATGTTATGAATATTGATGGTAATATGATACATCCATAACACTGACGCTAAATGTCATAAGACTAAAAGAATACCACACAAGTGTGGCACTGCATTCGGTCACATTGGAGAAACCTGCATGGAAAATTCCATTATGATGGATTTTTGAAGTCCTTTGATTTTGAATCATCTGACACTTGCAACTTTCCTCCGAAAAGTGAAGTGACTGAAATACCGTTCACAGGCCATAAGGAACGGACAACAAACTTATTGGTGATCATCCATTTGATGTGTGTAGTCCGATAAATGTTGTTAGTAGTGGATTTATCTATCTTCAGAAATGACTCAAGTAGATATGTGGATATTTACTTGATGAGACGTAAGTCTGAATTTTTTGAATTCATTCAAAAGGTTTTCAAATATGAAGTAGAAGTTATTGTAACAAGAAGATTATGTTTCTACAATTCGATTGCAGAAAAGAATATTTGAGTTACAAGTTTAGCGAATGTCTGATGAGTTGTGAAAGGGGTTTCATAACTTGCACCTCCCGGAACACTACTGCAAGTGGAAAGTCCATGAAGATGTAATCGAACCATTTATGACATGGTAAGATCAAAGATGACATATATAAATTTGCCATTATCCCTTTTAAAGAGTGATGCTTTAGAGACTACGGCTTTTACACTGAAAAGAGCTCCATCAGGTCTGTTGAAATGACGCCATGGTATGGTACGCCCAACCATGTTATATCTTTTCTTAAACATTTGGAATATGGGGCTTGTGTAAAAGGTTACAAACCTATTCCAAATCAGACAAGTGCTACTTTGTAGGTTATCCCAAGTCATTGGGTATTCCCCCACCACTATACCGAGGCAAAAGTTTTTGCCACAAAATGGTATGCTTTTAAAGAGAATTGTTCTTGCAAAAGGTGAGTGGGAGGACAGTGCAACTCGATGAGATAACCAGTATCTTCGTCATCAGGTCAAAGGAAAGGAACCTTGGAAGTGATTCTGGAGTTTCCTACTGCGACTGATACGGAAGTCTCTACAATAAAATGTATGGACTTCGGTCGAACTTGCAACTGAACCACGTAGGCAAGGCTCGTGCAAACCTCTCAGGTGCGCAGACGAGATATTGTTGTTAGACAACAGTATACCTACGATACACAAGGAAGCGTTGATGGGCCCTGACTCCGAGATTGGCTAAATGCCAATATAATCCGAGATAGTTTCCATATAAATGATTCAAGATCATATCTTGATGACCCCTTCAGAAGACTTAGAGTCTAACGAACTTTTATGGAACTATAAACTGATATGGATAAAATGTTTTATCCATAAAGCTCGACTTGTTGAAATAACAAGTTCAAGGAGTTGACTACGATGAGGTTGTTTCATCGTAGCGATGCTTAAAGTCAGTTCGGGTTGAACTAGCAATTAATACAAATTTCATATCATGAGATATGAAACAAGGGATGACAAAAGGATTTCCATCTGATGGAAATGAAACCAAGGACTTGCATGTGTTATAGTCCAAGGTATTTTGTGAGTCCAGAGGATGCTAGTAAGGGTGCAAACTTCAGAGTTCCAGCGATGGACAGAAGAGAGCAAAGTGGAGTCAGAATCTTCGTGTTTTGATGAAATAGTCAAAGGGGTTTGACTTCATCAATGGGTAACGAAGATGCTTATGATTCAAGAAAGTAAGTGGGAGCATAATAAAATTTCTAAAAAAAACGTTGTGTGCTTGACACATTGTTAATTGGAAATAAATTTCTTGACACGAATTAGGACTTCATTTGAAAATAGTTTTTCGATGAAGTGCTTGGGCTAAATAGCCTTTATATTAGGCATGATGATCTATGAAGATAGATTTACCTAATGGGGCTGAGCAAAGATACATATTGACAAGATGCTAAAACCTTTTAGCATTAAAAACGTCAAGGAGTGATTCTTGCCGAAGTCACATGGAAAGAGTTTTTGCAAGACTCGGTGTCCCAAAACACTGATGAGCAAAATACATGATGGAGATTCCACACACTCTTGTGTTTGGATTAATCATGTATTCCATGGTATGTAAAAACAACCAGATATGTCCAATACTCCCAAAGTTGTTGCGAGTATAGATACCAAAGTGATCAAAAGTTCTGATCATGGGACAACAGTGAAAAAGGGTCATTGAGTACTATAGTAGCACCGATGACATGTTTTCTCGCAAGCGGAGATCATGAAGAGTTCGTTGTAAAAGATTACATCGATACAGTCTTCATCCATGCTCCAAGCGATTTTCGATTTAAATTGAGGGTTTTGTGTAACACACAATATGGTGGCACGGTAGTTGGAAATTGTTCCAAACAAGTTACTGTGGCGAATTCTATAACAGAGGCGAAGTATGTTGCCGCCTTTAAAGTGACAAAAAAGATGTTGAATCATATAGTTCATTCATGAACTTAGTATGGTTCCAAGATGGCTTTTGTCAATGGGACACTACTGCAAGTAGTTGCTCCATAACTCAGTCTGAGGAATCCAGGTTCGACCTGTGATTCGCATACATACAAAGCCAAGTCCACACAAAATATGAATTTTGTGAAAGCGTGAAAACGCGAGGATATGCAAAGATACACACGGAGCTAAAGTCGTCAGATCCGTTAGACATCAGGCTATACCACAAGCGAAGCATATTTACACCGGTGTGCCACAGGTGTGAAGTGCATTAGCATTAACTAGATTATTGACTCTAGTGCAAGTGGGAGTCTGTAGAAGATATGCCCTAGAGGCAATAATAAATGTTATTGATTATCTCCCTATTCATAATAATGTTTATGTTCCATGCTATAACTGCTATGGCTCTCGAGTCTGCAAATAAAACGAGGCTCAGAGGAAGACTCATATGCACGTGTGGAATAATAAACGATAAAATGTATTCCTAGTCAAGCCTCTATGACTGGCTCAAGTATTGCATGATGATCCTGTTTTCCTGATCATGGGCATGACTATGCCAGCAATTTTGAGGGCACAATGTTAGCAGAACATTTGTGTTGAATCGACCCGATTGATGTTATGCTATGAGATTCTTTTGTCACAAGTTAATGGTTAATAACACAGAGATGGTTAATGTTTGCATGATTCCTTAGACCATGAGAGTATCGAGTTTCTTCATGCTTGCTTCATGAACTTTGGGGTTTGTTAAACGTCATCCGTAAATGGGTGGCTATTACGGCGGCTTACGGGTTCATGGAAAAGTGTGTCAAGTAACTTGATAGCTCAAGATTGGGATTTGCTCCTCCGGCGATGGAGAGATATCTCTGGGCCCTCTCGGTGTTACGGTATCCATCATCGTCTGGCCAGACACTTTGTGATTTGATCACGGGGATGCCGGAACATGGTAACGAAAAAAGAGAACAATACCGGTAACGAGGTAACTAGCATAGTGGACAAGTGTTGATCCACGGGAATGCCAACATGTCTCACCTCGGGTATTTGTAACATATCACGAAGCAACAGGAATAGCACACGGCAACTGGAGGTTCACTCGAATATTCATTCGTGTGGGTATAGGGGTCAATATGGGTGTCCACGGCTCCGATGTTGATCATTGATCGGAAGGGGTTCCGTGTCATGTCTATACTTCACCGAACCTATAGGGTCACACGCTTAAGGGTCATCTATCTGCTGAATACTAGATAGGGAGTCTGAGAGAAAATCACCGAAAAAGTTTCGGACACCGAAAAGTTTCGGACAGCGGAAAAGTTCCGCAGAGAGAGGTCACCGGATGAGTTCCGGTGAAACTGAAAAGTTGTTTCAGGGGATACCATTAAGTCAAAATGGTTTCGGCACATGCCTGATAATTCTTGGAGCATACCAGAATCATTCTGGAAACTTCTGGGAATTTTCTGGAAGAAAAACCGGAAATGTTCCGGGGCTGCCGGAACCGCTTCAGATGCTTTTCGCAGATGAAATCACTAAACTGGAATTGTTCCAGAACGCATTGAAAATTATTTTAGTGGGTACTGGAAATGTTCTAAGCCCACATAAATATTTTCAGTTCGAACGGACGCTGAAAAATGTCGTCGTGAATAGTGAAAGTGCTTTTTGGGAATTTTATGGAAAGCACCTTTTTGGAAATTCTAAAAGGGCCTTCTAGAAGGGGAAGGAGGGCATGGCACCTCATGGGGGGGTCCCCCCCCAAGGGTGGCCGGCCAAGGAGGTGGAGCACCATGGTGCTCCACATGGCACTCCCATATGGCATATTCCCTTTTGGAAAGGGATATTCCAAGGGCACTTTGGGGTTTTTGTGTGACAATTTTACCCCTTGGCTAGCCTATATATAGGAGTGATCTTGGCAGCCATTTCCCCATCCTTAGCTCTCACACAAGCCATGCATGATCTGGCATTCTCTCCACCTCCCAGCGAAATAGTTTCGTAGAGCCGAAAGGCTGTCTGGGTTCCGGTGGGAACTAGTTCTGGACGGCGAAGCCCTGCCGGATAGATGACACCGTATGTGTGCAACTCTGTAGAGAGGTCGTAGTTTCGATCTTAGTGCCCGAGGGGCTGTTCGAGAGTGCCTCCCGAAGGGCTGTCCAAGTGACGGTCCGAGTTCTGTGAGTCCTCCCGAAGGGCTGTCCGAGTGACCGTTCGAGTTTCGAAGGTCCTCCCGAAGGGCTGTCCGCGACATCGTCTGGGGGACTGTTCGACAGCCTCCCGGAGGGCTGTCCGAAGGGAAGACGAGGGTATACATCCTCGCGGTTGGGAGGTTGTAAATCCTAGCTGCGGGGATCTGCACCGCCGATCGTCATCGACTCTACTTCCGCTGCGCTTCGAGTCGGTAACGAAAATGATCAAACCTTGTATGCAGTCTCCATAGTGGTCCTGGGCTGGTGCGTAGGTCAGAAATTTTTTTGTTTTCTGCTGCGTTACCCTACAATAGGATCTATAGAATCTAAAGCTGCAACGAATGAACTATACTTGGAACCCAAGGATGCATATGATACATAATTTGAGACATCATATGGAGATAGCTTTGATGGTAATTTCCCAGCAGTAGTGCGGGGTTGCTTCCTAAGAGCAATAGGATCATCTAAATCTTCATGTGGAAGAGAATGAGGAAGCGTACCATCATCTAAATCATGTATATTAGTAAGCTCTTGAGTTTCTGTACCACACTCCGGTGGGTTAGGTTCTTGTCTCTGCACTTGCTCCTTCTCAATTCTATGCCTCCGTGTAAACACTTGAAGTTCTCGTTCCTCATTTGGTTTTGGCCATTTATGCCTCCGTGTAAACACTTGAACTTCTCGTTCCTCATTCGGTTTTGGCCATTGTAATGCTCCATTAGAGTCACTTTGTTGTTCCCTCTGTTCATGTTCTTGCCCTGCATCATCTTGCACATCTTCAATAGGTATAACCCCAATTATCATCTTCTCTGGTGCTACATCATTGTCTTCTCTGCTGTCATCTCCCCCTGTCTCGTTGTCCAGGCCTGTAACATCACCAGGGAAGGCATCAGTTAAATCTACTGGTTCCCCATAATATGGTTCATGTTCCCTGAACACTACATCCATGCTCACAAACATCCGTTTTTCTGATGGGCACCAACATTTATAACCCTTTTGTTTTCCAGAGTATCCCACAAATACACATTTCACTGCTCTAGGGTCAAGCTTGCCAACCGATGGTCTATGATCCCTCACAAAACATACACATCCAAATACCTTTGGTGGCACAACATATGTAGTTTCACCAGTTAGACACTCAATCGGTGTCTTGTTATTGAGCACCCGGGATGGCATTCTATTCATCAAATAAGCCGCTGTCATCACAGCTTCAGCCCACAAATATTTAGGAACATTCATAGCTAACATGATACACCGGGTGATTTCTAAGAGGTGTCTGTTTTTCCTTTCAGCAAACCCATTCTGCTGAGAAGTACCCGGGCAACTAGTTTGATGGATAATTCCAAAGCTTGACAAATACTCATCAAATTGGTTATTTACGTATTCTGTACCATTGTCAGTTCGAAATATTTTCACCCGTGCATCATATTGATTCTTGATTAAGTTGTGGAAATCCTTAAAGCATTCAAACACGTCACTTTTATTTCTCAGTACATAAACCCAAGTAGTCCTCGTGCAAGAGTCAATAAATGTAACAAAAGATTTGTATCCATAAAGTGACCACACCCCACTAGGACCCCACACATCTGAGTGGATAGTTTGAAACGGCACCATACTTCTGTGATCAGATGAAGTATATATACTACGGGTTAACTTTCCATACTGACATGCATCACATACTAGGCTTTCTTTGCAAATTTTATTATAGAGGTTAGGATACAACTGACCCAGGGTGTTAAAGGACATGTGTCCCAGCCTGCGATGATGAAGAAGAAATTCTTCCAATGGTGACCGAAACAACACAGCAGCAGCCATAGGTGCCATATCATCATCCAAGTAGTATAGACCATCGCGCATAATTCCTGTCCCGAGGATTTTCCAAGTCCCGAGTTGCAGAAACAAACACCAAGTTGGGAAGAAAACTGCAGCACAATTAAGTTCCTTTGTAATACAGCTGATAGATAATAGATTAATTGGGAATGAGGGAACATGTAAAACAGATGACAGAGACATATTAGGTCCACATATGACAGTCCCTGATCCCATAATAGCTTGGGTAGAGCCATCTGCCAACTTCACATCCTGCCCCATCACATTAGGTACATATTTTAAGAAGTCCTCATAGGATCCCACCATATGTCTTGATGCATCAGAATCAATTAACCATGGTCGATCACAACTTACAGCTTTAGAAGCATTAGTCCAAGGACCAGCAGAAACAGGTGCTTCCTTTGAAGAATTTTCACTCGAACTCATCTTCTTAAACCACTGTCACTTCACCATATCTTCTGCAGTCATTCTCACACTCACAAGCTGTGTGGTTCCACTATCACTAGCTGGTCGTGTAACTCCACAAATATTACAGATTCTGCGAAAAGCAAAATTTACATTTCCACAGTTTGCATTTGGACACAGCCAATCCCCATCTCGTCGCCAAGACTTCTCAGTACCAACAACACGTCTTCTGCTATACCAATTCTGCCATTGCCCAGGTTGATTGTATCCAAAGCAACTCTTATTTCTTAGGTTCATTCCAGACCTTGAATTCTCCCCATGCTTGCGATTTGCACCAAACAACATATTGTTCCTCTTCTCTTCCACCTTAAGTGTACTGGACCTCCTCTCTTGCAAGCTTCACACAGTACACCCGTAGCACTCCCCTGCACACACGTACAGTACACCCAACAGCAAGCAGCAGCAGATCCAGCAAATTCAGTAGCAGCAGTCTTCAACCAGCAGACACAGCAGCAACACGACCTCCTCCTTGGGCAATCAGTAGCAGCAGCCTTCAACAGCTGCTCTCAGCACCACCTCGCAGTAGCAGTCAGCAGCAGCCGCAGCCTCACCTCGCAGTAGCAGTCAGCAGCAGCCACAACCTTCTCCCTTCCTTTTCCTCTAAGCAGCAGAGCAGCAAATTCAGCAGAAGCACTAGCAGTCCAGCACCAGCAACCACTTCTTCTCTCCACCACTACTCCTCCTCTTCTCCTCCTCTGTCATGCAGTACCAACAGCAGCAGCTGCAGGAAACACCAGCCCCACACTCACGCAAGCACCAGTCCTCCTCCTCTTCCCTTCTACTTCCCCGTCTCCTCCTCAGCTTCCTCAGCACGCAGCAACAGCAGCTGCCGGCCTCTCCTCCGCTAGATCGGGCCTAGGATGGACCCAGATCCGCGCACCAGCCACCGGCACGGGCCACCGCCGTGGTCACCGCAGCCTCCTACGCGCGCGCCCGCCACGCTCCTACAACGCTCGCCCGCGCTTGCACCTTGTCGCCCAGACGCTCGCCCGCGCCTCCTCGCCGGACTCCGCCACCTCACCGGCAACTACACCGCCGGCGCCGCACCTAGCTCCGATGCCATGTTGACAGGAGAACTCACAGTGGGGAAATTTCCTGAAGCTTCAATCGCCTCAGGTGCTCTTCCTCCATCTCTGTATATACAATGTACAAGTTACATATTAGCCCCTACACAATTCTATTTTCCTAAGCTAGGACCTTCAACACATATTCATATGGAAATCTAACATGACAACAACAAACTGGAGTAGTAGATGAATTGAACACTTACCAGTGTGATCACAGTCCACACTTTAGAACATTCAGTGTCCTTTTCAAGCACTGGATATTTACAATGTTTTGTTTACTTCAGCTGCAGAGGCATGCACTCTTTTCAATTCTCATCTGCCAGAGTTGCTCCAGGTCCTCCTTAATAGAAGATTCCTGACATTTGGAAATGCTACCACATTGTAAGCACTAATTCCTCCCTAGCATATACGCTGAGATAGAGAAGGTATATGAGCTTAACCTGGGCCCAACTTAAATAATTCGCATTTATTGCATCATGGATTTTGCCTTCCTCCAGTTGGCTCCTTGCTATTAACCTTCAGCAGAAAATCAGGTAATATTCCTGTCCTGGGTTTGTCAAATTCTAACTCCCTGTAAAGTGTGGCAATGAAGTTGTGCTTCATCAAATTATAAAAAACAAGAGGAGCTCAATTGGTAATGATGAAACTCTAAGAGATCAAACTGGTATGAAAAATAACTACCTATATGTGAACTGTGAAGAGGACAAGTAACAACTAAGGAATTCAGGTTTGGAAATAAAAGCTGAGAGGAAAATCTAAGCAGAAGACCATGGATAAAAAGAGAAGTCACGTGCAGGCTGCAGCGATGGAAATTTCATACTATAAGATACTCTTTTGATATCAAGCAGGTAATCAGGAATGTGACACAACATGGAATCAGTTAAAATCCAAAGGCAGTAGCGCAAAGCCACGAACATTACCTCTTACAGACAAACATTGCATGGTTTCAGAAGGGGGTGGCAATCGCGTTGGATAAGCGAAGTAGGGGGCTCGACAGCAGGAAAAAAATGGAGGACATATATGCAGCCAATCTGGGCGGAAAAGCGAATGAAACGAAGACGAGATCATCTGTGCAGAGATCTTTGGTGTAAGACAAAAAAAAAAGATAAATCAGAACATGTGCATAATATAGCGTACATACATCTCAGCTGGTTGCTGCATACTGTCTGAACAACTGACCTGTCGAACGTTAGCCGGTGCCCAACTCTAGTACTTCCATGGGTTATGCCTTCCTCTAGTTGGCTCCTTGCTATTATACAGCCTTGAGCAGAAAATCAGGTAATGTGCCGCCATAAGTCGCATCAAATGCATTATGTGTTTGATCGTGCCATGCTCCACCTTGTCCCAGGTTTGCGAAATTTTAACTTCCTATAAATTGTGGCAACAAGGGTGATTCAAATTATTTAGAAAAAAACAAGTGCAGCCCAACTGGTAATGGTGAGAGTCTAAGAGACCAAATTAACATGAAAAAGAACTAGTACTTCTGTTTGGAGATGGCAAGTAACAAATTATAATGCATATCGAGTCTAAAGAAAAGGGTGATTTCTTTTCTTTAGTACAATATCAGGGCAAAAAAAATCTGAAAAGAGAATCGAAGCAGAAGACTATGGACACAAAAAACGCGACCACTTGAAGGCTGCGGCCTTGGAAACTTAATACTATAAGATACTCTGTACATGTCAAGCAGGTAAACAGGAATGTGACACAACATTGAACTTATATCTTCACATAGCGGTAGGTAAGCAGGTCAAATTTAAGGCAGTAGCGCAAACATAACCCTTGCGGATAGTGAGACCAACAGTTGGTGTGCACAAAAAGATCGATAAATCAGCAGGGGTGGTGGCAGTCATTCACCAAGTACTTACATGAAAGCAAAGGTATTACAAGGCGGCGACCTGAGCGAGAGACTCCGAGTCCGATGCCAGCATATACGCAGCCGATGTGAGCAGAGAAGGGAATGAAGCTGAGATTATCAGCGCAGGTCATCTTCGCTGTAACAGGCAAGAAAAAGAGAGATGAATCAAAACACGTGTATAACGTACATCTCAGAAGGAGATCGATCTGCAGCTGATCTGTCGCTCGTCGTTGGCATGGCCGCCTCTTGTGAGCCCTCTCCCTCTGCAGGACCGGAACGGATGGCTCCCCCGTTGCTTCCAATTGTACACCTGATACTTCGACGATGTGCTGATCCAAGTCATGGTAGCTTCGGTCCCAGGAAAGTCGCAGCACGGGATGGTTGGGGTGTGCACTGACATCACCTTCCAGCACACAAAGCCTCGCAACCACAGTACCTTGCAGATTGATCTCCTTCAGTCTTGGAAGGTGTTTGATACCACTAATCCCTGATTCCAACCTGTACACACTGGTTTCTATCGTTTCCAACTGGGGCGAGGAGCCCTCCTCAAATACCAACTCTGTCAATTCCTCCAGGTATGAAATATTAAGTCTCTTCAGATTTGTGAATGTTTCTGCTCTAAAAACTAGTTTCTCCTCGACATAAGAATCCCAAGAAAGATGAAGGAGCATGAGCTTGGGCAGTGCGCCTAGTAGGTTCATGCTTTTCTCTCCATCCTTCAGATTGCTATACCGTAACTCAATCTTTACCAAATGTACCAGATCCCCAAACCAGTCAGGCAACTCCCCGAGATCTCCTTGCAAATTCAGCTTCCTCAAGAGAGCGGGAGGGGTGGAAATAGAATGCAAACACTCGAGTGATGCACCGCTTCTCCCAGATGTACTTTTATCCACACGGAGACAAAGTGAGCATAGGGAAGTGA
Source organism: Thinopyrum elongatum (assembly GCA_011799875.1). NCBI lineage: Eukaryota > Viridiplantae > Streptophyta > Magnoliopsida > Poales > Poaceae > Thinopyrum > Thinopyrum elongatum. Next base: position 42,673,298 of record CM022303.1, on the reverse strand, counting down.
GATTCTCAAGGGATGTACAGAGTATCTTCCTCTTTTGCTTGCTTGCACCTACTCTGACACTCAACTTACTGAGCTTTATAAGCTCCCCCAGCTCTTTAACTGCTTTCCTGCTAGTCCGTTCAATATCCACAATCCCTAGTACCTCTAACTCCTTTAGGTTGCTGATCCCTTTGGGCACCCTCACACCTTCAGAGTTGGTCAAACGACCAGTCCAAGCCATGTGAATGTACATCATAATGTCTGAACGATCATCCGGACTAACTAAAGGAGTGAACAGAAAAGGCACAAAGAATGTGGACATGAACCAGGCCATAGGGTAAAGTAAGTATAAATTAGCATCTGTACTATGTTTGCTGCAACGGAGGCTACGAAGGCTTTGTAGTTTAGTGATCTCAGTTGGTAGTGATGTGATATGACTGTCTCTTATGTCCAAAGTCTGCAAACCTTGTACTTTCCCTATGGATCTTGGGAGCTTGTAAATATATGAACTGCCATAAGACATCTCAACATTGACATATTTCAAATGACGTAACAACCCAATAGTGTTGGTATCTTTTTGTGTGACTTTAAAATGTGCAACATGTAGATCCAATACTCTAAGCATTCTGAAGTTGGGTGAACAAAGTGAAGGTACCGGCTTCATGGGTCTCTCGCCAAACACAGTCAATGATCGGACATGGTTCCAATCCAAGCCTTTATTTGGGCACCAACTGCCTTGCAATGCTATATGGTGGAACTTATTCCCTGCTACGTCGGTTACATCATCCAATGTAGACCACGCAAAATTTTCATCTCTAGAAATTGAGATCATAACATCTCGAACAATATCATGAACTCGACAACTCTTGACAATTCCTTCTATGTTCACTCTTGATGGCTGAATCAAGCTTTGGTTGATAAGGTCATTAAAGTAACTATTTCCAACAACCTCAACACTCACCCCACTCCTAGCAATAATAAACCCCTCGGCTATCCATCTTTCCACCAGACACCTTCTTTTGATATCAAAATCCTCAGGAAATATGCTTAAATATAGGAAACATGACTTAAGATGAGAAGGCAAGTGGCCGTAACTCAAAGTAACCACCCTCCTCATTGCTTCAAGGGTTCGGTTGCTCTCAAGCTCTAAGGGGATCTGGTCATAAATGCTTTTCCACTCACTAACAACTCTAGTGGCAAGCATGCCTCCTATTGTGAGTATAGCTAGGGGTAACTTTCTGGACTTTTTGACTATATTATCAACTATTATCTTCATATTCTCATCAGTATTCAAGTCTTCCTCACTTTTCTTCACCTTCCTTAGTAGCAATTTTATGGCATCTTTCGTTTCTAGGGGTTTATGCATGTAGATGAGTGTCGTAGCTGATTGCAATGCACACTCCTTGGCTAAGCCAACATCTCGCGTTGTAACCATTATCCGGCTATCTTTATTGATACCACTTCGGAGAGCAATAGTTGTGATCCACTTCCAATCACCTATATTCCATAAGTCATGAAGAACAATAAGGTACCTCTTGTCAAGTAGCTCTTTTCTGAGGTAGTTGGCAAGATACTCTTCTCGCACCATCTTCCCATCAAGTTGCTTCTTCAATTCTTCATCATCAAAAAGTTCTTTGATCATAACTTTGAGAAGCTCCATCCTGGCAAATGACTACGAGACAGTGATCCAAGCACAACATGAAATTTTTTGTTTCATACTTTCATAAACCTTCCTTGTAAGAGTAGTCTTACCCAAACCACCCATGCCGACCACGCATAGTACCTGAGCATCATCATTAATTGCATGGACCTCTAAGAGCTCTATCAACTTTTTTTTGGGCTCGTCAAACCCCACAAGTTCAGCTTCATCGACGTTTCTAGATGCCTGGTTGCGAATATGTTCCATGCAAGAATCCCTCTCATCAATGGTTCTGGTAATTTGGTTCTTGTCAATCAGGTTGTAGCGTGTGTTCCTGCTGCTCACTTCTTCAACTCTTGATTTGAGATCACGGATTTGGATGGCGATTCGATGGCGGTCTTTGAGCTTCATCAGCTTCCGTGACATGGTTTGACTTGCCACGTGCACCATGAATTCACCAAGGCAATCTTCAATGTTGTATGAAAGGTCCCTTACTTGTTCCGCCCACACCTTGAGTAGCATGTCTTTCTCCTTCATTGCTTCAGCGGACACTAGAAAAGCCTGCATCGTTGCTAGCTCGTCTTTGATGAACCTGGCAAACAAAGGTTTGAAGAAACATTATTACAACACACTCTATGTCATTCCGCCAACATCTCATATACAACAATGCATGAAGAAAAATCTCCGCACCTCCATGAATAAATTTCAAGCCTAGCATGAGTATTTATAAGAGTTGAGTAATACAATTTTATCTATTTCAGGAATTAATATATCCAACCAGTGGTCATCCAACAAGATGGACTTAACCAAAGTAATCATTAAAATTGCCATGTAAGAGGCTGCTGGAAGTGCATGACCTGAACAAAAGAATACGAACTCACCAGATATCTTTGCGTACACCCATGAGGAGGCTCATCTCGTCGGCGGCACCACCCAGCATGGACCTTGCCATGCTCAGCACCGTCTCAGCCATTATCCCCGGCCGGTTCTGGTATGATCCTCTCGCAACAATTGATCGATCTCACAATCGCTAGCTATGTGTATGCTGTGTACTAAGGACTCGGTGCACCAGGTTGCCGTGCTCTTTGTCCTGCCACAAACAGGGCTCTTATAGCAAAACTCCTGAGATTCTTCCTTTCTCTCGTCACATTCAAACAAACAAAAAAAGCTAATTATGTTTATCACCCACCCATGTTTGTCTTTCTTATAATCAGGTATGTTGATGCAATACAACCATCTTAGCTAAGAGCAGGGGGCAAGTTGTAGCAGTTTAGTAGTACGTCTCTTTTGCCAGCGACAAAGTTGGCCGGACAAATTTGGACTGGCCAGAGCACTACCTCCCATGGCCCGAGTTATTAGATCTTACTCCGTTGATGATTAGTGCCTTGAGCCTAGCTGTCGTTTTGTATTCGGGTTGTTGAAATGTAACTAGCCAAATAATTAACCACACGTTAATTTCCTATTAGTTAGCTACTATTATCGCACGTATAGCAGCGAAGGGTGTTCGGTTCGTACATTAGCGGTATTGGAATCTCCATTCGGTTTCACACAAGCATCTTAGGTAGCACTATGTGCTCCAATGGCCACACCATGCATCGAGTCAAGTCTTTCTTTCAAATTCTGGTTGTTCAAATGCAGCTCTCGGTACCCAGATAAATAATTGGCCATATGTCACTATGATATATCGGCATATATCACAGGCATGGGGCATGTGGCAAAATTACGCGTGCTTAATTATATACTAGTACTGGCGGCTATAGAAACTTGGAATCTGACCATTTCTAGCTAGCTTGAAACTAACACAGGCTAGCCAGCTAAGCTAACGATCTTATTCTACTGCCTGCCCGTGAAGCTAGGTCTTAGCAAAACACAATTTGTCCAAGTGTAATTGAATTGTTAGCAAAAAACACGTTATTCGGAAAGGATGAAATAATTCAACATTTTCTCTCAAAAAGAGCGCAAGATGTGAGTGTCTTTGTGTAAGAGGAGAGGGTTTGAAATACAACCGATGAGGGGAGCCGATACGAACAGGCATCTCATCTTTCAAAAAGAGAACAATACACCAAGACAGACTACTCGCTCAACTCTCCCCACACCGCCGACTTCCGCAACAGCATCTCTGCACACGAGCTGGAGTAACTGCCACACCAGATCAGGATGCCAAGTGATTCGTTGTCTGACCAAATTCAGTACTTCAATTTTTGGGGAACAAAATAAATCAACATGTGGTAGGAACTAAATGTGTAAATTTGTGACATAGTTCATCGGAAAATGAACCCAAGTGACCAGCTGGGCTCAACCCTGAGCACCATATGTATATTTGTGATGTTGCTAATTCAGCTGTTTCTCCATATGGTATTCCTTCCGCTCGTCGGAGGGCTCCCTTTTGTTAGCTGCTCTTGGCTGCTCGATCCATAAACTGATTTCAGTTGGATGATAAGCTTCATATATATCAAACATGTATTTGGTGTGTTGGGGACACAAGAGACTATTTGTTGTTTGGTTGTAGGGTTGTTTGAGAGTGACCATCTTCATCCTAAGCCTCCCACGGATTGACAAACCTTATGTCATCCACTTGAGAGAAAATTGTCACTGTCCTACAAAACTCTGCGTTTGGAGGCCCAACATGAGTCTACAAGAATAATTTGTGTAGTAGACATCAGTGACATGCCAAGGGTTGTGGTTATCACGGCTGGCCGGCCATATGTTAGGCAAACCAGCAGAGAAATTCAAACTTTTGTTGGATAACCAGGCCGCCATTGCTCTCAACAAGAACCCTATTCACCATGACCGGAGTAAGCACATTGACGTCAAGTTTCACTTCATCCGTGATTGTGTCGCACTGGACAGGTGGAGATCAGCCATGTCCGCACCCAAGAGCAGCTAACCGACGTGCTGACAAAGGCGTTGGGCAGGATGAGCTTCGTCGAGATGTGGCAGAAACTTCGAATGATCAAGATTGGTGCTGGGTGCTGAGCTTAAGGGGGTGAAATGTAGGACCTAGATAAGCTCATCACTAGTTTCAGACTTTGCTTTTCGGTTGAATAATGCTGCATGACGGATGTGACATCTGCATGCACGTAGATAGGACTGGGAAGTGTTCCATGCACGTTCCCATTGTATTCCTTTGATTTGTTCTCCCGGTTGGCTAGGCGCACGAGATGTGGCTGTGGGATGGCGCCGCTAAATGCGGATCGTGGGGCTGCCACCGGGAGTTAGTTAGCAAGTTTGTTAGCCCTTTGTAATGTCAGATATACAGAGGAAGAAATAACAGAAAAGGTCGCAGAGCCTGGCGATGCAAAAACTCTCTCTCGTGCGCGCGTTCTGTGTTCTAGCTCGAGCGATCTCGCTGGTTTCGACAACTACAGAATATGCCACCAACATCGACAAGGTCCTGTGGTGGAGAACCAGAGCCCAGCTGGGAGGGAGGCCATGGCAGTGGACGGGCTGCCCTCTCCCCTTCTGCTGTGCGACACGAGCTTTCGCCCAGTCTCCTTCTTCTGGTAGACTGGGCGCGTCGGGCAAGACTCGCAAGAAGACGGTGGGGCGCAGGGGGGCCAAGGCGGCAGACCCGGTCATGAATTCTGCTCCTAAGACGCCTTGTCAAGCGGTGATGGTCAAGGTCTGCATACACTTTCCCCTGTAGCAAATCAAGATTTTTCCACTTGACCAAAGGAACCAGTTGTTGCGCAAACTTTGTGACGAAATTCTACTGAGAAAGTCAATACTCATTTTTGGAGAAAGTCACTAATAATTGATGGGTTTTATGTGGAATATTGATCAAAGCAAGTAGCAAGAGGACATTTAGTGCGGAAATTCTCTTTTATGTTTGTTACAAGTGATGCACCATTGCAATACCGACTGAGCTTAGAGCATGCCTGCATTATGAGAACACAGGAACACCTATTTTACCATAAAAAATCAATAAACAAGTAACCCCAAGGCTTTAAGGACAAACCATTGTAAACATCTCATAGACTCTAGAATTTTCTAAATATGTGCACACTATATGAGCAATCATCTACTCGGGAAGCCTCTACGAAGATAATTGTTAGACCATATGAATTAAGGATATTTGGCAGCATGTGTTTAAGTATAGTAAAATGCAAACAATAATTCATCTAACGGTGTGTTTGGTTAATGCCCAAGGTTGCCCCACCAAAGCATTGGCTAGCCAAAATATTGGTTAAGGTTTTGGTTCCCCACGATTTGGCCAACATTGGGAAGAAAAATGAACTAGAGTTGGCTAGAGTTCATTGGCATGCCAAAATATTGGAAACCATCCAAACAAAGACCAATCTTTGGGTCATGACCAAAATTTTGGTAGGGTACACTTTAGCCACAATCCAAACATACCCTAAGTGACATAAGTTATTTTGTGGAGGATTGTGATTTTATCTTTTTTAATTTTTTCCTCAAATCCATAGATGATTGTTTGATTTAGAAGTGGGTTTCCAAGGAGAAAAATATCTATATAAAACAACTAATGTATATTTGTTGAAGAATATGAATAAAAGGTAATTCAAATATATATTAACCATGTTTTTCTTCTTCGAGAAACTGGCAGGAGCGCTGCCTTTCAATTAGAAGAAGAGAGAGAGTGTTATAAACAGTTTACACAAGGTTTTTCCCTATAGGGGTCGGAAGGCGGGGAAGCCTTAATAATATCGTATATTGATAGAATAAGTTATAAATAAATATAAAATGTGATTAATTTTGTTATCATAAAAACAAAATATATTTTTATGCAACTATATATCGAGCCGGCCACACACACATCGAAAGATCCTTCCGGAGACCATGGCTTCAAGGAGAGTAACACAGGGGAAGACACGGCCGGAGAAGCCATCAATGAAGGCCGGCGCGTCGGACGGGGGCTCGGTCGGTTGGATTATGCGTGAGTTACAGGGGGTGCGAACCCTTGTGCCAGTGGAGGGGGGTGGCTTATATAGAGTGTGCCAGGACCCCAGCCAGCCCACGTTACAAGGGGTTCAATGTACATAAAGATAGGACGTTACTGATAACGCCAGCAATAAAGGCAAATAAATGATCATTAAGACTACGGAGTGAACGCCTGACCGTTGCCATTCTGAGTGACTTTAGATCTTCTGTCTTCCAAGTGATTTCTTATGTGGTCGAGTGAGTACACTCCGGTCGAATGGAATTGGGCTTTCCGAGTGGAATGCTTCTGGTCGAGTGGATGGTATTGTCCTTTGAATATTCCTGACTTTAAGATAATGTCCTTGGGAAGGGTGTCTAGGTCAGGCCTATTACCCTACCCCAGGTACATGTCATCGTCATTAGCCCCCGAATGGTTCAGGGTTCGAGTGGAAAAAGGAGTTGAAGACGGTTCCGACCCAGTTTTCACGCTTCGGGAGCGTTTTGCCTGGATTAATGAACCACGTAACGACTTCGACTTCATTTTCAGTCGCCTTGATCCATTCCTAAATTGTCGAGTGTATTTCGTTGATAAGCTTCAATTGTGGACATGGTATGAGATCTTTGGCGCGATTGACTGCACTGTCGTTCCCTGATCTCACGGGATTCGAAATTTGGAGAAGCGCGCGGGACGGGGAGTCCCGCAGTAAACGGAACAGATTTGGCAGGGACGCCTCGATCCTCGTGCCACCTTTCTCGCCACGTACCGAGCACGCGATTGTGGCAGGATTCGATGGGATTGCTTGGGCCCACTAGTTAGTCACTCGGTAACAAGCCGATATAAGGCGTCCAGGCCGATGCGTCTGGCACTGTGCTCTTCATCCCCTTCTTCTTCCCCTATTTCTCCACCGCATTCACCACCACCTTCGACGCCGCCGCCCCGTCCAAGCGTAGCCTGCTGCAATGGGGAAGGAGAAAACGGTGGCCTTGGAGCGTGCGAAGAAGGCGACGATGGCAGCGAAGGGCAAGAAGACGAGTCGGGGCGGGTCGTCGTCTAGGTCCGGCCTGCCGCCCGGCTGGATCCAGGGCGACTGGATCAGATCCACGATCCGGAAGGAAGACATGGAGGATCTGGTTGAAGGGGGCTTGATTCCCCACCAGTCCTGGCGATTGCCGGGGAACGAGACCGAGCCGCAGCCGCAAGAGGGTGAGTGCGTCCTCCTCGCGACTCATGTCGACCGCGGTTTCTCCTTGCCTCCCCATCCCTTTTTCCGGGCTTTCTTGAATTTCTTTGGAGCCCAACTTCATCACTTTTCCCCCAACACCATCACCTATCTTGCTGCATTTGTTTCCCTGTGTGAGAATTTCTTGGGCTGTCGACCGCACTGGGGTCTTTTCAAACATATATTCACATGTCGCTCCTGAGCCGTAAAGAAGTCCAATCCGAGTGATGAGAGAACACATGTGATCCAGATGTGCGGGGGTCTGGTAATTCAGATGAGGGGTAGGAGCACTTTTCCGGCTATGACGCTTCTCGATTCAGTTAGAGGGTGGCAGTCGACCTGGTTCTATTGCAAAGACTAGCCGACTCCTGGTCAGTCGACTGTGCTTCCTCCGTTTTCCATGAATCGAGTCCAGCCGCCCTCTATTTTGAAAGTGAACCCAGAGGAGAAAGCAGAAGTGAATATGCTAGTTGAACGAGTAGTCCAGTTAGTCCGCGATGGGGTGACTGGTATGGACTTGCTTGAAATATTTCTCAGTCGACGCATCCAGCCACTCCAGGCTCGTGATCATCCTATGTGGATGTACTCGGGTATTGATGACACTACCCGGATCCACCCGGAGCAGGTCACCGGGGAGGTAGTGGAGCAGTGGCTGCAAGGCATGACTAGTAACAAAGATAACCCCAGGGGGTCCAAGAGGGTCCCGCCATTCGACAAGACTAACGAACCGGATAAGGTACAATCTTTAGTGCCGAATGCCCTTTGCTCTGATTTCTTATTTAGGCTTCAATCTGATTGATATTTTTATAATTCTTTGCTCTGCAGATATATACCGAGATGTACTCGATGCCCAACGGGGAGCAGATCCAGGAAGGAGAGGAGAGCGGAGGCAACAGCGGCGACTGGAACTCTGATGACGAGAGTGATGAAGAGTGCGAAGACTCGAGCAGTGATGAGGAGGTCGATTCTCCACCTCGCATGGAAAAGCGTTCCAAGCAGAAGCACGACCCAGCAAGTATCCGGGGTAAAGTGGCGGCACCGACTGGACAAACTTTGAAGCGCACTCGGACATCTTCTCCTGTGCCGACTGAGAAGGCTCCGAAGCAGCACAAGACTGCGCCGTCAAAGCCATGGAAGGCCTTGCCCAAGATCAAGGTTGATGTTCCCGTCGCCTCTGCGTAAGTGTTTCGTTTTCACCCTTTGCTCCAAGAATCTTATATCAGTTGTCGACCCATTCCCTTGCTTGACCGAGTGAACCTTGGAATTTGCAGTGCTGCTACCTCTGGGACCTCTGCTTACAAAGATGATGATGACGAGGAGATGGAGGACGCGGTCACATCCAAAGCGGGTATGACTCCTGTTATCTTGTCTTTTCTTTGCTAGCCAATTCTACAGTCGACTGAACTCTTGTGGTCGATTCTTTTGCAGCTCCGCAAAATGTTATTGAACTTCAAGACGACGATGAAGATGAGCCACAGAAGCTCGTGGGAAGGAGGAGCAGGACCTCGGGCAAAAAGGTACCAGCTAGCAAGACGCCTCAATCGATGCCGGCGGCGGAACCAGCTATCCAGCAATCCGGGGACTTCAACCATGCTTCTGTTACTTTTGCGAATCCCTTGTCGAGTGGTCGTCCTTCAGCGTCGATTGCACATGCCCCTGCTTCATCTGTGCAACTTCATGCCTCAAGCTCTCAAGCTGCTGCAACTGATCCACCGTCTCCACTTTTCACCGCCCATCACGTCCCAGAGGACCAAGTGAGTGCTGCCAAGGAAGCCATACGCCAGGAAGGCATTATGATGGAGCAGATGAAAGTGGTGCGCGAAGCCAGTCAAGCTGCCTATGATGCCAGCTCAGCACTTCAGGCCAATGTCCAGGTTAGCTTACTTTCGACTGAACTCCATCTTGACGCTTGTTCTGTTAGGATATGATATTTAGAAACTGCTGCTTTATCCGCAAGACGTCCGTGGATGAGCGTTTTGGAACCTTAATTGCACACCCATTGTCAGTCTGTACACCCACTGGGTATTTTAATTTCTGTTGAGTAGTTTTTCCACTTGAGTCAACTAGGTTGTGTCGATTGAATCTCTGAACCAGTGGGGGCACGCTGAGTGCACCCACTGGGTGTAGTCCCCGAGACCGCCGTCGAATGTTTGATTCGCCGGGGGTCTTTGAACAGAACTTTTCCACTCGGTCTGGGCAGATCATGTCGAGTGGAACCTTTACCAGTGGGGGCATGCTGAGTGCACCCACTGGGTGTAGTCCCCGAGACCGTAGTCGACTGCGGGCAGTCAGCTATGGTCTGAGTTTTTTTTTGACTGGACGGACCAAGTCGATAGAAAAAGTCGAACCAGTGGGGGCACGCTGAGTGCACACACTGGGTGTAGTCCCCGAGACTATTGTCGAATGTTTGATTCGGCAGTAGTCTTAGAACTATTTGAACTTGCTACTTTATTGCTCGGAAGCAACCAACCTTTGTGTCTGCCGACTGACTATCTTCTGAACACAGAAATCTTGTGATCTTGGAGCCCGGTTCGCTGACTTGGAGCAGAAGCAAATCCAGCTCAATCTTGATCTGGAGTTGGCTCAGAATAACTTGCAGAAGGCTAAGGATGACGCTGCTGGTAAGGAAAGCTTGTCGACTGGTTCTCTTGCCATCTTTTCTCCTCCTTTTTCTGATTCGAATGTTATTCTTTCTAGAAACAATGAGACAGGCTTTGGAGAAGAAGGACCTTGACCTTGTGGCTGCGAAGAAAACAGCAGAAGAAAAAACGGCACTTGCTGACCAAAAGCTGGCCTCAGTCGGAAAGTTGGAGGAAGAGAATACCAAGCTGAAGGCTGCTCTCGATGAAGCCAACAAATAGGTAACTCGACTAAAGAGGGATCCTGACCGACAAAGTGGAAGACATCACCCGCAAGAGGGATGAGCTAGAGAATTATCTGGGAGGACTCGCCAAAAAATTATTCCTCATGCTTGAAGGTACTTTTCCCTGTCCGATTGATTTGCTTTCGTTGACTCATCCTATTACTGTCGACTCATTATTTCTCTGTGAGTGCAGAATTCTGTGAAAACTTCGAGGAAGAGACTAGGCGAGTCGAGACGAGCTTGGACCCCATCAACTCCCCTGTTAAAGATGAAGCTGCCATGAACGTGCTCCGACTGGAGTCTCGCCTTGCCAGCGCCATGGATTACCTTGCTCGACTGAAGGTTGCGGTGTCGCGGATCGACACAGCGCTCTGGCCAAGGGAAACGCTCCAAAATGACCTCGAGTCTTTGATGACTCGACTCAATGAGATTCCTGCTCGAGTGCAGGAATGGAAGTAGTCCTCTACTCGATGCGGTGCTGACGTAGCTCTGTCCCTGGTTCGTGTTCATTGCAAGGAAGCCAGAGAAGAGAAGCTAGCAGCAATCAAGGTTGCCAATACCAAGAAACTTGACTTCCAGTCCTTCATGGAGACTTTTATTGCTGCTGCTACTCGAATTGCAGATGGAATCGACCTGGATGAGTTCGTCGAGCCTGCCAGCCCTCCTGCGGAGTGAACAAAACTTTTATGATCCGATTCAATTTGCCTCGGTATGCCGAGTGATTTTGTAACCGTTAAACTCCTTCAGGCCTGATGCCCGAGTACTTTAATCTGCTGTCCGGAAACTCATGGGATTTGTCTGAACTTAGTTTTCCCTTAAATATGCTTGTTTTTATTTCCGAGTGGAACTTGTATCTTCACTCGGAACAGACTTTTGTTCTTGTGATGCAATTCTGAGGAGAGGATCGCGGACGACCTGCACCTCGTCATCCTTGCAGATCAGGATGGAGCAAACATTGTACTTGTGGCGTAGCTCCGAAGAGAAGGTCGCAGTCGACCTGCACCTCGTCGTCCTTGCGGATCAGGATGGATCGTGTTTTAAACTTACGCGAGTACATGACCGCAGCTAAGCCCCTAAGTGAGAGGGTTGCTCATCACTCGGTAGGATTTTTTAAACTTAGGCGAGTACAGGACTGCAGCTAAGCCTCCGAGTGAGAGGGTTGCTCATCACTCGGTAGGATTTTACAAACTTAGGCGAGTACAGGACTGCAGCTAAGCCTCCAAGTGAGAGGTTTTGCTCATCTCGGTAGGATTTTTAAACTTAGGCAGTACAGGACTGCAGCTAAGCCCCCGATGACAGGGTTGCTCATCCCTCGGTAGGATTTTACAAACTGGCGAGTACAGGACTGCAGCTAAGCCTCCGAGTGAGAGGGTTGCTCATCACTCGGTAGGATTTTTTAAACTTAGGCGAGTACAGGACTGTAGCTAAGCCCCCGAGTGAGAGGGTTGCTCATCACCCGGTAGGATTTTGCAAACTTAGGTGAGTACAGGACTGCAGCTAAGCCCCCGAGTGAGAGGGTTGCTCATCACTCGGTAGGATTTTTTAAACTTAGGCGAATCGGATTCGCGGCTAAGCCCCCGAGTGAGAGGGTTGCTCTTCACTCGGTAGGATTTTTTGAACTTAGGCGAATCGGATTCGTGGATAAGCCACCCACTGGGGGATTTTGGACACATGTATTAGTAACAACAATCATTTAGGAGACTATAAAACCATGTCTTTGATAAATGAACTGAAAGGTACTCTTTATTACATCTCATCAGTCTGAACACTTAAGTATAAAAACGGCGGAGTAGCTCCGCATTCCAAGCGCGTGGCTCGTCTTTATTCTGCTCCACATTGTAGAGGTGATACGCTCCGTTATGGAGCGCCTTGGTGACGATGAAGGGACCTTCCCAAGCGGGGGAAATTTTGTGAGGCCGCTGCTGGTCCACTTGGAGCACAAGGTCTCCTTCCTGAAATGCTCGACCCTTCACATTTCTGGCATATAATCGACGAAGGTCTTGCTGATAAATGGTCGACCGGATCAAGGCCATCTCTCTTTCTTCTTCCAGAAGATCAACAGCGTCTTCTCGAGCTCGTTCTGCTTCGGCTTATGAAAAAAGTTCTACTCGGGGTGCATTGTGACGCAAGTCACTCGGCAGCACAGCCTCAGCACCATATACCATGAAGAAGGGGGTTTGACCGGTCGACCGATTTGGTGTTGTTCTTAATCCCCAAAGGACTGACGGTAGCTCATCTACCCAAGCACTAGCTGCATGCTTGAGGTTGCGCATCAATCGAGGTTTCAGCCCTTGGAGAATCAAACCGTTCACTCTTTCTGCTTGTCCATTCGACTGAGGGTGGGCGACTGTGCATAGTCGACCCGAGTACCTTGGGACGCACAGAAAGCTCGGAACTCATCAGAATCAAAGTTCGACCCATTATCCGTGATGATTTTGTGTGGAACTCCATATCTAAATGTTAACCCTCTGATGAAGCTGACAGCAGTACTTGCTTCCATGTTTTTGATAGGTTTAGCTTCAATCCATTTAGTGAACTTGTCGACTGCTACAAGCGCATCGGTGAAACCACTCCTGCCAGTCCTCAGAGGTCCGACCATATCTAATCCCCAAACAGCGAATGACCAGACGAGTGGAATGGTCTTCAAGGCTGAAGCGGGTTTGTGGGACATGTTGGAGTAGAACTGACAGCCCTCACACTTGTCAATTATTTCCTTTGCCATCTCATTTGCCCGTGGCCAATAAAACCCTGCTCGATATGCTTTGGCCACGATGGTCCGAGAATACGCATGGTGACCATAGGTCCCCGAGTGGATATCATTGAGGATCATTCGGCCTTCTTCTGGAGTGATGCATTTCTGAACGACCCCAGTAACACTCTCTCTATAGAGTTGTCCACCCATTACTGTGAAGGCTTCGGATCGACGGACAATCTGGCGAGCCTCTTCTTCATCCTCTGGAAGCTCTTTCCTGAGAATATATGCGATATACGACACTGTCCAATCGGGAATAACGATCAAAACCTCCATGATCAAGTCGACCACAACTGGAATTTCAACTTCAGTCGGATCAGTGGAACTTTTAGGCTGTGGGGGCCCTTTAGTGAAGGGATCTTCTTGAACTGATGGTGCGTGAATATGATCCAAAAACACATTGCTGGGAATAGGCTCCCGCTTGGAACCTATTTTCGCCAAGTCATCCGCTGCTTGATTCTTCAGTCGGGGTATATGGTGGAGCTCCAGCCCTTCAAACTTCTTTTCTAGTTTTCTCACTGCATTGCAATAGCCAGTCATTGCTGGGCTCCTGATGTCCCATTCTTTCATCACTTGATTAACCACTAAATCTGAGTCACTGTAAACCATCAGGCGACGGACGCCGAGTGAAATGGCCATACGTAACCCGTTTAGAAGCGCCTCATATTCAGCCTCATTGTTGGAGGAATCAAAGTGAATCTGGAGAACATATCTGAGGTTGTCGGCTCGTGGAGATATCAAGACTACCCCAGCGCCTGAACCATTCAACATCTTGGACCCGTCAAAGAACATAGTCCAATGTTCCAACTGTATCTGAGTCGGTAGCTGCTGTTCAATCCACTCGATGAGGAAATCTGCTATTCCTTGAGATTTGATCGCTTTCTTCGCCTCAAACCTGATATCCAGCGGAAGGAGTTCAATCGCCCATTTTGCCACTCGACCAGTTGCATCTCTGTTGTTCAAAATCTCTGACAATGGAGCGTCGCTAATGACTGTAATCGAATGATCTGAGAAGTAATGTGCAACCTTCTTTGTGGTCAAGTAAATTCCATAGACAAGCTTCGGATAATGTGGATATCTCTGCTTGGATGTGGTTAAGAGTTCAGAAATATAGTACACTGGGCGTTGGACCTTGTAGGTTTTACCTTCTTCTTCCCACTCGACCGTGATTACTGTACTGACAACCTGTCCTATGGCTGCTATATAAAGCAGTAAAGGCTCTTTGCTGATTGGAGCAGCAAGCACTGGCCGAGTGGAAAGCAGGGCTTTGAGCTCTGCAAACGCTGCGTCAACTTCAGGAGTCCACTCGAACTTATCAGATTTCTTCATCAGTTGGTAAAGAGGCAGTGCCTTTTCACCGAGATGAGAGATGAATCGACTCAAAGTGGCCAAACAACCAATAAGCTTCTGAATGTCGTGTACACGCACAGGGCGTTTCATTCGAAGGATTGCACCAATTTTCTCTGGGTTTGCATCGATCCCACGTTCGGAAACAAGGAAACCGAGTAACTTTCCACCTGGAACTCCAAATGTACACTTCGACGGATTAAGCTTGATATCATATTTTCTCAAATTGGCAAAGGTTTCAGCAAGGTCAGTCAGCAGGTCGGAACCTTTACGCGACTTAGCCACGATGTCATCCATGTACGCTTCCACATTCCGACTGATTTCAGTTAGTAGGCACTTCTGTATCATACGCATGAATGTGGCACCAGCGTTCTTGAGACCAAAGGGCATGGTGACATAGCAAAAGCACCCGAATGGGGTGATAAAAGCTGTTTTTATTTCATCAGGTCCATACAGTCGGATCTGATGGTACCCGGAATATGCATCCAGGAAGGACAATCGCTCACATCCCGCAGTCGAGTCGACTATCTGATCGATGCGGGGGAGAGGAAAATGATCTTTCGGGCAGGCCCGATTGATATGCTTGAAATCAATGCACATACGAAGTGAATCGTCCTTCTTGGGAACCATGACAACATTGGCGAGCCACTCGGAGTGGTAAATTTCGCGGATGAACTCAGCCGCCAGAAGCCGAGCCACCTCTTCGCCGATCGCCTTTCGCTTCTCCACAGCGGACCGACGGAGATGCTCTTTAACGGGTTTTGCCTTTGGATCGACTCGCAAACGGTGCTCAGCCAGTCCCCTAGGTACACCCGGCTTGTCAGACGGCTTCCATGCGAAGATGTCCGAGTTCTCACGGAGGAACTGGATGAGCGCTTCTTCCTATTTGCTGTCGAGTGTTGTCGAGATATGAGCCGGAGCAGCATTGGGATCGGTCGGGTGAATGTGAACAGGCTTTGTTTCACCGGATGACCGAAATGCAGACTATGAAGCAGGCTTCTTAGTACGCAACAAATCACTCGGATCTGCAGTCTTCTTATATATTCTTCCATTTCTACTGCTGCCATCTGTTCATCGGCTATCATAGAGCCCTTCTCGAGGCACTCTTCTGCTCGTTGCCGATTGCTAGTGACTGTGATCACGCCTCTGGGGCCACGCATCTTCAGCTTGAGGTACATGTAACACGGTCGAGCCATGAAACGGGCATATGCAGTTCTGCCCAGAATAGCATGATAGGCACTGTGAAAATCCACAACTTCGAATGTCAACTTCTCCTTACGGTAATTCTTTGAATCACCGAAAACCACGTCAAGAGTGATCTGACCGAGTGAATTAGCTTTCTTTCCTGGAATGACACCGTGGAATCGCATATTGCTCTCACTGAGCTTGGACATCGGAATGCCCATCCCACGAAGGGTCTCAGCATACAAAATGTTCAAGCCGCTGCCACCATCCATCAAGACTTTGGTTAGTCGGGTGCCCCCAACAACTGGGTCGACCACCAACGCTTGCCTCCCGGGGGTGGCAACGTGCGGTGGGTGGTCAGATTGGTCGAATGTAATGGGAGTCTTTGACCATTTCAAATATGTCATCGTTGCCGGAGCAACCATGTTTACCCCTCTGTTGATGACTTTCAGTCGACTTTTGCTTTCAATGTCAGCAAAAATCACCAAAGTGGAATTGACGTTAGGAAAATCGTCATCATCTTCTTCCTTGTCCCCATCCTTGTCAGAATCTTTTTCCTTTTCATTGGGCTGTTTCTCTCGGAACTGCTGGATCAGGAGCCGACATTGTCGAGTGGTATGTTTGGGATAAATCAGATTACCCTCTTCATCCTTCTTGGTGTGAATGTGACATGGCAAATCCAACACATCATTCCCTGCCTGATCTTTCACCTTCTTGGGGATCCAGGGCCCTTTGGGTTTTCCCTTGAATTTTCCTTGAGTTACAACTGCAGCTTCACCAGGACCTGCTGGCTCGGCTTTGCGTTTCTACTTCCGACCTCCTCCGGTGTCTTGGGCGACTGGTTTGCCCTTTCCACTGCGGAGTCGATCCTCTTCTTCACCATTAGCGTACTGAGTGGCTATTTCCATCATTCGGGTCAGAGACATATCTCCTGTCCGATCGAATTTCAGGTTAAGCTCTCGATACCGAACGCCCTCCTTGAAGGCACAAACTGCTTGGTGTTGGGATACATTTTCTACTGTGTGATGTAAAGTGGTCCATCTTTGGATGTAATCCCTCAGAGTTTCATTCGGCTTCTGTACACAATGTTGCAATTCCGTCAACCCTGCAGGTCGTTTGCATGTGCCGTCGAATGTCCTGACAAACACTCGGGTTAACTCTTCCCAGCTGAATATACTGCCTGGAGCCAACTGATTCAGCCATGCTCTGGCCGATCCTTCGAACATGAGAGGAAGATGTTTCATAGCTACCTCATCATTTCCACCACCGATCTGAATAGCCACTCGGTAATCTTCCAGCCAAGTGTCAGGCTTCGACTCACCGGTGAACTTACTAACCCCAGTCACCAACCTGAAGTTGGGGGGGATCTCAGCAGCTGTGATGGCTCTGCTAAAACACTCGGGACCCGAAACATGTATTCTGCTTCCACTCGGGCGATCTCTGTCTTGCCCTTCTCTGTGTGCTCGGTTCCTGTCGACCAAGCCTTGCACCAAAATTGACCTCGTATCAAACCCTGGCTCTGTTGGGTCGACTGGCATCCTCCGCTCTCTGCTGTACGGGCGCCTGTCATCATAATGCCGGGGCACATATGATCCGCCTCTCGGAGGGGGCGTAGGCACTCGACGGCGGTCATCACGGCCGAGCCGATGATCGTACTGCTCGTGGTTCCGACCCAAGTACTGATCTTGGCGATGCCCCCGTCCCTCACGCTGCGGAGGCGATCTTGGGCTGTGAGCCGATTGAACTGTGTCAGCCACCACAGATCTGCTATGGATTCTGTTACACGACTGAGATACTGCAGTGTGTTTGCTCTCCTGCTGCCCGGAGCAGAGCCTGGATCTGCATCAAACCTCGTCCAGCTTCCGACTGGGATGGCTGGATGGACTCTGCTATACGAGCTGCAGCCGTAAGATTCTGAATAGGAGTGCAGTATACCTGATGTTCAGGCGGGAACAATTGTCGCCGTCGACTGGACTCAGGAATCTGCTGCCGAGCACGTTCGTCGAGTGCATGCTGAAGGTTCTCCAGTCGAGTGCGTTCAGCCAAAGTGGCCAAGCGCGCTGCTTCCAAGGCCCGAGCCTCAGAGGTCTCTCTGACGATGGGCGTGTGGAGTGCTTCCTCGTTGCGGCGGTGGAGTTCCTCCCCCCACTGCGAAGAGAGGGTTTCGGGGTGGTATTCCTTGTGAACATGCGACGGATCGCCACCGCCGTCGCCGCCACCGTTGAAACGCATGCCAGGTGGGCTACGCGGCATGTCGACCATCAGGACCTCTGCCGCAGGATCGCTGCTGTCACACTCGGACAGTGTCTCGACGGAGCCAGTCGACAGATCGAACAGGCCGTAGAGAGATTCATCGGGCTCGATTGCCGCGACTTGAGGGGTGGCCGACTGACGTGCCACCGCATGCTTCACCCACTGCTGAAGCCGCGATCGACCGGATCGCTCACGACGGCGAACAGCGGGGAACGAAGACGCTGCAGGAGCCGACCGGTATTGGGACGACGGCTGCCGCAGAAGGACGCCGTGGACACACGCGCGAAAGTGCGTCGCCCCACGGACGGGGAATGCCTCGACGTCGAGGGGGGCCTCCTGGAGCCAGGCGGAGCCGTCGGCGATGAAGACGAGCGCGCCGAGACGGATCTCGTGGCCCTCAGCCAAACCTCCACCAGAAACCATGATGATGGGAATCGGAAAAAATCGCAACCTCACCGGAAAGTCGCTAAGACACCTGCGCCAAGGCGGGCGCCAACTGTCGAGGTTCTAAGTCTGCCAGTAGAATAGGGGGTAGGTATGAGGAGGCAAGATCCTAGCTACGGTGAGGTTGTGCACGCAAGATTTACGAGTTCAGGCCCTTCTTGGAGGAAGTAACAGCCCTACGTCTCGGTGCCTGGGGGCTCGGTCGATTGGATTATGCGTGAAGTTACAGGGGGTGTGAACCTTTGTGCCAGTGGAGGGGGGTGGCTTATATAGAGTGCGCCAGGACCCCAGCCAGCCCACGTTACAAGGGGTTCAATGTACATAAAGATAGGACGTTACTGATAACGCCAGCAATAAAGGCAAATAAATGATCATTAAGACTACGGAGTGAACGCCTGACCGTTGCCATTCTGAGTGACTTTAGATCTTCTGTCTTCCGAGTGATTTCTGATGTGGTCGAGTGAGTACTCTCCGGTCGAATGGAATTGGGCTTTCTGAGTGGAATGCTTCTGGTCGAGTGGATGGTATTGTCCTTTGAATATTCCTGACTTTAAGATAATGTCCTTGGGAAGGGTGTCTAGGTCAGGCCTATTACCCTACCCCAGGTACATGTCATCGTCACTATGTCCATGGCTCACACTCATGTATTGCGTGAAAGTTGAAAAAGTTTGAGAACGTCAAAAGTATGAAACAATTGCTTGGCTTGTCATCGGGGTTGTGCATGATTTAAGTATTTTGTGTGATGAAGATGGAGCATAGCCAGACCATATGATTTTGTTGGGATAAGCTTTCTTTGGCCATGTTATTTTGAGAAGACATAATTATTTTGGTAGTATGCTTGAAGTATTATTGTTTTTATGTCAATATTAAACTTTTGTTTTGAATCTTATGGAACTGAACATTCATGCCACAATAAAGAGAATTACACGGATAAATATGTTAGGTAGCATTCCACATCAAAAATTCTGTTTTTATCATTTACCTACTCGAGGACGAGCAGGAATTAAGCTTGGGGATGCTTGATATGTCTCCAACATATCTATAATTTTTTATTGTTCCATGCTATTATATTATATATTTTGGATGTTTTATATGCATTAATATGCTATTTTATATGATTTTTGGGACTAACCTATTAACCTAGAGCCCAGTGCCAGTTTCTGTTTTTTTCCTTGTTTTAGAGTTTTGTAGAAAAGGAATACCAAACGGAGTCCAAACGGAATAAAACTTTCGCGATGATTTTTCTTGGACCAGAAGACACCCAGGAGACTTGGAGTGCAAGTCCGAAGAGCCGAGAGGCGGCCACAAGGGTGGAGGGCGCGCCCCCCGACATTGTGGGCCCCTCGTAGCCTCTCTGACCTAGATGTTTCGCCTATATATACTCTTATACCCCAAAAACATCCAGGGGGGCAACAAAATCACTTTTCCACCGCCGCAACCTTCTGTACCCGTGAGATCCCATCTTGGGGCCTTTTCCGGCGTCCTGCCGGAGTGGGATTCGATCACGAAGGGCTTCTACATCTACACCATTGCCTGTTCGATGAAGCGTGAGTAGTTTACTTCAGACCTACGGGTCCATAGCTAGTAGCTAGATGGCTTCTTCTCTCTCTTTGATTCTCAATACAAAGTTCTCCTCAATGTTCTTGGAGATCTATTCGATGTAATACTCTTTTGCGGTGTGTCTGCCGAGATCTGATGAATTATGGATTTATGATCAGCTTATCTATGAATATTATTTGAATCTTCTCTGAATTCTTATATGCATGATTTGATATCTTTGCAAGTCTCTTCGAACTATCGATTTGGTTTGGCCAACTAGATTGGTTTTTCTTGCAATGGGAGAAGTGCTTAGCTTTGGGTTCAATCTTGCGGTGTCCTTTCCCAGTGATAGTAGGGGCAGCAAGGCACGTATTGTATTGTTGCCATCGAGGATAAAAAGATGGGGTTTTCATCATATTGCTTGAGTTTATCCCGCTACATCATGTCATCTTACTTAATGCGTTACTCTGTTCTTATGAACTTAATACTCTAGATGCAGGCAGGAGTCGGTCGATGTGTGGAGTAATAGTAGTAGATGCAGAATCATTTCGGTCTACTTGACATGGACGTGATGCCTATATTCATGATCATTGCCTTAGATATCGTCATAACTTTGCGCTTTTCTATCAATTGCTCGGCAGTAATTTGTTCACCCACCGTAATAATTTCTATCTTGAGAGAAGCCTCTAGTGAAACCTATGGCCCCCGGGTCTATTTTCCATCATAAAAGTTTCCGATCTATAATTTCCGTTTCCTATTTCTTTTACTTTGCAATCTTTACTTTCCGTTCCATAAACCAAAAATACCAAAAATATTACTTTACCGTTTATCATCTCTATCAGATCTCACGTTGCAAATAACCGTTAAGGGATTGACAACCCCTTTATCGCGTTGGGTGCAAGGTTGGTGTTTGTTTGTGCAGGTATTCGGTGACTTGAGCGTTGTCTCCTACTGGATTGATACCTTGGTTTTCAAAAGCTGAGGGAAATACTTACTCTACTTTGCTGCATCACCCTTTCCTCTTCAAGGGAAAAACCAACGCAAGCTCCAGAAGTAGCAAGGAGCGAAAAGTATGTCTTCCACGCGAAGTACATGGAGTCGGTGGCATCGAGGACGACAGGGACGCGTTCGTGGATGTTGATGTCGCGGATGTCGGCAGGGTCCGGCCCGACGAAGGGGTTGGAGTAGGTGGAGGCGGTGGAGGACATGGCGGCACGGTGAGGAGGAGGAGCGGCAGCGGCTAAAGGAGCGGCGGCAGCTAGGGTTGGAGAGGGGTGGCGGCGGCGTGGCAGGAGGGCCGGGGCGGCATGGCTGCGGGGAGAGGGTGCAGCGGCGCGGCGGGAGGAGGTAGCGGCGGCGGTGTGGGACGGCGGCGGCGGCGTGGGGCAGCGGCGGTGGCGGCGGCTAGGGGCTAGGGTTAAGCGGAAGCGGTTTGGGAGAGGATCGAGACAGTATCTGATACCATGTAGAAGGGATTATGTGCATCGATATTCTCATTGATCGTGCACTAGGCACATATATAGGTACAAGGGGTGCGACCGGTGTCTTGTCTCCCAAGATACAAGTAAATACAGAGGGAGAGAGACACTACAGTTACGGCATACAAAACCCGGTCCTACATATGTGTACACATGTTCAACAAAGAGAATAGGCATACAGAATGTGGACATAAACCAGGTTACGGGGTAAAGTAAGTACAAATTAGCATATACACTATCTTGGCTGCAACAGAGGCTACGAAGGCTTTGTAGTTCAGTGATCTCAGTTGGAAGTGATGCGACTTGACTACCTCTGATGTCCAAAGTCTGCAAGCCTTGTAATTTCCCTATGAATCTTGGGAGTTTGTAAATATAATTTTCACTTCTACCAACATGGACATATTTCAAATGACGTAACAACCCTATGGTGCTGATATCTTTCTATTTTATTTCAAAATGGGCGTCGTGTAGATCTAAGACTCTAAGCATCCTAAAGTCGGGCGAATATAGTGAAGGTGCCGGCTTCATGGGCCAATCTATAGTTTTTATTTTCACCACATCCTTGCCAAAAGAATCTGGATTTAAAATAGTCCAATGTTTGCAGGACCCCTTTGGGAGTTGGAAGAAAGAAAGTTGTGACGTCCCCGATTCAATCGTACACTAATCATACACGCAAATGTGTACGATCAAGATCAAGGACTCACGGAAAGATACCACAACACAACTCTAGACACAAATAAAATAATACAAGCTTCATATTACAAGCCAGGGGCCTCGAGGGCTCGAATAAAGAAGCTCGAATACACAAGAGTCAGCGGAAGCAACAATATCTGAGTGCAGGCATAAGTTAAACAAGGATGCCTTAAGAAGGCAAGCACAAACATCAACGATCGAAAAGGCAAGGCCTCCTGCCTGGGAGCTCCTAACTACTCCTGGTCATCGGTGGTCTCCACGTAGTAGTAAGCACCCTCCGGGTAGTAGTAGTAGTCTGCGGGGGTGGCATCTGGCTCCAGGGATCCACCAACTGGTTGCAACAACCGGAAAGAAGAAAGCAGGGGGAAAAGGGGGTAGCAATGCAACCGTGAGTACTCATCCAAAGTACTAACAAGCATCAGATCTATACTAAGTATGCATCAGTATCAAATGGAAGGGTTATATCTGTGGACTGAAATGCAGAATGCCAGAATAAAGGGAAAGGCCTAGCCTATCGAAGACTAGCATCTTCAAGCGTCTTCAAGCATCTTGCAGCATTCAGAAGAGTATAGAACATCATTTTATAATTAACAAGCATGTTGTAGTATTAAAGCCCAGAGATCCTTCCTCGACTCCCTGCAAGAAAGCAATCCCGGAGCCACATACCCATCTCATAACCCAAGTATCCATTTCTAGTTGTAATAGATCAGGATACAAGTCTGAACGTCCGTTATCGTGGACACGGCTATTCGAATAGATAATCTTCCCTGCAGGGGTGCACCACATTTTCCAACACGCTTAATTACTCTGGCCGGACACACTTTAATGGGTCAATGCCCGGCCTCGAAAGATTAACACGTCGCAGCCCTACCTAGGATCAGTAGAGAGGTCCCCGCCAATCTACATCCTAAGCGCTCCGGGGTTTTGGGCCCATCGCCCTTTGCACTCCGGGTCATTGTGCGCAAGGGGATACTAGCACCACCTCTTCCTGGATGGCGCGAGCCGGCCCGGCCACAATGCTGAACTGGACAACTGACAAAGCTTCAGTTGATACTACGACGCCGAGTGCCCATAACTGTTCCCGCGTGGTGGTTAGTGCGTATAGGCCAGTGGCCAACTCAGAACAAATACCTAAACTTGTTAGTGCATTATTAAAAGAAGTGACGGCTGTCGGGAGAAGTCCGGAGCTACCACCCCCTCCTGGGTGATACCGTTAACAGCCAGCCGCCACCGTAACATCTCGCGGGTGCTCTACAGGCCCGCTCGACTTTGACAGGTATCTCTCGGGTGCTCACTAGGCCCGTCCGACTTTCACAAAGGTCTCAAGTAAAGTCAAGGTAACCGTGTGTCCAAAACATCAAGGGGGAAAACCCAAGGAATCACCCTCGAGGGATTCCACTCGATGTAATCGTCAAGCTGAACTTAGGAGGAATCACCCTCGAGGTTCACAATTGAGGTGTTGCACGACAGAGCGTATCGGGAGTGGCGAAGGAGGAATTACCCTCAAAAGACCACGACCGATTAGCTACACTACAGAGTTATCATCAGGAGTGCGTTATGAGGTATCACCCTTGGCACACGATAGTAGCTCTGCAGAGCCGAGCAACTAAGGGGGGTGATGTGATGTGTCGGTCTCTGGTTGTCAATCACGTTGATCGAGTCGTCGATGATGAAGTAGGGGCAACAAGGATAAGGTAGGGGTCAATGATGGATCACCAACCAACCTATACTAAGCAGTTTAGGATAAGCAGGTAAGGTACAATGAGCAGGTTACAAAAGCAGGCTATGCATCAGAATAGGAGCAAATAATAAGAGTAGCAAAATCTAAAGCAAGCATGAGAGGGAATGGAATGGGCGATATCGAAGTGATCAAGGGGGGCTTGCTTGCCTGGAAGCTCTGCTAAAAGGGAAGAAGGGTCGTCGTCGATGTAGTCGATCACAGAGGCATCGGCAGCGGTCTCAGGGTCTACCGGAGAGAAGAGGGGGAAGAAACAATAAATACAGAGCAAACAAGTGCAATACTATGCATGACATGACGAAACGCGGTGCCAGGGGTGTTCTAACGTAGTGCTACATGATACCGGCGAAGGGGGAAAACATCCGGGAATGTTTTCCCGAAGTTTGCAGTTTTCACACAGATGAAACGGAGGGGAGCGGTTCCATGTTCTCTATGCTAGGAACGTGTGACAGACGAACAGAAGGCATATTCGGATTCTTTATATTTTTCTAAGTTTTAGCAACATTCTAAAATTATCCTTAATTCGAAAATAATGATTAAAAAGCTATGGGTACCCAGCCCTGTGTACATAGATTGTACACAGAGGCTGACAGGTGGATCAGGGGGTCCCAGTTGACCAGTCAATGTTGACTGGTCAACAGGGGGTGGGGCCCCCTGTCATACACACAGTAGCTAATTAGCATTTTAACCTATTTTAATTAGCAGGTTAATTAAGCTTAATTAGTTAATTAAGCAGGATTAATTAATTAACTAATTAATTAATTATATTAATTATATCTTTTATACTTATTTTTTTGTTCTAAACAGGGGGTGGGCCCCTGTGGTCAGAGGGTGTTTTAGCGGGGCGGGTAAACGGGGCGGCGGGCGTCAACTCGATTTGGCACACGCCCCGGCCGACCAGGGGGGCGCCGGCCACGGCAGGTCACCGGCGAGGCGCGGCCGGGCGGACGAGGTAGGTGAGCGGGGGAGGGCGCAGCTGCCAGGGGAGGCGCGGCCAGCGGACGCGGGAAGGCAGCGGAGCGAGGACGAGGGAGAGTGGCCGGCGCGGGGTGGCTGCGGTAGCAGGCAGCGGCAGGCGCGGCTGTGGGCGGCGGGGAGCAGCGGGGACGCGACAGGTGGTGGCGGGAGGCTGCAGCGGCGCAGTACGGGGAGGAGGCAGGGGGCAGCGAGGCCAGCGGCGAGTGGGACGAGCGGGCGACGCCGGAGGCTCGCGTGTGCTGCGACCAACGGCGAGAAGCGGCAGCGCAGGAGTAGAGCAGTGGGGCGAGCAGGGCGGGCGCAGGCGAAGGGAGCAGAGTGGGGCGGGCATTGCTCATGGCCACGCGGGCGGCAGCGCGTGTGGTCGCGGGGAAAGCAGCGGTCGGCGCGGCTAGCGGGGTCAGGGGATGAGCACGACGCGAGGCGCGGCGAGCACGGCCAATGGCCGGGGACTGAGCGGCGCGGGCAGAGTTCTGCGGTGCCAGATACAGAGGGGTAGGAGGAGGGGAGCAAGCGGTGCTCACCGGGAGCCGCTAGTGGTGCAAAGCCAGCTCGAGGAGGGCTTGAGGTGGCCGGATTTGACGGAGCTCGTCGGCGAACGTAGTTGAAGAAGACGGCGATCCGGTGATGGAGAGGCGATGGGCTTGAGGTCTTCGGTGTAGGCGAAGCAATGGACGCCGGCGGTTCTACTGGACGAGGTCGCAGGCGGTGTGGAGCTTGGTGGGCGCGGGATCGAGCGTGGCCATGGCGACGGAGTTTTCGGGCGTCGCCGAAACCGAGAGGCAGAGAGGGGAACGAGGAGGGAATGGGCGTTTAGGGTTCGAGGGGCGGACGGGCGCGGTCTTGTAGGCGAGGGCGGAGCCGGCCGATGGCTGCCACCGCGGCAAGGCGCCGTGGATGGCTGCGGAATATCCTATTTGTCGCTCGCTGCAGCAAGTTGTCGGGCGGACGCACAGGGAGATCGAACGAGGGTTCGCGCGTGGGCCGGCCCGTAAAATGTTTCGACGATTCCGGTTTTAAGAACCTTCTCGCTTGTTCCCAGCCGGTTTTTCCCGGTTTTGGGAACCTTCTAGTACCTTCCTAACACTTTTTTTCTGTTTCTGTTTCTTTTTTCGTTTTCGTTTTTCCTGTTTATGTTTCCTTCTCTATCTTTTTCTTTTCATTCCTTTTCTATCTTTTCAAGTTTTCCTTTTCATCTTTTTTCTTTCTGTTTCTTTACTTTATTTTTCCTTGTCTTCACTTTTTCGTTTTTCATAATGTTAAAAATGTTCAAACTATTCAAATTTTATTTGCATGGCAAAAATATTGGTTCTTTAAAAAAATGTTCGAAGTTTAAATAATTGTTCGCTAATTGAAAAATATGTTCAATTTTTCTAAAATATATTCGTGTTTTCAAAATATTGTTCATGTATTGAAAAAATGTTCGAATTTCCCAAGTTATTTGAGTTATTTAAAAAGGTTCTAAATTTTAAAATGTATTCTTCAATTTAAAAAAATGTTCGTTCTATCTAAATTTATTTCTTGAAAAAATTTATTCTAGTTCTCAAATTTTGTTCACAAGTTAAAAATATTCGTAGTTCTCAAATTTTGTTCAGAAAATTCAAAAAATGTTCATGTTTTCAAAATATGTTCAGGAGTTTGAAAAAATGTTCCTCTTTCAAAATTCATTCGCAAATTTAATAAAAATGTTGTGCTTTTCAATTTTGTTTGGTAGTTTAAAAAATTGTTTCTATTTCAAATTTTGTTCGCAACTTTCAAGAATGTGTCTGTTTCTAATTTCGTTTGGGAGTTTCAAAAAATGTTCGATTTTTTTTTATAATGCTACGAATTTGACAAATGTTCATCTTCTTTTCTCGTTTTTTCTGCTTATTTCCTCATGTTCCTTTTCCTTTGTAGAATATTTCACAGTTCTAAAAAATGTTCTTGATTTCATAAAAACTGTTCATATTTCTCAAAAAGTGTTCAAAAATTTTAAAAAATGTTTTCATTTTCAATTTTTGTTCTGAGTTTGAAAAAATGATCTTGTTTCAAAAATTGTTGACGGATTCCAAAACTATTCACTTTTCCAAATTATTGTTTTGAGTTTCAAAAAATGTTCCCTTTAACAAAAATTTGTTCACGTATTCAATAATGTTCGTGATTTTCAGAAAAGTGTTCAGTTTATCAAAAATTTGTTCGGATATTCAAGAAATATTCGAGCTTTTTTTCTTCTTCTCAAAGTTGAAAAGTGTTCGCTTTAAAAAACATATTTCCAAAATAATGTTCGCGTTCAGTATTTGGCAAAATGCTCGGACCTATATTACCTTTAGCTTCGCGCGCCATAGTAAACAAAGAAGCTTATCTATCCCGTTGGCTAGGCTCGCGCAGAAGGAAAAGGAGGTCCCTTGTTTGATCCCTCCTTCGAGCACCCTTTTTGGCGATTTTTCACTGTGTTACGCTAATGGGCCGGCCCAGCTGGAATCGCGCCTGTGCCTCCGCTCGGCAATTCGCCGCAACGAGCGGCGCATAGGAACTCCCGATGGCTGCTACGGCCCCCTCCCCGTGAACAGGAGGTGGGAGGAGGGTGGTTGGGCCTGGCCTTTTCGGCTAAATGGGCCAATTGGCCCGGGGTTTTCTCCTGTTCTATTTTTTTTGTTTTACTTTTAACTTTTCAGCTTATTTTTCTTTCTGTTTTATTATCTATTTATTTTAGTTTTATAAGTACCAAATCAGCACCTAAATTAATGTTACCAAATATGCTACTACCATAAAAGTTTGGTACTCAAATAAATTAGCTTGATATTTTAGAAATTATAAAAGGCATTTATATAATTGTTTAAGCCACTGTTTTAATTATTTAAGGGCATTTAAATATTTTATATAAGTGTGGTTTCTTCACCAACAATACTTACGAATTATTTGCCACAGTTTGCACATTTTAGTTTTGACATTTGAAAACTTTTATTTTCGACTTTGTTTTAAATTTGAATTTGAACCAGTTTCGAACCAACGCGATTTAACAACAGTAATCGTGATGACGTGGCATCATTAGTAGATGATTATTGTAGCTTAATTATCTGGGCGTTACAATTCTCCTCCACTACAAGAAATCTCGTCCCGAGATTTTAGGAGGTGGACGGAAACAAAACGGGGTATTCATCTCGAAGACGATCATCGAGTTCCCAAATGGCATCATCTTCAGAAGGATTTGACCATTGAACTTTTAGAAATTTGATAGCCGTCTGACGGGTGCGACGTTCAGCTTGATGGAGAACGCGGACCGGACAGATACTTCAGACTTTGATGATCGGTGAAGATCTCACAACGATTACCAAGAAAGAAATGTTGCCACAACTTTAGTGCAAATTTAACTGCAGCAAGTACAAGGTCATGGACTGGGTAGTTCTTTTGGAAAGACATCCTGGAATTCACAAATGACTGGAGCGTTTTCATTTCTCATAAGAGGAGAAGCGTTTAACACATTCAAGGAATAAATCCGTGCGTCAAAATTTCGAACAAGATGAGCATGGTAGCTTACTATCTCACTTGAAGCCACTGTTCAAAAAATCTTTCGATTCAACGATTTATCGTCCGATTTATCGCTACTCTTGGGGTGAGCGATAAGATTATGCCTTATCTTCACCATTTATTATTTGGGCCGATTTATCGCTATCACAAGCGATTTATCAGGAATCTACCGATAAATCAGGCCTATTCATAGCACTATGTTTGCAAAAACTATGTTTATTTGCGTTTAGTGGACGTTGTTACGCTATATGTATTGTTACCCTATTTTGTTTGTCGTTATATGAGGATTCAAAGGCTAGGAATCAAGGTAACACTTCTGCCCAATATTGTTTTGGTGTTCAATATAGCATATTTGAGTGTTGGGAACCTGGGATTTGAAAAAAAAATGGCCGATTAATAGTCGACCGATAAAATCAATTAATCGGCCGATTTTCGATTAATCTCTAATCCCCAGCTGACTGAGACGCTAACGATAAGCGATATCCTCAACATTAATTGAAGGATGTTGTAGATGGCGCAAATGATAGAAGTGGTATGTGTTTTTCAACCATTCCATTCCCAGAATAAGGTCAATATTGAAAGACTTCAAAACAATGGGGGAAACATGGAATTTCAACCCTTCAATTTCAATGGGGACATTGGGACTAACCCTGGTGGTTTGACATTGGCCCGCGGAATACGGCTTGGAATTCCCGCAAAGTGATGGTGGTTCCAACAGGTAAGGAACGCTTGTGGTTGTCCCACCATTGAGCAGTGGGGCCTTTCAGGTAGTAAGCCGCGAAGGTGACATAGCTGGCAGGGGCTACACCAGCAGACTCTAACTCGAAAGTGATGTCACGGAGCCAGTCATCAGCGTCAAGTGGCTAAGTTGAGCTATGGTAGATGATTGGGTTAAGACGTGCAAAGTTTTGCAGAGTCATTGGGGCAGGTTGCTGATTCATTTTGGGATGTGGAAACTGAGCCATGATTCCTTCCATGAACTGGCGATTCAGCTCAACTGTTGTATCATTCCGGTCATGTATTCAGGCGGTCATGACCGGCGGGTCTAACCATGCTGCTTAAATGCAACAGGGGTAGTTTAGCAAGGGGTGGAGCAAGTGTATGGAGTCATTCATGGTGTAACTTGAGCTATGAGCAAGGACGCTGTATGTACGAACCAGTAGTCATTGAAGACATGCAGTTACATATGCGGGGCCAATTACACGTTGTTCGTATGAGTTCGGACAAGAGAAACATCATAGACATACTAGGCGGCACTCATACACGCGATGGAGGGATGCAACAACGGGACATAGCAAAGGCTACATCAACATCGGGGAAAACCACCGGAGCGAGGGATTTGGAAGTGACGACGCGGGTGCCCTCGATAAAAGGATCCTGCGGTCAATGAATATTGTGAAGCAGAACTTGGCCCTCAATTCGATAAAGGGGTAACACAAACCTCCGGGTAGAAGAGAGATCAGAATCCCAGAGTATGGATGAGGAATAAAAGATCCTAATACGACCCAATAAAGACGAGGGCCCGTAAGCCACAAAACCATGTTAGTAAAACAGTTTTAAAAAACTAGACTCAACTTCGGCCAATCAGTTGGAAAGGGGGTTCCTAGAGGCAGTCGGCTCTGATACCAACTTGTGACGCCCCTGATTCAATCGTACACTAATCATACACGCAAATGTGTACGGTCAAGATCAGGGACTCACAGGAAGATATCACAACACAACTCTAGACACAAAAAAAATAATACAAGCTTCATATTACAAGCCAGGGGCCTCGAGGGCTCGAATACACAAGAGTCAGCGGAAACAACAATATCTGAGTACAGACATAAGTTAAACAAGGATGCCTTAAGAAGGCAAGCACAAACATCAACGATCGAAAAGGAAAGGCCTCCTGCCTGGGACCTCCTAACTAGTCTTGGTTGTCGGCGGTCTCCACGTAGTAGTAGGCACCCTCCGGGTAGTAGTTGTAGTCGGCGGGGGTGGCATCTGGCTCCTGGGATCCACCAACTGGTTGCAACAACCGAAAAGAAGAAAGAAAGGGGAGAAGGGGGTAGCAAAGCAACCGTGAGTACTCATCCAAAGTACTCGCAAGCATCAGATCTATACTAAGTATGCATCAGTATCAAATGGAAGGGTTATATCTGTGGACTGAACTGCAGAATGCCAGAATAGAGGGGAAGGCCTAGCCTATCGATGACTTGCATCTTCAAGCGTCGTCAAGCATCTTGCAGCATTCAGAAGAGTATAGAATAGCATTTTATAATTAACAAGCATATTGTAGTATTAACGCCCAGAGATCCTTCCTCGACTCCCAGCGAGAAAGTAATCCCGGAGCCACATATCCATGTCATAACTCAAGTATCCATTTCTAGTTGTAATAGATCAGGATACAAGTCTGAACGCCCATTACCATGGACACAGCTATTCGAATAGATAATCTTCCCTGCAGGGGTGCACCACATTTTCCAACACGCTTGATTACTCTGGCCGGACACACTTTACTGGGTCAATGCCTGGCCTCGGAAGATCAACACGTCACAGCCTTACCTAGTCTCTGCAGAGAGGTCCCCGCCGGTCTACATCCTAAGCGCTCTGGGGTCTTGGGCCCATCGCCCGTTGCACTCCCGGTCGTTGTACGCAAGGGGATACAATACCACCTCTGCCTGGATGGCGCAATCTGGCCTGGCAACAATGCTGAACTGGACGTTTGACAAAGCTTCGGCTGATACTACGACACCGAGTGCCCATAACTGTTCCCGCATGGTGGTTAGTGCGCATAGGCCAGTGGCCAACTCAGAACAAATACCCAAACCTCTTAGTGCATTATTAAAAGAAGTGACGGATGTCGGGACATGTCCGGAGCTACCACCCCCTCCTGGGTGATACCACTAAACAGCCAGCCGCCACCGTAACATCTCGCGGGTGCTCTACGGGCCCGCCCGACTTTCACAGGTATCTCTCGCGGGTGCTCACTGGGCCCGCCTGACTTTCACAAAGGTCTCAATTAAAGTCAAGGTAACTGTGTGTCCAAAACATCAAGGGGGAAAACCCAAGGAATCACCCTTGAGGGATTCCACTCGATGTATCATCTAGCTGAACTTAGGAGGAATCACCCTCGAGGTTCACACTTGAGGTGTTGCACGACAGAGTCGTATCAGGAGTGGTGAAGGAGGAATCACCCTCGACAGACCACGACCGATTAGCTACACTACAGAGTTATCATCAGGAGTGCGTTACGAGGTATCACCCTCGGCACTCGATAATAGCTCTGCAAAGCCGAGCAACTAAGGGGGGTGATGTGATGTGTCGGTCTCAGGTCGTCAATCACGTTGATCGAGTCGTCGATGATGAAGCAGGGGCAACAAGGACAAGGTGGGGGTCATTGATGGATCACTAACCAACCTATACTAAGCAGTTTAGGATAAGCAGGTAAGGTACAATGAGCAGGTTACAAAAGCAGGCTATGCATCAGAATAGGAGCAAACAATAACCGTAGCAAAATCTAATCCAAGCATCCGAGAGAATGGAATGGGCGATATCGAAGTGATCAGGGGGGGTGGGGGGGGGGGGCTTGCTTGCCTGGAAGATTTGCTGAAAGGGAAGAAGGGTCGTCGTCGATATAGTCGATCACAGAGGCATCGGCAGCGGTCTCGGGGTATACTGGAGAGAAGAGGGGGAAGACACAATAAATACAGAGCAAACAAGTGCAATACTATGCAAGACATGACGAAACGCGGTGCTAGGGGTGTTCTAACGCAGTGCTACACGATACCGGCGAATGGGGAAAACATCCGGGAATGTTTTCCCGAAGTTTGTAGTTTTCAGACAGATGAAATGGAGGGGAACGGTTCCATATTCGCTATGCTAGGGACGTGTGATAGACGAATGGAGGGCATATTCGGATTCTTTATGTTTTTCTCAGCAACTTTCATGCATACAACTTTTTCATCCGAGTTACGGATTATTTTCTACGAATTTTTTAAGTTTTAGCAATATTTTGAAATTATCCTTAATTCGAAAATAAAAAGCTTTGGGTACCCAGCCCTGTGTACACAGATAGTAGACACAGGCTGACAGGTGGACCAGGGGGTCCCAGTTGACCAGTCAATGTTGACTGGTCAACAGGGGGTGGGCCCCCCTTGTCATACACACAGTAGCTAATTAGCATTTTAATCTATTTTAATTAGCAGGTTAGTTAAACTGGATTAGTTAACTAAGCAGGATTAATTAAGTTAATTAATTATATTAATTATATCTTTTATACTTATTATTATTTTTGTTCTAAACAGGGGCTGGGCCCCTGTGGTCAGAGGGTGTTTTAGCGGGGCGGGTAAACGGGGCGGCGGGCGTCGACCCGATTGAGCACACGCCCCGGCCGCCCAAGGTGGCGCCGGCCACGGTAGGTTGCCGGCGAGGCGCGGACGGGCGGACGCGATAGGTGATCGGGGGAGGGCGCAGCGGCCAGGGAAGGCGCGGCCAGCGGACGCGGGAAGGCAGCGGATCGAGGGCGAGGGAGAGCGGCCGGCGCGGGGCGGCTGCGGTAGCAGGCAGCAGCAGGCGGTGGCGGGCGGCTGCAGCGGCGCGGCAGCAGCGCAGTACGGGGAGGAGGCAGGGGGCAGCGAGGGCAGTGGCGAGTGGGACGAGCGGGCGAGGCCGGAGGCTCGCGTGCGCTGCGACCAACAGCGAGAAGCGGCAGCGCAGGAGCAGGGCAGTGGGGCGAGCAGGGAGGGCGCCAACGAAGGGAGCAGAGAGGGGAGGGCCTTGCTCATGGCCACGCGGGCGGCATCGCGTGTGGTCGCGGGGAAAGCAACGGTCTGATACGTCTCCAACGTATCTATAATTTTTGATTGTTCCATGCTATTATATTATCTGTTTTGGATGTTTTATATGCATTAATATGCTATTTTATATTATTTTTGGACTAACCTATTAACCTAGAGCCGAGTGCCAGTTTCTATTTTTTCCTTGTTTTTGAGTTTTGCAGAAAAGGAATACCAAACGGAGTCCAAACGGAATAAAACTTTCGCCATGATCTTTCTTGGACCAGAAGGAAACCAGGAGACTTGGAGATGAAGTCGGAGGAGCCACGAGGCGACCACAAGGACGGAGGGCGCGCCCAGGGGGTAGGGCGCGCCCCCACCCTTGTGGGCCCCTCGTGCACCTCCTGACCTAATTTTGCTCTTAAACCGCTTACATTTTGCCAAAAATTTAACTTGGGTCAAGATACTTGTGTCCATAGCTTTCCAACGGTATATTGCAAGCCCGATTTAGGCAATGTTTGCGGAAGTTCAACCTAGCACTGGGGCAAATTCGGGTACTACTACAGGGACGAGTTAGGTAGTTATCAGAATATTATTCTGATCCAGTGATCAGAATAGTATGTATATATGTATATATATATAGGGAAAATGCATCCTACTACCGGGTGTAGTTACACCCATTTCTCATATACTATTGTGTGGTAGTATATACTCTACTTTATTATTTTTAATATGTTCATATATTATATCTAAGATACTCTAAAGTGAGTTATATGAAAAAATTGCAAGTGAGCTCATAGTTTTATTGTACTAGGTAGGAAATGCGGCTTGCCGCACCCGACAGCGATGCTGCCGGGTACAGTCATATCCACCGCTGCCAGGTACAGTCGTATCCTATCCGGTAACTATCTGGTAATACAGTCATTGAGACATTGCAAATATTAAAAAAAACATGATATTGATTCAGTACAATACCATACACAAATCATTATCTATGAACTGGCTTAAGAAAAATTTAGACAACAAAAATGCCTCTATTCTGATGGAGCATCCAAAAGCAAAGCAACTAAAGCATTGCATTTAAAATATAAAAATAGCGATATAGATTCAGTGCAATATAACACACCAAAGCATTACATATGACCCAAGAGAAAAATTGGAATTGCAGCTTGCCACACCCCTCTTGCCCTCAGCCATATCCTACCCAGTAAGACATGGTTTTATTCCATAGGTTCAGAGAACAAAATTATCCATAGCACTATAGTCCATTACATGCCAATGGTCCATTTTTTATACTAAACACATCAGGGTTTAGCACGTTGTGCCAAAAAAAGCAACAAAGATTGTTCACTGTAACTAATTTTAATTTACAATGCTTGACCAATGCATAGGAGTAAACTATATAGTTTACTATTTTAGATAGATAGCCTTGTCCACTGAACCCATAACCCACCGCCAATCACTTGAATCCAGGGTAGTGGACAGAATTTCATACCCACATAATTTCTGAGTAGCACAAAAGTCTGGTGAGAATTCAGATCAGAAGAAATTGATAAGCTATTGAATATAAGCAGAAGTCTAAATGTTGCTGTTATGCTTTTTCACCATAAAGACACAAAATATTCATACAATGGATAAAAACCGACTGGCCAAAGGTAGATCAAAAAGCATATGCACACATGAACCAAAACCAACATAATCCGTATGATCATTCACAGTAGGTCCGTAACATAAACCACATTAGTTTTCTGGATCCTCATAAAACATCAAACATTTCTTAGATACTTATCTAATATACCTAAAACGCTAAAACATGTTGATGGCCAGAACATGTCTGATATTCTTTCTAACAAAGCATCGCAGGCCATACAAATAAACATGCTTTATCGCAAAAAGTTTTACAAACCAAGCATATACACATACTTGAGCATTGAAAAATGGATATAATAGTGGGAAAGGGTATAGTAGGAACGACATTTGTACTCACCTTTGTGTAGACAAAACAAATTAAATAAATCCACCCTTTAGTTGTCTTTTCTGTTGGATATCTCATATGCTTAACTCTGTTAGCAACCTGATGCAGATAAAAGAGAAGATTGATGCACATGAATAAAAACAAGAAATGTAAAAATAAGACGGGTATTTCTTTTGCTGTAAGAGCATTATATTATAGAGTAATTGTTACCAAATACAATAACAAATAAGGGCCCAAACATCACTAAAAGGAGCTCTTGGGTTATGTTTAGAGCTAGCAGATTGATGATGAAATAAGTTGAGCAACCGCTAACATCACTAAAAGGAGCTAACTTTTCCCTTGGGACTACTTATTGCAGTCGTGGTAACGGTGCTCCAAATAAATGTTGTCATATTTGTCCATAGTAAATAATCCATTATAGCAGAAACCAGAAGCCAACATCAGTGTGGTTCGCAATAAGAGGAGGCCATTCTGTTCATGCCTAGCAGTAGCACAACAGCAAATCGAAGACAGCCTAGTTTACATGGCAAAAGATCCAAGTAAGAAGAAAATCTAATGTGATATCTTACTATACGGATACACTTGAGTTGTTATAAATACTTAGGAATTCAGAATGGCAAATTTAAGCAAGAAAATCACACTGGAGCTGTTATACTTACTTAGGAATTCAGATTATTGCGTTTCCTATGGAGGCCCTATAACCTGAATAAACGTAGCTGCATAGAAGATCAAGTAAAAAAAGCTTTAGTAGATTCATGAAAGGCAGATGTGAAGATAAAAGGCATGACAGAACTGTCCAGATTTTTTATCAGCCAGTCATATATACAATCATTTTGCCTCTATAAAAATCCTTGTAATGGTGGATTAATAAATCTGAGCAATTTTCAATTACACACAAAATATCTAAGACTAAGCTCTAGTTGGTGCACTTTAGAGAAGTTCAGTTCGGCGAAACTACGGAAGCAAAGGAAGATTTTAGAATTCCAAAGGTTGTATGATTATGTAAAACTTACACACCTAAAGGGACCATCTAAGCGCAAACCAGTAAGAGATGCAAACTAACGAGGGCGTGATAATTTTTTGAAGGAACAAAGCAAACCAGGGTAAAAGAGCACATGTTATTTAAGGATTATGTATATCTTATCCTATTACTGTTGTCATGGTTTGCTTTCTCCTTACGAAAATTATCATGCCCATGTTACAGCTAGCAAGCGCAAATGAAAAATGAAGGAACCAGTAAAAGGAGCAACCAAAATGGCCAAAGTGTGAAGACGCTACAGGACCAAGAAGACTGCATCCATAGTTTGATATTTCCATCAGCTTAATTATGTGACACGCATCTTTGACGCAGCCCTGCCTTTGAACTGTGTTCTGCGCCGCAGACAACACAAACTAAAACTGATAAAGTTGAGACAAATAAGGTTACATATATTGTACAAACCAGCGAATGGGTTCTTGAACCAAACTGGCAAACAAAGCTATATATCAAACAAAGCTATATATCATGTCATAGTACTTGGCGCTGCAGATAACTAACTATACCAATTCATCCCAAAATATATTTTACATGGATTTTTTTGCACAATGTTACTTCACAAGCATGGATTGAAGATGGAATATTTACCATAACAATACTTGCATAAATGCAAAGCATGTACAAATTGATCCTACATGTAGCGAGTGCTAAACACACATGTGTTTACTTATTAGAAATAAGAGGGAGGAAGGGGTAGGTGAGGGAGAGGAGCCTGGAGGTGCAGGGGCACGAATCTGGTCGGAGCTTGACCTTCCTCCTGCTGCTGCTGGTGGCCATCTAGAAATTGGAGCCAGGGGAGTAAGAACAGGACGGCGCCGAGCAATCGTGCCCGGTGGGTGTCGGTGTACCCACATCTCTTGGTCCATAACCTACCATCGCAGTGTAAGAGAACTGCCTGGTTATC
The DNA here is from genome assembly GCA_011799875.1 of Thinopyrum elongatum. Lineage (NCBI taxonomy): Eukaryota > Viridiplantae > Streptophyta > Magnoliopsida > Poales > Poaceae > Thinopyrum > Thinopyrum elongatum. Next base: position 42,636,127 of record CM022303.1, on the reverse strand, counting down.
ACTCATCAGAACGACCGTCCAATGTATAAGTTATTACAATAATAGATTGATTTCATTATTCTTTTCAGTAATCTCCATGTCGAATACATGAATCAAATGAGTGAAGAAAAATAAGTGTATGCTGACTGGTACTCGGATAATGAATGCAAGCCAGTTCATTGTGAATAACCAACATATCTTTCTGACTCTTAAATTTTTTCCTTTCTTCCATCAACACAAATCATATCCTAAGTTCTCAAATCATCTAAAAATAAATGGAAGCGAAAACAAAACGACTTACTGCTTATTTTAAGAATGTGGTTTGATTCCCTCGAAAGCTCAATTACAGATCCCTTTGGTAATTTGTACTCATCCTTAAAAAGTGAAACAAAACTGTAGAAGATCAAGGTGTCAAAATCAGATGAGAAATTATATATTGATAGTTGAACTTGGCGAGCACAACATATGTTAAGATTGGACAATATGACTAAGCACAACAATGGAGCAAGTATCATTCAAGTAAACCAACACTGACACACTTCAGTAATTTGGTTCAGGTGTGTGAACTGCGCGCACGCACGCGCACAAACAGAGTGAGTGAATGAGTGCGTGGGTGAGTCTCGGAAAGAGAGAGGGAGATGGGGATCGTACCGGATCCAAAGCAACAGGTAGCCAAGCTGTGATAAATCCATCGACGGTGGCTCAGATCCCGCGCCAACCTGACCAATCCCTCGACCGGAATGCATCACGGGCGGCTCGGCCCCAGGCCCGTGCCGCCGCGGACGTCGCCGCCGCACGGGCGGCATCCCCAAGGGGTCCCATAGCTGGTGCGGCGTGAGGGGCGGCGACCAGGCAAGTGTGGGCGTCAGATACAAATGTACTTCAATGTATATATATTTCGGTGGAAACTGTCTTCATTTATGACCAACGATTAGTGAATAGTACAAAATATGCCAAAACTGCTACATAGAAGTAACAGATGCGCCAGAACAAAGTAGAAGATAATATTTATGGAGGAGATGAAATGGATTATTCTGCTGTCAGTTCAGGATTCCAACATCAGGAAATATAGGTTCTTAGAAGACTAATGAAAAGACAATTTTTACTGGGCAAAGCTGTCCACATTACACAGGCTGTATGTACACTAATAGAAAAATGACCTTACGTTCACCTCATTAGTCCCAGTTCGATTACGGCCCGGTACTAATGTGACCATTAGTCCCGGTTCGATTACGGCATCATTAGTCCCGGTTCGTGGTGTACCTATAGTCCCGGTTTGTGTCACAAACCGGGACTAAAGGGGTGGTGGCAGGCTGACGTCAGGCCGGGGTGCCGGTTTGTGTCACAAACCGGGACTAAAGGGGTGGTGGCAGGCTGGCGTCAGGCCGGGGCCCCATGAGCACCTTTAGTCCCAGTTTGTGACACAAATCGGGACCATAGGTTAGATGTTGCAAAGTCCGGTGAGGTATATATATATATTAATTAAGCCTGTGCTGACTAGCTAATTCATGCATTAATTGTTTTAGTATGTACACATATTAACTCTCTTCTTTCATCTTTTCTAGCCCTCCGGATCGAGCCAAACTTCGGTAACGAGACAAGGCCCGAAGAAAAGGTTGCGCCAGGATGAAAGGTTCACGATCACAGCAATCAAGGGCGATGGCCAACTGATTGAACCCAGCCGGACCAAGGAAGCATTTTCTGCTCAGTGCGGGGTTCTTGTTAGGGGCATGATCCCGATCAGCATCCACCAATGGAATAAGACTAAGAGCGAAGACCCTCAAGTGTCTTTTGTCAACGATAGACAGAAAAATGATCTTTGGACCGTGCTGAAGGCAAATTTCACAATACCGCCAGAGGAGGATCCGGATAAGCCAGTTATAGAGCCATTGGTCAAGGCTCATGCTCTTAAGAAGATGGCAGATCTATTCAGGAGGTGGAAGAATGAGTTGAAATCAACGTTTGTCGACAAAGGGAAGACTCCAGAATTCACCGGCCGATTTGAGAAGATAAGAGATCACTGGCCCGCATTTGTGGCCCACAAGACATCGGAGAAGAGTAAGAAGATGTCAGCGACAAACAAGAAAAATGCTGCAAAGAAGGAGTATCACCATCGCACGGGGTCAGGTGGCTACCTCAAAGCCCGGCCGTTGTGGGACAAGGCTGAGAAGGACCTGCTTGATAAAGGGGTCGAACCAGAGACATTGAACTGGCCAGACCGTTCAAGGACTTGGTTCTTCGGGGTTGGGGGAACCTAGGACCCTGAAACAGGGAAGTGCCGTTGGACGAAGGAGCAACTTGAAATACCCGTCAAGAAGCTTCAGAAATATATCGCCGCAGCGCAGCAAGGGACGTTCATTCCCGACATAGAGAATGATGAGCTCACATAGGCCCTCGGGAATCCTGAGCACCCAGGACGAACACGAGGCACGGCAGGCTCCGTTGCGTGGAAGGAAGGGTTTCCCAGCGTAGGCGGTTACAAAACCCGGGAGAGGAGGAGGAAAGTGGAGCAGACCGAACTGTAGAAGCTGAATGCAAGGGTACGAGCGCTAGAGGAACAAGCACTAGTTCAGAGGCAGCGACCTGCCGAAGCTACCCCGCCATCTCAGCGGAGAAGCAGCGTGGCTTCCACCGAGCTCCTTCAGCAGCCTCAATTCACGGCTCCCAGCTACCCCGTGGATGCTATCACGGAGCCTCAAGATTGCCACCTTATGGCGCAATGGCAGCACCTCAAAGTCAAGGCGACTGTCAGCTCTGTTGCACCTCCTCAACCCAGCGCAACTTTTCACTGCCTTCCGATTCCAGAAGGCTATGCTGTTGTGATGGTCGATGAAATAACGGAGGGATTTGAAGAGCTCGAGCTTGACCACCCTACCGGTGAAGGGGAGACTCAGCTGCGTCTTGCTCTGAAGACTCCATGTCTATGGCGGAAGGAGCTCATCAACCTTCCAAGCTGGACGCCTCTGCCTCCTCCTCCGGCGAGTCAGGGCACTCCGCCTCCTCCTCCGCCTCCTCCTCTAGCGAGTGATCAGGGCACTCCGCCTCCTTCTCCGGCTGCTCCGGCGCATGGCGGCACTCCGCCTCCTTCTCCAGCTGCTCCGGCGCGTGGCGGCACTCCGCCTCCTTCTCTGCCTGCGCCAGCGCGTCCGAGCAGCCCGCCTCCTTCTCCGCCTCGTCAACAACAGCGGAAGACAGCCGCCGCCGCTCCGGCTGCTCCGGCGCGTCGTAGCACTCCGCCTCCTTCTCCGCCTCGTAAGCAACGAACGAAGACAGCCGCAGCCGCTCCGGCTGCTCCGGCGTCTAGCAGTACAGCCAGAGGCGGGAGGCAATACATATTCGGTCCATCTCTCAAGCCTCTAGAGAAGTTACCATATGAGATGACCGAGGAGGAAAACGCGGAGATCTGTCAAGCCCAAGTGAAGGACTTTTTTGCAAGGAAAAATCCACCTCCGGAGGAGAAGATGGATCCGGTGAAATTGAAGCGCACTTTGAAGAACCTGAAGCGACCACCACCGCCTCCGCCGGATGACAACCATGTCCGCGCTCTGAAAAACGCAGTGGAAGGAGCGCGCCGGTCGGGAACTACTTCAAGTGACAAAAGGTTACAAGAACGAAGAAGTGGGAACAAAATTCCCCAGCTCGGCAAACAGGCAAACCAATCATGCCCCCCGCTCAAGGTGTCTAGCGATATCGTCGCAAATCTGCCGGGGATGCTGCCCGGTACCAATCCTGGTGATTACCTGCCCGACGATGCACATTTTGATACAATGGAGGTGGACGAACACAAATACCGGTACGGGAAGCCTCTCGTCAGACCTGGTGATCCTCCTCTAACAACGACGATGCGAAGATTCCATAAGTGGTACATGGACACCTGCAAGTCTGGGAAGGATATTTTGACGCTGAGAGTTAAAGAGGAGCACGACCTCGTTGGAATTCATATGTTGTCTGTTCCATTTGAGGAGTTCTTCCAGTTTTTCAATCAAAAGGACCTCGATAAAATAATCATCACTTGCTACTGTCTGTAAGTACTATACTTCTGTAATTAAGTCTCTATATATAGCTCAGCTCTTTCATTGCATGTATATATAATTATCCTCACTATTTTATGCAGATTGGAGATCGTCGAATGCAGAAATGCACAAATCTATGATATTGGGTTCATTAACACAAATCTCATAGATGAATGGACGGTTACATATAATGCGAAAGAAACCGAGGCCAACTTGCTACAATCGTTGCTTAAAAATCAAAACAAAGATAAAATACTCTTTCCTTACAACTTCAAGTGAGTGTTACTGTCTTCTGCATATTCGGTTTCCCTTATTGCTCGAGGTTATAGTAATGTAATTGATGAGTTATGCATGCGTGCGCAGCTTCCACTTTATTCTCCTAGAGATTAAGCTTGAGCAGGGACTAGTAACCGTCTTAGACTCAAGACGAAAAGATCCCAAGGAGTATGCGGCCATGACTGAAATGCTCCAGAAGTAAGTTCAATCGATCATTATCGCACCATATCGGCAACTTTGGTCATTTCCTTATATCAAGTAATTATTTTCTTTGTCTCGCAGGGTTTGGAAAGTGTTCACCATAGAAGCTACGGGACTACCGGGGGAGCTGCGATTTACACACCCGAAAGTAAGTACTACTAGCTAGTTCCGCGCATCTCCCATTGATTCTAGCTAGTTTCATCAATACCATTTATAATGCTTGATTATCAGTTTGATTGACCTTTATTTCTCATAAAGTGGTTGTGGCAGGAAGGCGGGAATAATTTTTGTGGATACTACGTTTGCGAGTACATCTACAACGCGACGACCTCTAAGCGGGGCTACTCTGAAAAACAATATGAAGTGCGTAAGCAATAATATTCACAATTTTATTTTATTACCATCATTTGTGTTGAGTTTCATTCATATATATGTATTGACCCCTTCTTCAAATTAGATTTGGTAGATGCGGGATGAACTCCTACCACAAGATCGCATAAAAGCAATTCAAGAGGAATTGGCGGGATTCTTTCTTGACCACGTCATCAATCCAGCCGGAGAATACCATGTGGAACTTGACATCAAATGTTAGGGATTGTAAGAGATCTTATATTGTATATATGTAGCTAGTAGCGTCGGATAGATATACGAAAACTTGTTGTTCGACCAATCTCTCGGAGAAGGAGGAGGTCGATCACTTCTCTCTATATATGTTCATGACGATCTTGTGTACTTAATGGTTTCCTTCATTTGCTTACTAGCTAGCGTGTCGAGTCCTCTCTATACGTATAGTACGTAGCGTCGACCAAGCACGGAGATAAGAGAGGACACTTCTCTCTAGCTATTAGCTAGCTAACACACTAAATGAAGCCCCTAAATTAACCCTACAAAACCCCCAAACCCCCCCCCCTTTCAAAAAAAAAAACAAAACCCCAGCTCCTGAGCTGCTGACACGTGGATGATCTGTGGTCCCGGTTGGTGTTACCAACCGGGACTAAAGGCCCTCCTCTCTGGGATCGCCGCAGCGGCCACGTGGAGCCCCATCTGTCCCGGTTCGTATAAGAACCGGGACTAAAGGTGTTGGGCTTTAGTCCCGACCCTTTAGTCCCGGTTCCCGAACCGGGACAAATGGGCCTTTTTCTACTAGTGATTCCTACATGAATAGACCTTGTCTACATCATGTCATCATTCTTATTGCATTACTCCGTTTCTGCATGAACTTAATACACTAAATGCATGTTGGATAGCGGTCGATGTGTGGAGTAATAGTAGTAGATGCAGGCAGGAGTCGGTCTACTAATCTTGGACGTGATGCCTATATAATGATCATTGCCTGGATATCTTCATAATTATTTGAAGTTCTATCAATTGCCCAACAGTAATTTGTTTACCCACCATATGCTATTTTTCTCGAGAGAAGCCACTAGTGAAATCTACGGCCCCCGGGTCTCTTCTTTATCATATTTGCCTTCGAGATCTATTTTTATTTGCTTTTATTTTCAGATCTATTAATCCAAAAACCCAAAAATACCTTTCTGCAATTTATTGTTATTTATTTTATCTCGCGTTCCCGCGAGATCAATTTATCTAATCTACTACAATTTTATCTATCTTTTTACCCGGGAGGGATTGACAACCCCTCTTTTACGTCGGGTTGCAAGTATTTGTTCTTTGTGTGCAGGTACCGTTTACGTAGTGTTGCGTGGTTCTCCTACTGGTTCGATAACCTTGGTATCATCACTTAGGGAACTACCTACCGTAGTTGTGCTGCATCATCCCTTCCTCTTTGAGGAAATACCGACATAGTTCAAGCCGCATTAGTACACCTTCACGATCCGTCCCGATCAAGTACCGAACGTACGGCACCTCCGCGTCAGCACACGTTCAGCCCGATGACGTCCTCGCCTTCTTGATCCATCAAGAGGGGCGAAGTAGTAGATGAGTTCCGGCAGCACGACGGCGTGGTGACGGTGTTGGTGAAGAACAATCTCCGCAGGGCTTCGCTAAGCTCACCGGAAACTATGACGGAGGATAAACTAGAGGGACGGGGTTGCCAGCACACGGCTTGGTGTATCTTGATGTGTGTTGGGTGCTAGCCCTACCCCTCTATTTATATGTTGAGCCCTGGGGTCAAAACTTGGAGTAAAAGCCTCTTCAAAGTCAGTTTTGCCCGAAATGCAAGAGTCCTTCTCGGACTCCAGGGCCAGACGCCAGGGTTCTCGGCGTCTGGCCCCAGACGCCAGGGTCCCTGGCGTCTGGCCTCTGGTCTCCGCAAAACTCCTTTTTGCACTTTCCAAAAACCTCGTGGGCTTTCCCCTTTGGCCTAAATAAAGTGTCCTAGTATCAAAACATTTCGAGAAACATCCAGAACCCCTTTCGGTGAATTCTGGAACCTTTCCGAAGACCAAACACTATTATCCCATATATCAATCTTTACCTCCGGACCATTCCGGAGCTCCTCGTCATTTCTGTGATCTCATCCGGGACTCCGAACAACATTTGGTCACCAACATACATAACTCATCGAAAACTATATCGTTAACGAACATTAAGCGTGCGGACCTTACGGGTTCAAGAACTATGTAGACATGACCGAGACACCTCTCCAGTCAATAACCAGTAGCTGAACCTGGATGCCCATATTGACTCCTACATATTCTACGAAGATCTTTATCAGTCGAACCTTTATGACAACATACATAATTCCCTTTGTTTATCGGTATGTTACTTGCCCGAGATTTGATCGTCGGTATCTTCATACCTAGTTCAATCTCGTTACCGGCAAGTCTCTTTACTCGTTCCGTAATACATCTTCTTGCAACTAACTCATTAGTCACTTTGCTTGCAAGGCCTCTTATGATGTGTATTACCGAGATGGCCCAGAGATACCTCTCCAATACTCGGAGTGACAAATCCTAATCTTGATCTATGCCAACTCTACAAATACCTTCGGAGATACCTGCAGAGCATCTTTATGATCACCCAGTTGTGTTGTGATGTTTGATAGCACACAAGGTATTCCCCCGGTATCCGGGAGTTGCATAATCTCATAGTCGAACGAATATGTATTTGACATTAACAAAGCAATAGCAATAAACTGAACGATCAGATGCTAAGCTAACAGATGGGTCTTGTCCATCACATCATTCTCCTAATGATGTGATCCCGTTATCAAATGACAGCTCATGTCTATGGTTAGGAAAACTTAACCATCTTTTGATCAACGAGCTAGTCTAGTGGAGGCTCACTAGGGACACGGCATTTGTGTATGTATCCACATATGTATTTAAGTTTCCGATCAATACAATTCTAGCATGAATAATAAACCTTTATCATGAATAAGGAAATATAATAATAACCATTTTATTATTGCCTCTTGGGCATATTTCCATCAGCTGCCTATTGCTGATGTCCAACTACTCATAGAGCAATGAAACCCTCTGTCTGTCCATTGACTCCCAAATTGATGTCACCGGCTGGTGTCTAGCTACGCAAAGAGCAACGTCGGTGCTATTGCTGATTCGTTGTGGGCATGGATCTCATCTCCTGTAGCCAGCTTGGATCTGGACTGAGTTCATCCTCCAGAAGACACATCCATATTAATCAATCAAGGCTGGCCGACACGTCGTCTTCGTCCTCCATAGCGGCTGTTATCTTCCACCTACAGGTCCAACTTTGTTAGTGCTTCGGATCGACATTGGCAGTTGCTCCCGTACCCCTATTCATTTTCATGCTCTCAACTATGTAATGACCCTCAAATATTAGATAATATTGAGCGTCGATGTTAGGTATGAATGAGTTGTTTCCATCAAATGCTGATGCACGTTTCCATTACTTTTGCATATCAGTAGACCATATCCATCCTGCCATATCATGTTAGCATTGATATGTTAGCAATTATTTTGAAGATAGTTTGTAGTACAAATTTTCATGTATTTATTCTTGTCTAATAAAAGGTCAGTATCAACACCTTGTTGAAGAAGAACTATACTAAAAGTGTTTTTTCATGCCTTTAGAATATTTATTTACATACTATTACCCTTTGTCCATCACTTAATTGCGACCCTTGAGAATGCTACGTATAGTTCTCCATTGGCAAACACATGTTTAGGCAGATATAAGTCTAATTTTTTAATCAGTAGGTCTCACCTCCACTTATTTAATTGTTAGTCACCGTACATTGAACTAATATATTAATTAAGGTAGTTTTTGTAGTGACTAACCATCCAGTTTATGTTTTTTGTACCGCCATGTATGCTGGCTGCTGTTGATGTTCCCTCGATTGACTTATGGCCAAGTTACAAAATGATGATAGTAAGTTATGAAGGCCAAATACAAAGGCATAGTGTTAATTTTTTTATGCTCCCTCCATTTTTTATGGTCTTGCGACCGGCATTGGCAGTGTTAGGCTTGCTTACACCTATTAATTTTCAACAGACTCCGAAAGAAAAATTAAGATTTAATAACTGAATAAGAAAACATGTTTGATTGCATTCTACATATAAAATTTTAAAATATTCAGATCCAGATACCATTGCGACGGCTGCTAGGTGAGGTCGAGGACATATGGGAGCAGTAGCTTTTTTGTACGTGAGATGTAGTAGCTATTTTTTTATGAGGGACTGAGATCTAGAACATGAGATGTGGTAGTTTTTTCCTTTTTTAGGACGTGAGATCTAATAGTTTTTTTTTGTACGTGAGATGTGGTAGCTTTTTTGTTTTGTTTTGAGGGTCTGAGATCTAGAACATGAGATGTGGTAGTTTTTTCTTTTTTTTAGGATGTGAGATCTAGTAGTTTTTTCTTTTAGTTATAGTAGCAAATATGCCCGTGTGTTGCAACGGGAGAAAATACCACACGTCCTGGTCCAATAGCTCAAGGCCACCTCTCCAAAAGAGTCCGTATCATCTATTTCAACACAACGCGGTAGCCATGTCACAGTTTTTCTCCATTTGTAAACTGAAATAAATAGTGATATAGTGTAGTTTGGGGGCGTGCAACAACAGTACGTTTAATTAGATCGACTGGTAGTATCTCCATATTGTTGAGCTGAATGTACGTGACAACTGGCAGCTCAATGGCCTCCCATGAAAAAATAATACAAAACCTCCTACACAATCCCTGTCTACTCTAACAACATCTCCTTCTGAGCATCTTCCCATCCGCGAAGCAAAAATTGCACTAATCTTCATTACTTTGATAATCATGTTAGTGTAATTTTTTTAATTGCACTAATCTTCCTTACTTTGATAATCGTGTTAGTGTAAACTTTTTGTTCATCGATGGCTGCGGACATGCGCATCCCCTCTTCGCTAACTCCAGTCACATTATCTACCTCCCGTTGGTGATTGGTGATGCCCCTACTACTTCAAAATTTAGTAAAGAAAATTAATGCTAAACACCAGATTACAACTCAAATAATGTTTTGACAAACGTGACCAGCTTGGCTCCTTCAAATTCTCGGTCCATTGTTCGGAGCCGGGCGGTGCGCTTAACCTACGCCGTTACAAGAATATCTCCTATGATTACACAGCTTCTCTTTTGATTATTAGATTGGCTTAATAGCCCTCTTCGATTGGTCATTGCATGTAGCATGCATGACTTCTTTCATCAGCTAATTTCCCACGCAGTCATCATTCATAATAGCCCTCGTCCTCGTTCATTACCGTTCTTAGCCCAGAAAGAAGCCAACAATCCTCATTTAATTATTGGGTCTTAGCCAACCACCTTTCTCTCTTATCGGAGCATGTCGGCTCATCCACACCTTGAGGGGGCTTGTTGTTTCTCTAGGCTACTCGCGAACCTATATAAATTGGTAAGATTTGATGTAAAAACGTGAGGTGGGACTATTTATAATACCCGAACGAACCAAACTTTCTCACGTCGGGGTAAGCTAGCCCGGCTGGCTTTGTCCCTCTTACTACAAGGTACTGATCATCCTGACTTCGATCCCTCATGTAGGCAATTTTTTTTATTGTTGTAGAAAGCCAGGCCCAGATGAAATTTTTTTATTGTTGTAGAAAGCCTGGCCTAGATGGAAGGTGGACCGAAAAGCCCGCTGAACATACAGGCCCAGGTGGAAGGTGGAGCGATGCTTGGGCCATAAATTGGATCGACCAACGAAAAATAAAATCGTTCGATGTATGCGACCTAGGATCGAAGCAGATGTACGAACACATCAAACAAAAAAGTGGACGGACGAAAAAACGTACGAAACTGGACGGACGGACGAAAAATTCCTTGCATGGATATAAGAGCAACCAATTTATATAAATGAACAAAACTCATGTATTCAAGTAGAAACTGCACTGGGCTCGGGTGGTTGTCGGCTTGAGGTTTGCGTGCACAGGTTCGACTCCCACCCTAGACATTTATTCCTTTTTTTTAAATTTAAATAGTACACAGATTTATCATAAAAAAACTCAGGGGGGTTTCTGCAAAACGCCACGACGGACCAAGAATACCTATTTGCTTTATTATTAGGTAAAGATAAAGATTTAAATAGTACCGCAGATTTATCATCAAAAAACTCAGGGGGGTTTCTGCAAAACGCCACGACGGACCAAGAATACCTATTTGCTTTATTATTAGGTAAAGAAAAGGACTCGGAGATAGATATAAGAGGCGTACATAGGATAAATCGGTTCCACCACGTTTACATGTAGTTACGTGAGATCTTCTAGTTTTCTGGTTTTTTTTAGGGGTATTCTAGTTTTTTGTTTTATTTAGTTTATTTAAAGGGACATGTAGAAATATACAAGGTGTGCACGTACGGTTTTTTTTTGAACAGCACGTACATGCTAAGGATTATTTAAAGGTGCATGCTAGATAGATTTTCCTTCAAAAAATTACTTTTTATTTTTTTATTTTTTAGTATCTAAGTTTTTGTTTGCCAGGAAAAATAAAAAGCAACCGTTGCATCAAAAAAAATCAGTCACATGTTAAACGATTGGCCATTATTTAGCCTAACTAGTGCTTGCCCTTGTAGTTAGCGTAGGCGTTTTCCAATTGATTGTTCTGGTTAGTAGCGAATTGATGGGTAAGACATACAAATCACTTTTATAGTATATCTGATGGGCAAGTCAGCGGTCAGGGGTTTTCCATTTGATGATTTTCGTTAGCTGAAAATTGATGAGACAATGCTGGTGCCCGGTAGGTTACGGTTTTAATTAAACACTGATCTGATGTTGAAACGTCACGTCACTATTTGTTCCCACGCAGGGTACCGTCTCATTAAACTCTGATGTCGAAAAAAAAAAGTATTGACATGGACCGTTGGCTTTTTTTTAAGGAACTACAGAAAAAATAGGGAGAGGAAATGTTAAACCATGTTTGCTGAAGGTGGTATGACACAAGGCACCAAGTAGCCCCACCGTAAACGCGGCATGACACAAAAGGACACTATTTTTCACTTTTTTTTCCGGAAAGGTTACCAATATTTAGATGGTACGTTTATATATTTCTGAGTCAGACTACATAATGGCAATTGTGAGTCTAGTGGTTAACATTACTAGCTGTACATTTTAAAAAGGGACAGTGAGAAAAATTAATTTGTTAATCTTCCAAGTTGCACATTGTCACAAGTACAGGTGCACAATTTTTGTTCTTTTATACTCCCTCTGTCCCACAATGTAAGACGTTTTTGTAAGCTAACTTTAAGGGTAGAAGTAAACACATAGAAGTGATGGTGCAGACAAGGGAGAAGATTCTGAGCATGACAACCTTCTTCTGCTAGTTTGTGATGGTTGATTGTGTAGAATAGTTCCCCATTTTTCTCAATGCCTATGTGTGCCACATCGCCTCTTTTTGTTGTCATAGGTGACTGTCTTTTTTCTTTTACATTTTGTTCGGATGGTTAGATACCTATTAAACGATCTTTGGTATCCTCAAATCCTGCTTTCTATATATACAAAGCAAGGTTGCATGGCACGTGCTCTTAAATCTAAACCATAGCCTTGCACTCCTCTAATGAATGAGACAGTGCAATAGTACACATATCCTATTCCAAATTAATGCAACAATAGTCGTTGGGTGGCGACATATGAGCAACGAGGAATTTTTCTCTTTTCCTCCGAAATTATTGTCGGTCGTGGCAATCGTTAGCCACTCGTACCAACTTTCTAAGGCCCCGTGTGAAAAGTAAATAAACATAACTCAAGCAAATAAATACAATATGAATATATATTTAATGATAGGTCTAGTGCTATTGATTTGGTGTTGTAGATGTTGATATTGTTTCTATGAAATTGGTCAAACTAAAAGAATGACTTAAGAACATATATCTATAACTTACGAAAACTCGATGACTTATGTCCATGGCAATATGTGAGCGACCTAGATTTTTTTTCTCCTTTGATCCCAAATTTTCCTACTCATGTGTTATAATTGATCTTGTTTCCATGCATTTGTACTTCTTGTGCCCAAGAAAAAACAAGAAATAACCCTGGTAAGTAAATACATGAATATTTTTGAAATTCACGAACCATTTTTGAATTCATGAAAATCTTTTGAAATTCAAAAACCTATTTTATTTCTTGAACTTATTTGACTTTCTTGAACCTTTTTTTAATCTATGAACCTTTTTGATATCATGATCTTTTTTTTAATTCGCAATTCTTTTTAATTCATGAACATTTTTAAGTTTGTGATATTTTTTATTTAACCACCTTTTCCAAAACTAGAAAAAACTTGTAGTTGGTTTTACATAACTGAGCAGTCAAGGACCGAGTGATCTGTACGTATCAAGTTGATAGAAAAAACTGAGTAGCGAGTGAGAGAAACAGAGAGAAGAGTTGTTGTACCGGATCATACTGGCGCCTTTAGCAGCCATCACAGCGAACCGGTGCCATGGAAGAGCCTGTCTCGTGGAAGAACCACCACTCACAATCTTTGGAGTACTCCTATTCCATCAAGGCTTCGGGTATTTCTATGGCGTCTCGCTTGGCACTCCCTTCTGACTCATTACTTTCTTGAAAATAGAAATATGGCTACCACCCATAATTGCTCTCTATGTGGAAGTGAGGACTCATGGCCTCATGCACTTAAAGGTTGCTCAATGTAAAGGTGTGTATGGGCTCTTTCAAAAGAGGAAGTCGTGGAACACCACTAGTAGAAAACAGGGCTTTGGTCCAGGCCGCGTAAGGGCATTAATCCCGGTTCACTCACGAACCGGGACCAATAGGGGCATCAGTCCCGGTTCGTGAGGCCAGGGGGGCGGCCGGGCCTCGGGGGCCATTGGTCCCGGTTCGTCTGGCCCCATTGGTCCCGGTTCCAGACACGAACCGGGACCAATGGGCCTCGCTCCTGGCCCACAACCATTGGTCCCGGTTGGTAGCTGGAACCGGGAGCAAATGGGGTCCTTTAGTCCCGGTTCTAGCCACAAACCGGGACCAAAGAGATGCCTATATATACCCCGCGAGCAGAGCAGTGGAGTGCTCTGTTTTTTTGGCCGGCAGTGGGAGAGCTTTGTGGTGCTCTAGCTCACCTCCTATGCACATGAGGTGTTCGATGAAATGCCCGAGCCACACTTAAGCTTTATCCTCTCGAAGCTCCTTGTCCAAACTCCATTTTCCTCAAGATTTGTCCAGGTTTGGTGGTCCGTCCTGTCCCGTCTCGTCGCCGGCACCACCGTGGTGAGCCTCTTGTTCTTATCTTCTTTCTAAAAGAAAAAAGTTCTTACTTGTATGTTTTAGATAGATACTTGTGTAATTTTCTTACTTTTATTATTGTTTGTTATTATATAGTGCGATGGTTTTGGTATCCGCCTCCGTCGGTCCTCGTCCTGTCTATGATTCGGATGTGGTATATATATATTATCTTTTATAACTATTAGTTTCATTTAGTATTTATGACAATTATGCCGACCAACGTGACATAGATTTTTTTATCTAGGAGGTATGTGAACCGGAAATTCCAACCGACCCTATTGTTGAGAGGTTAAATTTAGTTGAAGAAGAAAAAAATTACTTGAAGGAAAAAATGAAAAAAAATTGAGGAGGAGAAGATGATATTGGAGTTGCATGTTGCGGATATCGTCGATGATAACAAGATCAAGATGGATGCAATGCGCTTGAAGATTAGAAAGTATAGAAAATATGCCATTCATACTGAGGCTTCGTATCATTATGCCGTTGGATCAATTGTTATCTTAGTTGCGATTATGATCGCATTTGTTGTTGCATTCAAATGTTTTAGATAGTTTCAATGTATGGTTTAATTAGATGCTCTAGAGAGCTATATGTTGTTCATTGAGAACTATGTATGTACTTTGGTTTTAATGTGATGATGAACTTCTATTAATTTGGTCACTTATCTATTCATGATGTTCTGTAATGGTTTTTGACACACTTAATTATATATAATGCACGCAGATGAACCGGCAATGGATGTACGGTGACAGATGCACCTCCGAGTACATTAAGGGCGTGCATAATTTTCTCGAAGTGGCTGCGGCAAACAAGCAGAATGATTTTATGTGTTGTCCATGCCCTATATATGGGAATACGAAGTCTTACTCTGACTCGAAAACCCTTCACACCCACCTGCTTTATAAGGGTTTCATGCCACACTATAATGTTTGGACCAAGCACGGAGAAAGAGGGGTTATGATAGAAGACAGCGAAGAAGAAGAGGATGATGACAACTATGTGCCCCCTGAATACGGTGATGCTGCAACGGGGCAAGCTGAAGATCAATAGGAACCAGACGATGTGTCCGATGAGGATCTTCGCAAGGTCATTGTTGATGCAAAGAGAAATGCGAAAGTGAAAAGGAGAAATTGAAGTTCGATCGCATGTTAGAGGATCACAAAAAAGGGTTGTACCCCAATTGCAAAGATGGCAACACAAAGCTTGGTACCACACTGGAATTGCTGCAGTGGAAGGCAGAGAATGGTGTATCTGACAAAGGATTTGAGAAGCTACTGAAAATATTCAAGAAGAAACTTCCAAAGGATAACGAATTGCCCGACAGTACGTACGCAACAAAGAAGGTTGTATGCCCTCTAGGATTGGAGGTGCAGAAGATACATGCATGCCCTAATGACTGCATCCTCTACCGCGGTGCGTATGAGGATTTGAACGAATGCCCAGTATGCGGTGCATTGCGGTGGATTTGAACGAATGCCCGGTATGCGATGACCCTGGTGATGTTGACGGCAAGCGCCCCAGGAAGAGGGTTCCTGCCAAGGTGATGTGGTATGCTCCTATAATACCACGGTTGAAACGTCTGTTCAGAAACAAAGAGTATGCCAAGTTGATGCGATGGCACAAAGAGGACCGTAAGAAAGACGGGAAGTTGAGAGCACCCGCTGACGGGTCGCAGTGGAGAAAAATTGAGAGAAAGTGGGGCGACTTTGCAGGTGACGCAAGGAACGTATGGTTTGGTTTAAGCGCGGATGGCAATAATCCTTTTGGGGAGCAGAGTAGCAATCATAGCACCTGGCCCGTGACTCTATGTATCTATAACCTTCCTCCTTGGCTATGCATGAAGCGGAAGTTCATTATGATGCCAATTCTCATCCAAGGCCCTAAGCAACCTGGCAACGACATTGATGTGTACCTAAGGCCATTAGTTGAAGAACTTTTACAACTGTGTAATGGAAAAGGTGTACGTGTGTGGGATGAGCAAGACCAGCAGGAATTTGACCTACATGCGTTGCTATTTGTAACCATCAATGATTGGCCTGCTCTCAGTAACCTTTCAGGACTGACAAACAAGGGATACCACGCATGCGCGCATTGTTTAGATGACATCAAAAGTATATATTTGGACAAATGCAGGAAGAATGTGTACCTGGGGCATCGTCGATTTCTTCCGACCAACCATCAATGTCGAAAGAAAGGCAAGCATTTCAAAGGCGAGGCAGATCACCGGAGGAAGCCCGCCGTCCGTACTGGTGATCACATACTTGCTATGGTCAATGATTTACAAGTAATCTTTGGAAAGGGTCCCGGCAGACTATCTATTCCGAATGACACTGAGGGACGCGCACCCATGTGGAAAAAGAAATCTATATTTTGGGACCTACCCTATTTGAAAGACCTAGAGGTCCGCTATGCAATCGACGTGATGCACGTGACGAAGAATCTTTGCGTGAACCTGCTTGGCTTCTCGGGCGTGTACGGGAAGACAAAAGATACACCGTAGGCACGGGAGGACCAGCAATGTGTGCACGAAAAAGACGACATGCCTCCAAAGGAGTATGAAGGTCCTGCCAGCTACGCTCTTACCAAAGAAGAGAAGTAAATCTTCTTTGAATGCCTGCTCAGTATGAAGGTCCCGTTTGGCTTCTCGTCGAATATAAAGGGAATAATAAATATGGCAGAGAAAAAGTTCCAGAACCTAAAGTCTCATGACTGCCACGTGATTATTACGCAACTGCTTCCGGTTGCATTGAGGGGGCTTCTACCAAAAAACGTTCGATTAGCCATTGTGAAGCTATGTGCATTCCTCAATGCAATCTCTCAGAAGGTGATCAATCCAAAAATCCTACCAAGGTTAAGGAGTGATCTGGCATATTGTCTTGTCAGTTTCGAGCTGGTGTTCCCACCATCCTTCTTCAATATCATGACGCACGTCCTAGTTCATCTAGTCGACGAGATTGTCATTCTGGGCCCTGTATTTCTACACAATATGTTCCCCTTTGAGAGGTTCATGGGAGTCTTAAAGAAATATGTTCATAACCGCACTAGGCCAGAAGGAAGCATCTCCACGGGCCATCAAACAGAGGAGGCATTGGGTTTTGTGTTGACTTCATTCCTGACCTTAAGAAGATTGGTCTCCCTCAATCGCGGTATAAGGGGAGACTGACTGGAAAAGGCACGATAGGAGCGGACTCAATAATATGTAGGGACGGGCATTCTTGGTCTCAAGCACACTATAGAGTTCTACAAAATTCTACCTTGGTGACCCCATATGTCGATGAACACAAGAATATTCTGCGCTGCAAACACCCGGAGCAGTGTAATGACTGGATTACATGTGAACACATCAAGACTTTTGGCAGTTGGTTGCAAACATGTCTCATGGGTGACAACGCTATTTCTGATGAGCTGTACTCGTTGGCCAGGGGACCATCTTCGACTGTATTGACTTATAAAGGGTACGAGATAAATGGGAATACATTTTACACGATCGCCCAAGATCAAAAGAGCACCAACAAAACAGCGGTGTCCACTTTGATGCAGCAACCAAGAGGGGAAAGGACACATATTATGGTTACATAGTGGACATATGAGAACTTGACTATGGACATGATTTTAAGGTCCCTTTGTTTCAGTGCAAATGGGTCAATCTGTTAGGAGGCAGGGTACAGGTAGACCCACAGTACGGAATGACAACAGTGGATCTGAACAATCTTGGGTACACAGACGAACCATTCGTCCTAGCCAATGATGTGGCGCAGGTTTTCTATGTGAAGGACATGTCTACCAAACCGAGAAAAAAGAAAAGATAAGGAAGCGAATACATCATACGATGAGCCAAAGCGCCACATAGTTCTTTCAGTAAAAAGAGACATCATGGGATTGGAGGGCAAGACAGACATGTCTGAAGATTATGAAAAGTTTCATGAAATTCCTCCCTTCAAACTCAAGGCTGACCCAAGCACCTTGTTAAACGATGAAGATTATCCATGGTTACGGCGCAATAAGCAAAGGACACAAGCGAAGAAAAAGTGAAGACTTTCTCTCCACAACTATTATTACGATGCCTTTGATCTAGAATATCACTTCAGTTACATGTGAAGAAATGAAATGTCTTTTGTAACAGATGAGTTTTCGTATGAAACCCTGATACTTCGAAAGAGATTGTCCGTTTTGTACACGAAGTGCATCCGGTTTTTGCCGTAACCCTCTCAACTTTTTATAACATGCTATGTGGGTGAAATGATGATACCATGCCAACTTTCAACCTTTTCATAGTTCATTTGTAGTGCTTTTCAATTTCAGTGTCATTTAGCTCAAAAAAAATCAGTAAATGCATGAAAAAAACCAAATGAAGTCAGAAAAGGTTGAAAATTGATGATGCGGCTTTGAATGGTGCATTTTGAACACACAAAAAGTTTGGAGTTCAAATAAGTTCAAAAAAATGAAATCCCTTTGTAACAGATGAGTTTTCATTCGAAACCCTGATACGTCGAAAGAGATTGTCCATTTTGTACACGAAGTGCATCTAATTTTTGCCGTAACCCTCTCAACTTTTTAGCACATGCTATGTGGGTGAAATGATGATACCATGCCAACTTTCAATCTTTTCATAATTCATTTGTAGTGCTTTTCAATTTCAGGGTCAATTAGCTCAAAGAATGAACTAATAGCAAAAAGAATGAACTAATAGGAAAAAGAATGAACTAAAAATAATCAATTAAAATATTCTGTTATGATCAACTAAAACAAAACTATAATATTCTTCAATAGCAAAAAGAATCAACTAAAAAGCTTTTATAAAACTCTAATAGCAAAAGGAATCAACTAAAAAGCTTTTATAAACCTCTACTATTTTTGAAACTAAAATTATATAAAATTTATGCAACTAAAATTATGAAAGTATTTTCTGTTAAAAACATTAATAGCAAAAGGAATTTTCATAAAGAATTTTTTCGGTAGAAACTTTAATAGCAAACTAAAATAACAAAATATATTTTTGATTAAAACAGACATTTAAAGTAACCTAAAAATTAACAAATTGAATATAATGATAAAACACAGTAATATTAAATAGCAGGAAAAAGAATCACTTAAAAATCTATTTTTATAGTAAAGTTATTCACAAACTAGTGATTCACACAAATTTAAAAGAATTCAAATTTGAAAACTAATGGCACTAACAGAAAGTTTATAATTTTTGTAACCTAAAAGCAAAAAGAATCACTGAAAAGCTGTAAGTATTTAGCTGTAAGTAGAAACAAAAAAAAACAAAAAAGAACACAAAAAACAGAAAAAAAAATGCCGCCTACTGGGCCACCATGGCCTGAATACGACTAGAAACCCAGCTAGTTGGGCCAGGATTCAGGCCCGCAGCAGGCCACGTAGGCCCACTGGCAGAGTAGTGCGAGATTAGGCCCGTAAGCCTGCAGTTGAGAGGAGCTCGAGAGGGTTTGCGCAGCAGCGCTTATAAACCACTCTCGAGCCCTCTCAGCTAGCGAGGTGGGACTAAACATCCCACCACACCGCGCCAGTTACAGCACAAGGACATTGGTCCAGGTTCGTGCCACCAAACGGGACCAATGCCCACCTTTGGTCCCGGTTCATGGCACCAACCGGGACCAATGCCCACCTTTGGTCCTGGTTCGTGCGACCAACCGGGACCAAAGGTCTCTCCTTCCCACCCTTTGGGCTGCTGAAAAGAGACCTTTGGTCCCGCTTGGTGGCACGAACCGGGACCAAAGGGGGGCATTGGTCCCGGTTTGAGCCACCAACCAGGACCAAAGGGTTGGGTATATAACCAACACTTGTGAAAATTTTCATTTTCATCTCGCAGTTGCCGCCCCCGACGACGCCGACCTCCTCGACGCCGCCAGGCTGCCCCGACGCCGTCGCTGTCGCCCGTGCCCCTGCCCCGCCCCTGAGCCCACGCCGACGCCGTCCGCCGCCCATGCCATCGCCGTCCTCCGCCCCCGAGCGCGCCCGGCCGCGCCCCTGCGCCCCGGCCCGCCCCCTCCATCGCCGTCGTCGCTGGCTCCGTCGCGCGCCGCCCCCGAGCGCGCCGGGCCACGCCCCTGCCCCGGCCCGCCCCCACCGTCGCCGTCGCCGACGCCGTCGCCGCCCCCGCCGTCGCCCTCGCCGGCTGCCCCCACTGTGAGCTGCCGTCGCTCTTTTTTTTTCATTTTTTATATGATGAATTTTTTGTTCATATATATATAATGTATATATGTATGTATGTGGCTATATGTATGTATGGATGTTCATATATATATGTATTAATTTTTTTGGTCATAGCATTTTTTTGTTCATATATGTATTTTTTTTGTTCATATGTGTATTAATATTTTTGTTCATTGCATTTTTTTGTTCATATATGTATTTTTTTTCTATGTATATATGTATGTGGCTATGTATGTATAGATGGATATCATTTTTTTCCATGTATGTATGTCGTTGCAGATATACCCCCTCCCCGATAACTTTGACATGAGGGGGGGGGGGGGGGTGATATACCCCCTCCCCGATAACATTTTTTCGAAGGTAATATGGTTAAATGTTACCGCCCCCCCCCTCTTGATATACCGGGCGACCAACTCTCGAGGCCACCCAAACCCTAGAAAAAAGCGTTGTCGATCTCCTACCCCCTCTCGCCCCTACCCAACAAACTCTCGAGGCCACCTAAACCACTAGAAGAAAACTCCGGTAACTTCGACATGAGGGGGGACGTCGATCAACCCCCTCTCGCCCGAACATGTCTATGTATCATTTTATATCGCGGTGGACATATATCAAAGTTTGATCATATGTCAGAGTTTGAATTTTGACATATGCAACATTTGATCATATATCAAAGTTTGATCATATGTCAAAGTTTGAATTTTGACATATGCAACATTTGATCATATGTCAAAGTTTGAATTTTGACATATGCAACAATATTTGATCATATGTCAAAGTTTGACTTTTGCCATAGATTTATCAAGTATGCCCCCATTATGGATGTGCACAAGTTGATCCAATTTTTTTCTGATCTCATCTATATATATATTCTTCTATATGTCACGTTGTCTGTCAAAGTATTGAAGAAATCCATGGCTTCATCATTAGCCGGAAGTAACAGGCGTATGATGCTACGAAGCTCTTCAAAGTTGTTTTGGAACGGAGTTCCGGATAGAATAATTCGCTTTTTGGTACGAATTTCAGCAAAAGCCTTCCAAATAGCGATATTCGGAAGGCTCTTGTTGAACTTCGTACCAAAAAACTAATTATCCTATCCGGGACTCCGTTCGAAAACAATTTTGGAGAGCTTCGTACCATTATGCGCCTATTACTTCCGGCTAATGATGAAGCCATGGTTTTCTTGAATCCTTTGACACTAGACAACGTGACATATAGAAGGGTCGATGAGATCAGGAAAAGTATGGACCATTTTCTGCACATCCAGAATGGCGCCATTTTGTTAAATCCCTTAAAGGTTAAGAGAATCCCCCCTCTCGCCCGACCAAACCCTAGAAGCGTTGCCGAGGCCACCCCAAACCCTAGAAGCGTCGAGGCCATCCAAATTTACCAAGTTAAAAGAGCGTTGTCGAGGCCACCCCAAACCCTAGAAGCGTTGTCGAGGCCACCCCAAACCATAGAAGCGTCGAGGCCACTAATATGATTCCTTCTTGTGATTAGCTAGCTAGGTCTATGTTTGACACTAATATATCCATCTCTCATGTTTGTATATTAATTGCCATGTTGTAATATTTGCAGAAACTATGGAGCAAAGAGACTTGGAACAAGAACAGTTGTTGGGGGACATAATCCTCGGCGGAGGTGATGTCTTGTCGTTTCTCAACGACACCGATGGTCAGGAAGGAGAGGATGACGGCTCCGGTGATCGAACAATGGAGGAGGAAGGACATGATCATGATGGCTTCGGTGACCGAATGCCGGAGGAAGAAGGAGACCATGATGACGGCTCCGGTGATCGAACGGAGGAGGGAGCTGTTGCAAAGTCCGGTGAGGTATATATAATAATTAAGCCTGTGCTGATTAGCTAATTGATGCATTAATTGTTTTGGTATGTACATATATTAACTCTTCTTTTTTCTTTTATAGCCCTCCGGATCGAGCCAAACTTCGGTAACGAGACGAGGCCCAAAGAAAAGGTTGCGCCAGGATGAAAGGTTCACGATCACAGCACTCGCGGACGATGGCCTACCGATTGAACCCAAGCGGACCAAGGACGCATTTTCTACTCAGTGAGGAGCTATTGTTAGGGACAGCATCCCGATCAGCATCAAGCAATGGAATACGCCTAAGGACGACGACCCTGAAGTTTCTTATGTCACCGATAGACAGAAAGATGATCTTTGGACCTCGCTGAAGGCAAATTTCACCCTACCGCCAGAGGCGGATCCGAATAAGCCAGTTATAGAGCCACTGGTCAAGGCAAGTGCTCTTAAGAAGATGGCAGATCTATTCAGGAGGTGGAAGAATGAGTTGAAATCAAAGTTTGTCGACAAAGGGAAGACTCCAGAATTCACCGGCCGATTTGAGAAGATAAGAGATCACTGGCCCGCATTTGTGGCCTACAAGACATCGGACAAGAGTAAGAAAATGTTAGAGACAAACAAGATAAATGCTGCAAAGAAGCTGTATCACCATCACACGGGGTCAGGTGGCTACCTCAAAGCCCGGCCGTTGTGGGACAAAGCTGAGCAAGACCTGCTTGCTAAAGGGGTCGAACCATAGACATTGAACTGGACAGACCGTTCAAGGACTTGATTCTTCGGGGTTGGGGGAACTTTGGACCCTGAAATAGGGAAGTGCCATTGGACGGACGAGCAACTTGCAATACCCGTCAAAAAGCTTCAGAAGTATATCACCGCAGCGCAGGAAGGGAAGTTCTTTCCCGACAGAGAGAAGGACGAGCTGACTGAGGCCCTCGGGAATCCTGAGTAACCTGGACGAACACGAGGCACACCAGGCTCCGTTTCGTGGGTGGTTGGGTTTGCCGGCGCAGGAGGTTACAGAAGCCGGGAGAGAAAGAGGAAAGCGGAGCTGAGCGAAATGCAGAAGCTCAATGCAAGACTAGTAAAGCTAGAGGAACTTGCACCTGCCGGCCAACCATCTCAGCGGCACGAAGATCCTGCCCAAGAAGCTACCCCACCATTTCAGCGGAGAAGCAGCGTGGCTTCCACGAAGCTCGTTCAGCCTGATTTCACGGCTCCTAGCTACCCCATGGATACTATCACTGAGGCTCAACAATGCCAGCTTATGACGAAATGGCAGAACCTCACTTTGAAGGCGGCTGTCAGCTCTGTTGCACCTCCTCAACCTGACGGAACTTTTCACTGCCGTCCGATTCCACATGGCTAAGCTGTTGTGACGGTGGATGAAGTACTGGAGGGATTTGATGAGCTCGAGCTTGAGCACCCTATAGGTGAAGGGGAGAATCAGCTGGGTTATGCTCTAACGACTACATGTCTATGGCGGAAGGAGTACATCAAGCTTCCAAACTGGATGCCTCCGCCTCCTCCTCCTCCTCCTCCTCCTCCGGCGAGTGATCAGGGCACTCCGCCTCCTTCTCCGCCTCCTCCTCCGCCTCCTCCGGCGCGTGAGGGCGCTCCGCCTCCTCCTCCGCCTCCTCCCGCGCGTTGGAGCACTCTGCCTCATCAGCAACGGCGGAAGAGAGCCGCCGCCGCTCCGGCGGCTAGCAGTACAAGCAGAGGCGGGAAGCAATTCAGATACGGTCCATCTCTCAAGCCTCTGGAAAAGTTACCATATGAGAGGACCGACGAGGAAACCGCGAAAATCAGTGCTGCCGAAGTGCATGAACATTTTGCAAGGAAACCTCCACCTCCGAAGGAGACGATAGATCCGGTGAAAGCGAACCGCACTATCGATGCCCTGAAGCGACCACCACCGCCTCCGCCGCAATCCAACTATCTGCGCATTATTGAAAGGACATATAAGGAAGCGGAGTGGTCGGGAAGTACATGCAGTCATGCAAGGTTAGCAGAATGAAGAAGTGGGAAAAAAATTCCCCAGCTTGGCGAACAGGCGATCCAATCGTGCCCCCCGCTCAAGGTATCTAGCGATATCGTCACTAATCATCCGGGGATGGTGCCCGGTACCAATCCTGCTGATTACCTGAGCGATGATGTCGAGTTTGAAACAATGGAGCTGGACGAATTCAGATACCAGTATGGGCAGCCTCTAGTCAAACCTGATCATCATCCTCCTCTAACAACGATGATGCGAAGATTCCATGAATGGTACATGAAAACCTGCAGCGAGTCTGGGAAGGATACTTTGACGCTGAGAATTAAAGAGGAGCACGACCTCGTTGGAATGGATCTGTTGTCTGTTGAATTTGACGAGTTATTCCAGTTATACAATCAAAAGGCCCTCGACAAAACACTCGTGACTTGCTACTGTCTGTAAGTACTACTTCTGTAATTAAGTCTCTATATATAGCTCAGCTCTTTCATTGCATGCATATATAATTATCCTGACTATATTATGTAGATTGAAGATCGTCGAATGCAGAAATGCACAAATCTATGACATTGGGTTCATTGACCCAAATATCATACATGAATGGACGGTTCAAACGAATGTCAAAGAAACCGAGGACAACTTGCTGCAATCGTTGCTTAAAAATCAAAACAAAGAGAAAATACTCTTTCCTTACAACTTCAAGTGAGTGTTACTGTCTTGTGCATATTCGGTTTCCCTTATTGCTCGAGGTTATAGTAATGTAATTGATGAGTTATGCATGCGTGCGCAGCTTCCACTTTATTCTCCTAGAGATTAAGCTTGAGCAGGGACTAGTAACCGTCTTAGACTCAAGACGAAAAGATCCCAAGGAGTATGCGGCCATGACTGAAATGCTCCAGAAGTAAGTTCAATCGATCATTATCGCACCATATCGGCAACTTTGTTCATTTCCTGATATCAAGTAATTATTTTCTTTGTCTGGCAGGGTTTGGAAAGAGTTCACCGGAATTGTTCCGGCACTGCCAAGGGAGCTGCGATTTACACACCCAAAATTAAATACTACTAGCTAGTTTCGCGCATCTCCCATTGATTCTAGTTTCATCAATACCATTTATAATGCTTGATTATCAGTTTGATTGAACTCTATTTCTCGTAAAGTGCTTGTGGCAGGAAGCCGGGAATGACTTTTGTGGATACTACGTTTGCGAGTTCATCTACAACGCGATGACCTCTAAGCGGGGCTACTCTGAAAAACAATATGAAGTGCGTAAGCAATAATATTCACAATTTTATTTTATTACCATCATTTGTGTTGAGTTTCATTCATATATATGTATTGACCCCCTTCTTCAAATTAGTTGTGGCAGATGCGGGATGAACTCCTACCACATGATCGCATACGAGCAATTCAAGAGGAATTGGCGGGATTCTTTCTTGACCACGTCATAAATAAAACCGGAGAATACCATGTGGAATTTGACATTAGATGTTAGGGATTGTACGTAAGAGATCTTATATTGTATATATGTAGCTAGTAGCGTCGGATAGATATACAAAAACTTGTTGTTCGACCAATCTCTCGGAGAAAGAGAGGTCGATCACTTCTCTCTGTATATGTTCATGACGATCTTGTGTACTTAATGGTTCCTTCATTTGCTTACTGGCTAGCGTGTCAAGTTCTCTCTATACGTATAGTAGCAAGCGTCGACCAAGCACGGAGAAAGAGAGGACACTTCTCTCTATTAGCTAGCTAACACAATATGAAACCCCTAAATTAACCGTCCAAAACCCCCTAAACCCCCCCCCCCCTTCAAAAAAAAAAACAAAAACCCCAGCCTTTTGGTCCCGGTTGGTGACTAAAGGTCCTCCTGCCTGGGCTCCCCGCAGCGGCCACGTGGAGCCCCTTCTGTCCAGGTTCATAAGCGAACCGGGACTAAAGGTTTTGGGCTTTAGTCCCGACCCTTTTGTCCCGGTTCTAGAACTGGGGCTAATGGGCCTCTGGAACCAGGACAAATGGGCCGTTTTCCACTAGTGCACATGATAGAAACTAAAGAATGCAGAACCAAGCAATGGTTAATTACAATGATGGGCTTGTTATCACATGCAGACTTTACTCTAGCCCCAGTGACACTATTGAAAACTTGGACGGCACGTCGAAAATTGGTACAAGATAATATCTTCAAGCCACCCATGTCTACGCACATGTTTGTGAAAATCTTCATTAGTGATCTTGATCATATTCCAAATCGGAGACGAGACAGATTGCTACTATAGGTGAATTTGGTGTTTGCCATGGTCTCCCCCGCATCATCGTTTCTTCAAAAATAATGTTGATGGTGGAGTCAACATGGAAGGTGGACGAGGAGCGGTGGCTGCGGTATGCTGTGATCGTGATGGAAATATATGGGTTCATCTTCTATCACACTAATGGAGTCATTGATGTTGCTGTTCTCGTGGCTATGGCATGCCGTAAAGCTCGTTCTTTAGCTTCTAATCTAATGGTGACCCACATTCTAATTTGTTCTGACAGCAACACCGTTATCAAGGATATTGAAGCCAACACGGGAGGAGTTGATGGAACGGTGATTAATGAGTTGATTGTCAAAAAGAATGATTTTGAAGAATGCTGTTCATCTACGAGTCAAGATGTTGAAACTTTGAAGCCGATAGGCATGTGTGGCTTGGTGATCCACATGATTTTGTAACAATCCCTGAGAACATCGTTGTTGAATGAAGCATGATGAAGTTTCTGAAAAAAATGTTGCTCGGGCAAGAGGTGCGGGTTTAGTAGCAGCGACTCTTATTGAATACGTCCTAAAAGCCTCATAAATCACAAGTGACCCAATCAAGCCACAAAACGGTGTCAAAGCAATGACAGAGGACTATCATACTTTGAAATGAAAGACAGCGAGGAGATGGTCTAGGAACCAATCCACTCATTATCTTTCTCTATCCTTCATTTTATTAGAGATGGCCTATTCGCAGTTTTTTTATTTGAGATGGCCATCCATCCGCGCATGGCCCCTGCCCAATACGTTGTGCATTTAGGGTCATGTTCGGTTACCCAAGGTCTATTTAAGTTTTTTGGAAGCTTAACCCAACGGAGGCTAGCTGGAGAACTATGTTGTGCACTGTGCTTGGTTGCCCACAAAGGTCTATGTTTCATGTACGTAGAAACACAAGCATTGTGTTTGGTTGCATGTCTGTGCTCTCTATATGCAATGTTCGGCTGTTTGGTTACGTGCGCGCCGATGGTTAATCTCACCTCCTGTGCACATAGTGAACTTACCACACACTACTACATTTGAACAACTTTGTCTATGAGCGTTCAATAAAAAAACTTACAACATGAGACTTGCGTAGAACAATGAGATGAAGCTAGTGATCAAAGAAAATTTCAAGCAATCAACCATGTGTTATTAATTTGACAAAATTCGTCTAAAAGAATAGGCACGCATGAATATGTTATTACAGTACAGCAGGAATATATAGATCTATTTGTCTACAACCATCGAAACAATAAACATACAACATGAAAGTTACGTGAAACAGTGAGATGGACTGACTCCTAAAAAAAAACTCAAACGGTCGACCATGTGCAATGAATTTGAATTTTTTGTCTAAATAGCTATAAACATTAAAATGAAATTGAAGATTTACAGTCAACATAATTACTATCCAGTCATAGGGAATGGAATCGCAACGTCGATGTGCATCTTTTTTTGTAGAATTTATTTTAATTCAAGCACCATTGTGTAGATTAGAACAGATTAGGTGGAAAAGATTAAGGAAGACAAGGAGAATATCCCACGTGCAAAGCTACTTAGTAGGCTGCAACGAGAGAGCCACCACGTGCACTCCCTTGTGGTTGCTCGGGCCTAGCTCGGATGAACACTCGAGGCAGGAGAGAGTGCTTTGAGCTTCGTGCCATGCAGCCCAGCCTTACTCGTGGGCACAAAACAGACCGTTTTTCTTTTGCCCCGAACCACGTGTATGAAACTTTGTGGGAAACCAAACACGTCTGAAAACTAGCTATTAAAGTAACTTTGTATATCTTGTTTGTTTCTTGATATTATGTCAAGGCAAATTTTGAAACCTAACTTTTGTGACTTCTTCACCTATGGTTGCAATATCCAACTTTTTTAAATCATATTCGTACTTGCTTATAATTTTTCTACAGGAAAATAGTCCTTTGTTGTCGGGCTGTTCGTACTTCCAACATCTCCTGTAACCTATAGGAGATTGGTTTACCGATCAAGTCGCAGTATCATCGCATGTTGTAGTCGAACCACCAAAGTCATCTGAACCTGAATCACCAGTGTGTTTCAGATGGAAACATCAGGACACCCAAGGTGCTATCACCACGAGTGTTACTCTTTACGTTTCATCATTCGTAAACCAGAATGGACTAGGCGATACAACCCGAAGCTTTGAAAGGAAGTCGAGAGTTGTAACACTACAGGCAGATATATCTCTGAAATTCAAGAGGTACGTGTTGATCGAGTGACATGTTAAGACTTTTGAAAGTGTTGTTGCCGGGGTGCCACCAATTGCAAGAAAGAATGTTGTGCCTCTTGGTTCTTCCAAAGCCAAAGAAGAAGAAGAGCACAGAAAGATGAAATAGAAGACCAGAATCGCCGCCGCCACCTTTGAGCTAAAATGGAACGCTGGATGACAAACACAGCCATCGTGGACTCATAAACTTAACATCCAATAAACTCAAGCTTATTCTACAAGCATTGATGCCAGTTTCGACCTTCTCCGCTGGAAATCCGATGCAATCTAGTCGTTGTCAGCACATGCGAGAACACGATGAGAGAAAATATTTTGGTGCCACGATAACTTGCGGAATTTGAGGATATTTTTCACAACTTTATATTAGACCGATACTGACACCAAAGATGACACAAGACAATAGGATGCCATCCGGAATACAACTCCAACCCCGATTTACAAAACTAAGTAATTACAACTAATTAAGGTTTCTCACGACATCTCATGTGATTTTAATATTTAGGCGATTATGTTGGTTTTTCCACTTATTATGTAGTGCTCCCACCATCCCAAAATATAGTGCATATTAGAATTTTTAAAGTCAAACTTTGTAAACTTTGACCAAGTTAATTAAAAAAATATCAACATCTTTGATACCAAATCAATATCATTAGATTCATGCAATATATTTTTATTTAATATCGTACATATTTGGTAGTAGACAGAGATAATTTTCTCCATAAACTTGGTCACAATTCATGAATTTGACTTATTTTAGCACGTCGGGAATGTCCACCGGATGCGTGAGGATAGACGTGGTCCATGGCCCATGGGTGTCGCGGGCAGCTGGTTGGATGCACTCCCACACCACGCTGTTGCACTTGAACCCTGAGCTGAAGCCGATCATCCAAACGCGGTCGCCCTTGCGCATCCGGCCTTTGGCCTCGATGTAGGCGAGCTCGTACCACAGCGAGCTACTCGACGTGTTTCTGAACCGGTGCTGTGTCATCCGCGACGCCTCCACCTGCTCGTCGGAGAGGCGGAGCTTTTTCTGCAGCTGGTCTATGATGGCACGGCCGCCGGCGTGAATGCACTTGTGCTCGAACGCCGTGGAGAAGTCCGGGATGTAGGGCTTGATGCGCGTGCCAAGCACCTTGTGTGCGATGAAGGAGAGGACGAAGAGAAGCTGTTCGGATGCCGGCAGGACGAGCGGCCCGATCTCAGTAATGTTGGCCTGGAGCGAGCTCCCTGCGACGGCCATCAGGTTCTTGCTGAGGTTGATCCCGACGTTCCCTTGGTCGTCCTCCTCCTGGAACACGCACCGGTAGGCACCGTCGTCGTTCGCGCCCGTGAAGGTGCGCACAACGTGCTTGAGGCGGATCCGGGCATTCACGGGGGACGTCGACAGCAGCGCGGCCACTCCGCCAACGCGGAACAGGCAGTAGGGCAGGAGCATGGCGCGCTCGTTGCCGACGTAGTAGTTCGGCGTGATGGTCTCCGTGGAGACGACCAGCGCGCAGGCGCCTCGGGGAAGAACTTGCAGGAGGTTCCTGGCAAGCCCCGCGGCGATCAGCCCCGCACTGCAATGATTTTAAATTTTTAGTTTCAACAATATTTTAGCGGTCGCGGAAATCACTAAATTTCACAAAATCCTGTATTTTGGTTTTCATTTCGGCCAAAGGATTGGAATTTTCAACTAAAATTCACTAGGATCCAACAAATTATTTTGAAAAAATATTATATATATATATATTTTTTTTTTTTGAATTTGTGTGTACTGACGAAATTGTTGAAATATTTTGACCGAAAAACAATTATTTATGTATGTACCAAAATTTCAACGAAATTGCACTGAAAGTGAGAACCTGCAACCCATGCCGGAGAGGTTGATGCTGCGGATGTCGCCGCGCAGGTTGTACTTGTTGACGATGATGCGACCAAGGACGGCGTGGGACAGAAGAGGCTGCTGTTGAGGATGAGTGCGCTGATAGAGTCTGGGGCGACGCCGGTCTTGGCGAGCAGGTCGTCGATGGCGGAGAAAACGACGAGTTCGAACTCGTCGCGTGCGTTCTCGAGGGTGCAGTACTCGTGCGTCGGGACGTAGTTGTGCGCCGCCGGCAGGCATGTCTCCTCCCCGAGCCCGGAGCGCTGCAGCAGCCGCGACATGAACCGGACGCTGCGCTGGTCGATGGTGGGCGTATGCTTGGTGCGCTCGATGAACGATGCCATGGGGATGCGGGCAAGCGGGCGGTTGGAGGAGGAGTGGAAGCAGGCGTAGTCGATCAGGTAGACCGCACGTGGGCGAAGCATGAGGTACAAGATGGCCGCCGCGGCCAGGACGAACCCCGCCAAGAACAGGTGCGCTGGCTGAAGCTGGAGCTCACGGAGCCAGCTGGTGAGCTCTGCTGGTCCGACCCGCACGAGGGCGACGAGAGAGTAACTGGAGATGGCGGCCGTGACAACGGCGAGGAAGTTGTCCATGATGCGCTGGTACACGGCCTTGAGGCGCATGCTGCTATTTTTTGGAACGTTGAGGCTCCTGCTGCTTGGTTACGTACGTGTGGTTGTTTATGTTTTTCTTATACGAGGGGCTACTTACATGTGGGTGTCTTTGCTGCGTTTAGAGCTTGCACTTATATAGTTGAGGTCATGGCTCCGGTGCTGAAGATCATGCCCGAGCTATAGACGATGTGTGGGGAGCCTGCTTCGCCTCTGTCGGCGGTACATGTGGACTCACTTGTGACCTCGACAGTGGTTATTTATGGCGCCACCCACACCACCACCGTCGGAGCCCAGCGTGGAGGATTGGCGCGGGTGTCTTCCACTCGCCTGAGCTCATCAGCCAAATGGTTCCCACAGGTGACTAAATTGTGGTGTCTGGTGCGTTGGCACGGGGCTCTCTTCACTATAAAGCTTCGTGGATTAATCGCCAGCTTGTAGGTTGCTAGACCTACATCAACCAAGATGATTGGTTGCCTCGTGAAGGAGAAAGCAATCGGGGACAAGAGAAAGAGGGTGTGCGCTAGCCATCGTTCCACCATCCTAAGTACAAATCATTTGAGAGAAAAAGTAAGAGTGGCGCTATTGGGAAGGTGTCTGCGGCTGCTTGATGGACGGTTTTGGGGGTTGGGGGGGGGGGGGTGGGGGAGGGGGGGGGGGGGTGGGGGGGGGTGTTGGGGTGTTGTGGGGTTCGATGTGTTTTCGATGGAGGTTTCTTGGGGATGTTGTGATCCATGTGCCAGGGGTTTGTAGTTGTACAGGGTTGGAGGTGTTTGTTCGTTTGCCGGGTGGTCTTGAAGATTCATAATTTGGGAGTAATCATGTTGTAATGTTTTCTGCCCAGTCTTCCATCAATTAAATGGCCAATTCGCTTCTCCTTAATTAATCAACAAGGCAAATATATTGCCTCTGTCAAAAAGAAAAAATAGTACACTTTTGCTATTATCTCAACGACTGATTTTTAAAATTATTCTTCCTTAAAAAATCTTTTTAAATTATTTTTAATATTATATATGTTTCTGTTTGCCGGGAAAAGGAAAAAACAACGCATAACAAAAAAACAGTCACATGCTTAACAATTGGGCACGCCTAGTGCTTGTACTTGTAGTCAGCGGTAGCGTTTTCCAATTGATGATTCTGGTTAGCAGCGAATTGATGGGTAAGTCAAGCAATTCACTTATAGTATATCCGATGGGTAAGTCAGCGGCCAGGCATTTCCCGTTTGATGATTTTGGTTACCAGCGAATTGATGAGACGATGTTGTTAGTTGCCTGTAGGGTACGGTTTTAATAAAATACTGGTCTGATGTGGAAAATGCCGAATACTACGTCTCACGTCAAGTCATTGTTTTCATTAAACTCTGATGTTGAAAAAAAATGTATTGACATGAACCGTTGGCTGATTTTCTTAAGGAACTAAGAAAAAATGGGGCCAGGAAATTTTGAACCCTAGACAGGGTACCATTTTCAGTAAACTCTGATGTTGAAATAATGTATTGACACGAACCGTTGGCTGAATTTTTTTTAAGTAACTACAGAAAAAACACGTCCAGAAAATGTTGAACCCTGTTTGCTAAAGGTGGCTTCGTGGTACGGCCCCAAGTAATCGCGACATAACACGAAAGGACACCACTTTTAACTTTCTTTTTGGAAAGATTTACCAATACATAGTTGATATGTCCATATATTTCTGAGTCAGACTACGTGATGGTAATTCTGGATCTAATGGTTAACATTACTAGTTGTACATTTCAAGAAGGGAGACTGAGAGGTATCAATTTCTGAATCAGCCATGTTGCACATTTCTCACAAGTACACGTGCACATTTTTTTAATAAAACTTAGAAATATACAAAAGTCAGGTTGCACATACCTAGACAAGAAAATGCACATAATTTGAAAATGCGTAACCACCATATTTTCTTGCATAACTATCCACATTCGTTTAATGATAATAAATAAGTGCATTAACAAATAGACCCTCTTTAATAATATGTGCAACTTTAGTTATTTATATCTATACCTACTAATAAAAGAAATAGGTATTCTTAGTCCGTTTTGCTATTTTATAGAAAACCCCCTAATGTTTCTGACATTAAATCCGCAGTACATATCAAATTGTTTTTTTAAAATACTCACGTATCTTCTAAACCGTAACTCCAAATTTAACATGTTATATATGGAATTTGATTAGAAAACTATGTAGAATCAGAATATGATGTTAATAGTGATGAAATAGAGGCGCAAATACCTGCGTCCACAGGAGACCATACAAAAATGTTCTTTTCCAGACAAAAAAACTATTTTTATGCTTAAAAAATCTTGTATCTTTTTAACAACCTTTTTAACAACTCTTCATATATTTAAGAAATATGCATGTGAAAACAAGTGTTCAAGACTTACCCTAAGTTGGTGATTCTGTAGGAGATATGCCCTAGAGGCAATAATAAATGTTATTGATTATCTCCCTGTTCATAATTAGGTTTATGTTCCATGCTATAACTGCAATGATTCTCGAGTCTGCAAATAAAACGAGGCTCGGAGGAAGACTCATATGCACATGTGGGATAATAAACGGTAAAATGTATTCCTAGTCTGGCCTCTAAGACTAGCTCAAGTGTTGCATGATGGTTCTATTTTCCTGATCATGGGCATGTCTATGCCAGCAACTTTGAGGGCACAGTGTTAGAAGAACAATTGTGTTGAATCGACCCGATTGATGTTATGCTATGAGATTCTTTCGTCACAAGTTAATGGTTAATAACACAGAGATGGTTAACATTTGCATGATTCCTCAGACAATGAGAGTATCGAGTTTCTTCATGCTTGATTCATGAACTTTGGGGTTTGTTAAACGTCATCCGTAACTGGATGGCTATTACGGCGGCTTACGGGTTCATGGGAAAGTATGTTAAGTAACTTGATAGCTCAAGATTGGGATTTGCTCCTCCGACGATGGAGAGATATCTCTGGGCCCTCTCGGTGTTACGGTATCCATCATCGTCTGGCCAGACACTTTGTGATTTGATCACGGGGATGCCGGAACACGGTAACGAGAAAAGAGAACAATACCGGTAACGAGGTAACTAGCATAGTGGACAAGTTGTTGATCCACGGGAATGCCATCATGTCTCACCTCGGGTATTTGTAACATATCGCGAAGCAACAGGAATAGCACACGGCAACTGGAGGTTCACTCGAATATTCATTCGTGTGGGTATAGGGGTCAATAAGGGTGTCCATGGTTCCGATGTTGATCATTGATCGGAAGGGGTTCCGGGTCATGTCTATACTTCACCGAACCTATAGGGTCACACGCTTAAGGGTCATCTATCTACTGAATACTAGACAGGGAGTCTGAGAGAAAATCACCGAAAAAGTTTTGGACAGCGGAAAAGTTCCGCAGAGAGAGGTCACCGGATGAGTTCCGGTGAAACTGAAAAGTTGTTTCAGAGGATGCCATAAAGTCAAATTGGTTTCGGCACATGCCCGATAATTCTTGGAGGGTGCCAGAATCATTCTGGAAACTTTTGGGAATTTTCTGGAAGAAAAACCGGAAATGTTCCGGAGCTGCCGGAACCACTTCAGATGCTTTTCGCAGATAAAAATCACTAATCTGGAATTGTTTCAGAATGCGTTGAAAATTATTTTAGTGGGTACTGGAAATGTTCTAAGCCCACATAAATATTTTCAGTTCGAACGGACGCTGAAAAATGTCGTCGTGAATAGTGAAAGTGCTTTTTGGGTGGCTTCTTGGAGAAGCCACCTTGAGGGTCCTTTGGTATTTTTCCCCTTGGCTTCTTGGAGAAGCCACCCTTGGGCTTGGTCTATAAATAGGGGTGGAGGGGGCTGCCTAAAGACTCACTCTTTCTCACATATACATGCCATTGCAATGATCTGGCTTCTCTCTCCCTCCCACGAAAAGAGTTTCGTAGAGCCGAAAGGCTGTCTGGGTTCCGGTGGGAACTAGTTCTGGACGGCGAAGCCCTGCCGGATAGATGACACCGTATGTGTGCAACTCTGTAGAGAGGTCGTAGTTTCGATCTTAGTGCCCGAGGGGCTGTTCGTGAGTGCCTCCCGAAGGGCTGTCCAAGTGACGGTCCAAGTTCTGTGAGTCCTCCCGAAGGGCTGTCCGAGTGACCGTTCGAGTTTCGAAGGTCCTCCCGAAGGCCTGTCCGCGACACCGTCCGGGGGACTGTTCGACCGCCTCCCGGAGGGCTGTCCGAAGGGAAGACGAGGGTATACATCCTCGCGGTTGGGAGGTTGTAAATCCTAGCTGCGGGGATCTGCACCGCCGATCGTCATCGACTCTACTTCCGCTGCGCTACGAGTCGGTAACGAAAATGATCAAACCTTGTATGCAGTCTCCATAATGGTCCTGGGCTGGTGCGTAGGTCGGAAATTTTTTGTTTTCTGCTGCGTTACCCTACAGTGGCATCAAGAGCCGTGCTATGCGTAGATGCAGGTTGCGATCTAGAATACATAGTGATGTATGGGTGTTACACAATATAATTAGGTAGTAGATGAGTTATATTACTGAAAATTATTTGTGCGGGTAGCAGATGAAATCTGTTACCCGAGGTTCTTGTTGCTTCCCTGGAATTTGCATATTTCTGATCTTGATAACAGCAAGGTGGAGTTTCAATGTTCTGGCAATCCGCGATCCTGATTGATCAACGAAGTGCTAACAGTTCATTGAATTCCACCGTAGTTAAAAAGAAAGATGAAATTTCGCAGACGAAAGGGCAATGCAGATATGATCTGCACGGGGGTCATGCGTATGACGAAGTTTAGTATGGGGCTCGAGATTTTATTATCTCGGTTTTCATACACCCTGGAAAGTTAATCTAGCGACTTGAATTATTATACTTGATGATGGACGTTGGTAGCTTCGGTTTGTTTCGAAACCTTAGAAGCCACGAAAAACAAGTTTTTGCATGAACCGATTAGAGGCGTCTAACTTGGTTTTGCAGGAGGGTTTGCATGTGCATATGATGTGGTATAGCAGTGCTCATAATAATTTGATTATGTATGAGATGTCTATATGATGTAAATTGATTAAACATGACCTGCGTGTCATGATTTGGCATGATGGCTGGAGCCATATGATTGCACTTTAAATGACCTGCGAGTCGACCTTGTGTAATGCATTATTTTATCAGCTATAGAGATAGCAATATTATCTGGTGCATCGACAAGGTGGTGGCAATCTTCGCGAAGGTGAACACCGACGCGAATGCCGAAGACGAAGAAATACAAGACTTCTCCGTCAGAAAGGGCTATACCATATCATGCTATTATGAATTGCCTGAGATGTTTATCCCTTATGATGCACCCTTCTTGATTGCGTGGTAATTGCTTTTATTAGGGTGATCTCTCACAAAAATATCAAGTAGTTAGTGTTCTCCCAAGTGTAGCACCGTCACGGCACCTAACTTTTCGGGGTATCACATGCTACCATGGGTACGAACGATTAGGGATGTGTGAGGCGGGTGAGTTGAGACCTCGCAGTGAGATCACTTGGTTGTCTTGAAGTTCAGGCATGAAAGTCATGAGCTCGGAACACACGCATCGAAAGAAGAACAAGAGTCACATAGAGATGTGATTGGCAAGTTTGCCTACCGATTAAGATTTTCGTCATCAGTGATGCTACCATCAATGGCGTTGAATTGAAATGCGGATCTTGAATCACTCACAATCAATTATGAGAGATATTGATTTGAGTGGGAGCGCACTGTAGAATTATCTTGTTTAATTCTCAGTGCAATTAATTGTGAACACTGTCTAAGTGTTATATGCATAATAGTTGTAGAATAATGGCTCGCGTTTCCACCTTCCCTATTAATATTGAATAGCTGTTAAATATCTGGTTAAAACTTTACGGTTGGTAACGTAATGTGAGGATTGTCCTCAAAAGTGCTGAGAAGGACTTTGTCCTATCGCATACTTTCGGTATTCTCTCGCTTATGCTATGGATCATGTGACTCACGTCCTTCGACCCAAAAGCTAGAATTCCGTTTTCAGTCAAGTGCAATATGTTTACTTCCATGAGACCCGAACTTCAAAAGTTTGGATAGTTATGTGATATTCATGGAATCTAAAAATCATTTTCAGAGACAGACAAAGGCTAAAAGATATGAGATATCCAAAGCAATGTTTGTTAGCAAACTATTAGTAAAGGAGTTTACTATGCATTAGACTGATAAGAGAGGGATCCAGAAGAACGCCTGTCATATGATGAAAGGTGAAGAAAACAACAACTTAAAGAGAAAGGAAGTGTCCGAAGGGTGTTAGTGAAACTTTCACGCCTAGGAAGTCCGGGGCTAACGCCACTCTTAAGTTGGGCGCTTCTTCTGGAAGTAGGAGAAATACTAAAAGTTAAACTGTTAGAAGTATAAAGGCAAAAAGAAAGAAGACTGGAATATCCAGCTCATGTATGAATGTCATACAAGTTTTTGATGTATAGAAGGCTGGTCAAAGATATAGTTCTTGGGAATTATGATTAAATTGTTAATCACTAATTCTTGGGTATTGTGAATTAATCACAAAGATACCCGCTCGATTGCTTTCTGTTGCAACTCGATGTAAGAACTACTATGGCCTGAAAGACTAGCCAGGAATGAGGTTTAGGTATACACAGGGGACATAGTAAATGTTACTATACCTTCCATCGGTGTATTACTGTCTATATTTATTTTCATAATTCATTTAGAGTTTTAAACTCTAGCCCATTGCATAAGGTATCTTGCAAGAAGGTTGTTCATAAGAGAACTTTTTATGTTCGAAGTTATGAATAACATAAGGGCCATACTTTCATTGAGAATGAGATGTATGTTATGAATAATGATATTAATATATTACCTCTGGATTTACTTTCATAATTCATTTTAGACTTTTACACTCTAGCCCCTTGCACAATGTTGTTGCAAAAGGGTTGTTCATAAAAGAACAATTGTTGTTTGGTGTTATGAATAACACTTAGAGCCATGCTTCCATCCAGATGGGATGTATGTTATGAATATTGATAGTAATATGATACATCCATAACACTGACGCTAAATGTCGCAAGACTAAGAGAATACCACAAAAGTGTGGCACTACATTTGGTCACATTGGAGAAACCCGCATGGATAAATTCCATTATGATGGATTTTTTAAGTCCTTTGATTTTGAATCATCTGACACTTGCAACTTTCCTCCGAAAAGTGAAGTGGCTGAAATACCGTTCACAGGCCATAAGGAACGGACAACAAACTTATTGGTGATCATACATTTGATGGGTGTAGTCCGATAAATGTTGTTAGTAGTGGATTTATCTATCTTCAGAAATGACTCAAGTAGATATGTGGATATTTACTTGATGAGACGTAAGTCTGGATCTTTTGAATTCATTCGAAAGGTTTTCAAAAATGAAGTAGATGGTTATTGTAACAAGAAAATTATGTTTCTACAATTCGATTGCAGAAAGGAATATTTGAGTTACAAGTTTAGCGAATGTCTGATGAGTTGTGAAAGTAATTTCATAACTTGCACCTCCCGGAACACCATTGCATGTGGAAAGTCCGTGAAGATGTAATCAAACCATTTATGACATGGTAAGATCAAAGATGACATATATAAATTTGCCATTATCCCTTTTAAAGAGTGATGCTTTAGAGACTATGGTTTTTACACTGAAAAGAGCTCCATCAGGTCTGTTGAAATGACGCCATGGTATGGTGCGCCCAACCATGTTATATCTTTTCTTAAACATTTGGAATATGGGGCTTGTGTAAAAGGTTACAAACCTATTCCAAATCAGACAAGTGCTACTTTGTAGGTTATCCCAAGCAATTGGGTATTCCTCCCTCACTATACCGAGGCAAATAGGTTTGCCACAAAGAACGGTATGCGTTTTGAAGAAAAATGGTTCTTTCAAAAAGGTGAGTGGGAGAATAGTGCAACTCGACGAGATAAACAGTATCTTCGTCATCAGGTCAAAGGAAAGAGACCTTGGAAGTAATTCCGGAGTTTCCTACTGCGACTGATACGGAAGTCTCTACAATAAAATGTATGGACTTCAGTCGAACTTGCAGCTGAACCACGTAGGCAAGGCTCGTGCAAACCTCTCAGGTGCGCAAACGAGATATTGTTGTTAGACAACAGTATACCTACGATACACAAGGAAGCGTTGATGGGCCCTGACTCCGGAATTGGCTAAATGCCAATACAATTCGAGATAGTCTCCATATAAATGTTTCAAGATTAAAACCTTGATACACCTTTCGGAAGACTTAGAGTCTAACGAATTTTATGGAACTAAAAACTGATACGGGTAAAAATGTTTTATCCATAAAGCTCGACTTGTTGCAATATACAAGTTCAAGGAGTTGACTACGATGAGGTTGTTTCACCATAGCGATGCTTAAAGTCGGTTCGGGTTGAACTAGCAATTAATACATATTTCAAATCATGAGATATAAAACAAAGGATGACAAAAGGATTTCCATCTGATGGAAATAAAACCAAGGACTTGCATGTGTTACAGTCCAAGGTATTTTGTCATTCCAGAGGATGCTAGTAAGTATGCAAACTTCAGAGTTCCAGCAATGGACAGAAGAGAGCAAAATGGAGTTGGAATCTTCGTGTTTTGATGAAATGGTCAAAGGGGTTTGACTTCATCAATGGGTAACGAAGATGCTTATGATTCAAGAAAGTAAGTGGGTGCATAATAAAATTTCTAAAAAACGTTGTGTGCTTGACACATTGTTAATTGGAAATAAATTTCTTGACATGAATTAGGACTTCATTTGAAAATAGTTTTTTGATGAAGTGCTTGTGCTAAATAGCCTTTATATTAGGCATGATGATCTATGGAGATAGATTTACCTAATGGGTCTGAGCAAAGATACATATTGACAAGATGCTAAAACCTTTTAGCATTAAAAACGTCAAGGAGTGATTCTTGCCGAAGTCACATGGAAAGAGTTTTTGCAAGACTCGGTGTCCCAAAACACTGATAAGCAAAATACATGATGGAGATTCCACACAGTCTTGTGTTTGGATTAATCATGTATTCCATGGTATGTAAAAACAAACCAGATATGTCCAATACTCCCAAAGTTGTTGCGAGTATAGATACCAAAGTGATCAAAAGTACTGATCATGGGACAACAGTGAAAAAGGGTCATTGAGTACTATAGTAGCACCGATGACATGTTTTCTCGCAAGCGGAGATCATGAAGAGTTTGTTGTAAAAGGTTACATCAATACAGTCTTCATCCATGCTCCAAGCGATTTTCGTTTTAAATTGAGGGTTTTGTGTAACACACAATATGGTGGCACGGTAGTTGGAAATTGTTCCAAACAAGTTACTGTGGCGAATTCTATAACAGAGGCGAAGTATGTTGCCGCTTTTAAAAGCGACAAACAAGATGTTGAATCATATAGTTCATTCATGAACTTAGTATGGTTCCAAGATGGCTTTTGTCAAGGGGACACTACTGCAAGTAGTTGCTCCATAACTCAGTCTGAGGAATCCAGATTTGACCTGTGATTCGCATACATACCAAGCCAAGTCCACACAAAATATGACTTTTGTGAAAGCGTGAAAACGCGAGGATATGCAAAGATACACACGGA
Organism: Thinopyrum elongatum; assembly: GCA_011799875.1. Taxonomy (NCBI): domain Eukaryota; kingdom Viridiplantae; phylum Streptophyta; class Magnoliopsida; order Poales; family Poaceae; genus Thinopyrum; species Thinopyrum elongatum. The sequence goes on along the minus strand of CM022303.1, from coordinate 42,595,414 downwards.
GCTGAAGTCGTCAGATCCGTTGGACATTCAGGCTATACCACAAGCGAAGCATATTTACACCGGTGTGCCACAGGTGTAAAGTGCATTAGCATTAACTAGATTATTGACTCTAGTGCAAGTGGGAGTCTGTAGGAGATATGCCCTAGAGGCAATAATAAATGTTATTGATTATCTCCCTGTTCATAATTAGGTATATGTTCCATGCTATAACTGCAATGATTCTCGAGTCTGCAAATAAAACGAGGCTCGGAGGAAGACTCATATGCACGTGTGGGATAATAAACGGTAAAATATATTCCTAGTCTGGCCTCTAAGACTAGCTCAAGTGTTGCATGATGGTTCTATTTTCCTGATCATGGGCATGTCTATGCCAGCAACTTTGAGGGCACAGTGTTAGAAGAACAATTGTGTTGAATCGACCCGATTGATGTTATGCTATGAGATTCTTTCGTCACAAGTTAATGGTTAATAACACAAAGATGGTTAACATTTGCATGATTCCTCAGACAATGAGAGTATCGAGTTTCTTCATGCTTGATTCATGAACTTTGGGGTTTGTTAAACGTCATCCGTAACTGGATGGCTATTACGGCGGCTTACGGGTTCATGGGAAAGTATGTTAAGTAACTTGATAGCTCAAGATTGGGATTTGCTCCTCCGACGATGGAGAGATATCTCTGGGCCCTCTCGGTGTTACGGTATCCATCATCGTCTGGCCAGACACTTTGTGATTTGATCACGGGGATGCCGGAACACGGTAACGAGAAAAGAGAACAATACCGGTAACGAGGTAACTAGCATAGTGGACAAGTTGTTGATCCACGGGAATGCCATCATGTCTCACCTCGGGTATTTGTAACATATCGCGAAGCAACAGGAATAGCACACGGCAACTGGAGGTTCACTCGAATATTCATTCGTGTGGGTATAGGGGTCAATATGGGTGTCCACGGCTGCGATGTTGATCATTGATCGGAAGGGGTTCCGGGTCATGTCTATACTTCACCGAACCTATAGGGTCACACGCTTAAGGGTCATCTATCTGCTGAATACTAGACAGGGAGTCTGAGAGAAAATCACCGAAAAAGTTTCGGACACCGAAAAAGTTTCGGACAGCGGAAAAGTTCCGCAGAGAGAGGTCACCGGATGAGTTCCGGTGAAACTGAAAAGTTGTTTCAGAGGATACCATAAAGTCAAATTGGTTTCAGCACATGCCCGATAATTCTTGGAGGGTGCCAGAATCATTCTGGAAACTTTTGGGAATTTTCTGGAAGAAAAACCGGAAATGTTCCGGAGCTGCCGGAACCACTTCAGATGCTTTTCGCAGATGAAAATCACTAATCTGGAATTGTTCCAGAATGCGTTGAAAATTATTTTAGTGGGTACTGGAAATGTTCTAAGCCCACATAAATATTTTCAGTTCGAACGGACGCTGAAAAATGTCGTCGTGAATAGTGAAAGTGCTTTTTGGGTGGCTTCTTGGAGAAGCCACCTTGAGGGTCCTTTGGTATTTTTCCCCTTGGCTTCTTGGAGAAGCCACCCTTGGGCTTGGCCTATAAATAGGGGTGGAGGGGGCTGCCTAAAGACTCACTCTTTCTCACATATACATGCCATTGCAATGATCTGGCTTCTCTCTCCCTCCCACGAAAAGAGTTTCGTAGAGCCGAAAGGCTGTCTGGGTTCCGGTGGGAACTAGTTCCGGACGGCGAAGCCCTGCCGGATAGATGACACCGTATGTGTGCAACTCGGTAGAGAGGTCGTAGTTTCGATCTTAGTGCCCGAGGGGCTGTTCGTGAGTGCCTCCCGAAGGGCTGTCCAAGTGACGGTCCAAGTTCTGTGAGTCCTCCCGAAGGGCTGTCCGAGTGACCGTTCGAGTTTCGAAGGTCCTCCCGAAGGCCTGTCCGCGACACCGTCCGGGGGACTGTTCGACCGCCTCCCGGAGGGCTGTCCGAAGGGAAGACGAGGGTATACATCCTCGCGGTTGGGAGGTTGTAAATCCTAGCTGCGGGGATCTGCACCGCCGATCGTCATCGACTCTACTTCCGCTGCGCTACGAGTCGGTAACGAAAATGATCAAACCTTGTATGCAGTCTCCATAGTGGTCCTGGGCTGGTGCGTAGGTCGGAAAATTTTTGTTTTCTGCTGCGTTACCCTACAGATTCTTAAACTGAAAAGCTGCCATTGATGCAGACATGTCTCCGTAGTGTGCTAATGTGTCATCGTTTGTTTTTATCGTTTTTCTTTACTCGCCTGTAACAACACCCCATTTCGAATGAATAAATGCATAATCACTTGCCCGTTTCTTTGTATGGATTAAATCTACATGCAAACCGTGTTGAAATAGAACACATGCAAAATCTTAAACTGCGCTTTTATAGGTTAAGACCATCTTTGTTTGGGCCGTAGCTAGAAATTCTCAGATTATAGACCATTTTTTGTAAATTAAGAGCATGTGGTATTTTTTTTCTCCCGTTGCAACGCACAGGCCTTTTTGCTAGTAGAGTTTAAAACTTAGTAATATCACATTTCCAGCAACGACTTATTTTTATCTGTGGACTTGATACGATGCAAAGTGTTAAATGGCACAAAGTTATACATTTTGTGGCTGCAGTTTGTGGCTGCAGTTTCACAGCATGTCCAAATGGCGTGGTCGATGGGAAAATCATAGGTTTTGTCCTAATCTTTCACATCATGTCCAAATCGCATAGTTGAAGCATTTTATCAATAAAAATGGCAATCTGGTCTGACCCGACAATGCATCCTTGCTAGTTTGTTTTCATGCCCTCCCCTGATATGTACTCCTCATCCTCCTCTTCTCCTCTCTCTCCGGCATCAGATCTATGATTGTAGTAATTTGTTTAGGATGAATAATATCAACATTCGTAGTTGTACGATCCATCGCCGTGTAACTGATTCCATGGTCACTACACGGGGTCACTGTATAGGACCTATCTAGATCTTCCATTCAGGGCGTCTATGCCTCATTTACAATTTTTATGCATGTGTGTGCCTGCACCTCCATCGGTCGCCTCTTGGGGGGGGGGGAATTTAAGTCATGAGTATTACTTGAAGATAGTAGACGGATACTGGAAGCACAAGACCCTGATGAACCATTGATATGCCATTAGTTCCACCGCTTCCATCTCCCAACTGGATCCATTTTCCTGAATTTCCAATTGGCGTATGGCTAATGTCCTGAGTAAAATCTCCAACTCATCAATGTTTTGGTGAACATCTCCGACCAATAGGGATACTGTAAAACAGACTTTTGGGTCGCCTGTACATGCCTTCTGACCAGGATTCAAAGTGACACTGACTTGCATGGGGTCATTGGATACCTTCACTTTCCTTGGTTTATCATTTAGTTAAACATTGATGTGATGCTGAAAATGCCAGCTGGTACATGTCAAGTCAAATCACTATCTGCTCATGACAATGATGTTTTTTTAGAAACACGGTACAAATGCAAATGCTTACAAACATGTACATACACTCATCCCTATGGATGTATGCACGCACACCCTACCCCTATGAGCACCTCCTAAAGACTGAGCCGAGGGGTCTTCAGGTTGACGGTCGATGGGAACGTCGCCTCCCACTGAAAGAATATTCAACATTTATGAGACACCAAAGCGTCCAACCTAGAGTTTGATCCCATGTCTGCCCTCCTAACCATCCAACCACAGGTTGGTTCTCCATGACAATGATGTTGGTGCTCCACTGGAAGGATACAATTTTTATTAAATTTCGATGTTTAAAAAAAGTATTTGCACGGATCAAAGGATGACTTTTTGAGATACTACGGAAGAAATGGGGCAAATTGCATGGTTTTGATGAAATTTTGAATCATATGATGATAAGAGAGGAGGCTGCAAAATGCCACATGATTAGTACCAATTAGTATTTACATGGGCCTGAGTTAGGAGCAAGAGGTGCACATATATCACCTCGTATTATCTTAACAACGCATGCATTTTTTTTTCTTTCATGTTCAACAACGATGGCTGTATGATCAGTTGCTCGAATTAGAGGGAAAAGGGGATATGTAGCAGGATTGAGTTGAGCAGGCAGCCCGTGTGTACGGATGACAATACAATACTACAAGTATATCCCTATTGCATATGCCCTTTTAGCGAACGGGCTGCCCCCTCAACTCTTCTAGTAGGTGTTGACCCCTGGTAAACATCTTGGGTGAAATGGAAGTATACCATGCCTATCCAGACATCAAACACCTTCTTCACATTTGACTTTTGATTTCAGTCTTTGTTGAAATGGACTTGTGGCTAAACCTTGTTTCTATTATGGTGCCAACAAAATTGAAGACAATTAGTATTTCCGTATTAAATTCCAAGTTCTTTAATCCATAATTTTATAAAGCCATCAATTTGTGATCGTAGTGGATGCTCTTATTTCATGGAAGGTGCAAAGAAGCGATGGTGCAGCCAAGGGAGAAGATTCATAGCATGGCAAACATTCTTCGACTAGGGTGTGATGGTCGATTGGGTATGATAGTTCCCGTTTTCTCTCTGCACCAGCGGGTGCCACATCCCCTCCTTGTTGTCATAGGTAACAGTGCTTTTTTTTGGGTATTTTGTTTGAATGGTTTGATAGGCTATTAATAATCATTGCTATCCTCCACTATTGATTTGTGTAGAAAGTAGGGCCATATGGCCTTTACTCTTAAATCTTATCAATAGCCTTGCACTCCGCTAACGAATGAGACAGGACAATAGTACACATATCCTATTCCAAATTAATGCAATAATGGTCATTGGATGGTGACATGTGAGCGACAACGAAATTTCCTCTTTCGGTCTCGAACTATTTTCGCTCATGGCAATTCTTATCCACTTGTACCTACTTGCTATAGGCCTTGTGCAAAAAATAAAAATAAAAATATCTAGCAAATAAATACAATATGAATATATATTTTTTGATAGGTCTAATGATATTGATTTGATGTTGCAAATATCGATACTATTTCTAAATTGGTCAAACTCGTACCAATTTGCTATAGGCCCGGCACTAAAATTAGAAAATAAAACTCTAGAATATAAAATTAGTATGAATATATATTTTGTGATAGGTCGATATTGATTTGGTGTTGTAGTGCTGATACTTTCCTATGAAATTGGTCAAACTAAAAGAATGACTTAAGAAATAAAATCTATCGTCAACGACAATAGGTGAGCGATATGAATTTGTTCTCCTTTGATCCAAATTTTCTCACTCATGAGTTATAATCGATCTTGTTTCCATGCACATCTACTTGTTTGCCCCATGCAAAAACGATAAATAAATCAAGTAAATAAATATATTAAAGCATATTTCAAGATTGATTTAGTGATGTTGACATGGTACCATAAATGCTGACAATGTTTATAAACTTGGCAAAAATTTACTTCAGAAAAAATATGCCTTGAACGTAAGGATGGAAGGAGTAAGTTCCGTCCGGGTTTACTAGCCCCCCTCGTATTTTGAGTTATATTTTGACCATGATTTTAACTAATAAAATATAAGTAACACATAATAACAATAATATCAGTGAAAACTATATTCAAATACGAAGCCAACAATATAATTTTTGATGACATGCATTAACATTTTGTTAGTCAAATATATGGTCAAACTTTGACCGAAAATACGATGGAGACTAATAAAGCCAGACAGAGGTAGTAATTAATACACTCCTCAAAAAAGTACTAGTAATACACACGTCCTACTCCTACACTAGTAGAAAATAGGGTACTGGTCCTGGTTCCTGAGGGTCTTTAGTCCCGGTTCTGGAACCGGGACAAATCAAACGGGACTAAAGCCCAAAACCTTTAGTCCCGGTTTGCTTACGAACCGGGACCGAAGGGGCTCCACGTGGCCGCTGCGGGGCACCCAAGCAGGAGGACCTTTAGTCAAGGTTGGTAACACCAACCGGGACCAAAATGCGGCCACGCGTCAGCAGCTCGCAGGCGCTTGGGTTTTTTTTTTGAAAGGGGGGTTTAGGGGTTTTGGAAGGTTAATTTAGGGGTTTCATATTGTGTTAGCTAGCTAAAAGAGAGAAGTGACATCTCTTTCTCCGTGCTACTACATATATACAATATAACATCTCTTACAATCCCTAACAAGTTTTCGTATATCTATCCGACACTACTACATATATACAATATAACATCTCTTACAATCCCTAACATCTAAAATCCATTTCAATTTCCACATGACATTCTCCGTCTTTATGTATGACATGTTCAAGAAAGAATCCCGCCAATTCCTCTTGAATTGCTCGTATGCGATCATGTGGTAGGAGTTCATCCCGCATCTGCCACATCTAATTTAAAGATGGGAGTCAATACATATATATGAAAGAAACTCAACACAATTGATGGTAATAAAATAAAATTGTGAATATTGTTTACGTACTTCATATTGTTCGTCAGAGTAGCCCCGCTGAGTGGTCGAGTTGTAGATGAACTCACAAACATAGTATCCACATAAATTATTCCCGCCTTCCTGCCACAAGCACTTTACGAGAAATAGAGTTCAATCAAACTGATAATCAAGCATGATAAATGGTATTGATGAAACTAGAATCAATGAGAGATGTGCAGAACTAGCTAGTACTACTTACTTTGGGGTGTGTAAATCGCAGCTCCCTCTGCAGACCCGGAACCATTCCGGTGAACTTTTTCCAAACCCTGCCAGGCAAAGGAAATGATTACTTGATATCAGCAAATGAACAAAAGTTGCCGATATGGTGCGATAATGATTGATTGAACTTACTTCTGGAGCATTGCAGTCATGTCCGCATAATCCTGGGGATCTTTACGTCTCGACTCTAAGACAGTTACTATTCCCCGGTCAAGCTTAATCTCTAGCAGAATAAAGTGGAAGCTGCGCACGCATAACTCATCAATTACATTACTATAACCTCGAGTAAGCGAAACCAAATATGCACAAGACAGTAACACTCACTTGAAGTTGTAAGGAAAGAGTATTTTCCCTTTGTTTTGATGTTGAAGTAACGATTGTAGCAAGTTGTCCTCAGTATCTTTGACTCTGTTTTGAACCGACCATTCATTTACGGTATTTGGGTTAATGAAACCAATGTCATAGATTTGTCCTTTTTTGCATTCGACGATCTTCAGTCTGCCGGTATCCATGTACCATTCATGCAATCGTCGCATCATCGTTTTTAGAGGAGGATGATCAGGTTTGACGAGAGGCTTCCCGTACCCGTATCTGAAGATCTCTACTACCTCTAACGTTTCAAACTCTACATCATTGCTCAGGTAATCACCAAGATTGGTACCGGGCACTAGCCCCGGATGATTAGCGACGATATCGCTAGACACCTTGAGCGGCGGGCACGATTGCTTCGCCTGTTCGCCGAGCTGGGGAATTGTTTTCCCACTTCTTTGTTCTGCTAATCTTGCATCAGTGGAAGTACTTCCCGACCGCCGCGCATCTTCATATGTCTTTTTAATACAGCGTACATAGTTGGAATCTGGCGGAGGCGGTGGCGGTCGCTTCAGGGCATCCAGAGTGCGCTTCACTTTCACCGGATCTACCGTTTCCTTCGGAGGTGGAGGTTTCCGTTCAAAATGGGCCCTCACTTCGGCAGCAGAGATGTCCGCGTTTTCCTCGTCAGTCCTCTCATATGGTAACTTTGGAAGAGGCTTCAGGCTTGGACCAAATTTGTATTTCTTCCCGCATCCTGTACTGCTAGCCGCCGGAGCGGCGGCGTCTCTCTTCCGCCGTTGCTGATGCGGTGGAGTCCGCTGACACGCCGGAGGAGGCGGAGGAGGAGGCGCAGTACTGCCCTGACGCGCCGGAGGAGGCGGAGGCGAAGTACTACCCTAACGCGCCGAAGTAGGAGGCGGAGTGCCCTGACTCGGCGGTGTGCCCTGACGTGCCGGCGGAGGAGGCGGAGGAGGAGGCGGAGTGCCCTGACGAGGCGGAGGAGGAGGCGGAGTGCCCTGACTCACCGGAGGAGGAGGAGGAGGCGTCCAGTTTGGAAGCTTGATGTACTCCTTTCTCCATAGACAGCTACTCCTTAAAGCATTTACCAGATGAATCTCCCCTTCACCTGTAGAGTAGTCAAGCTACAGCTCCTCAAATCCCTCCATTATTTCATTCACCATCACAACAGCATAGCCACGAGGAATCGGACGGCAATGAAAAGTTCCCTCAGCTTGAGGAGGTACAACAGAGCCGACGGCTGCCTTCAAGGTCAGGTTTTGGCATTTCGTCATTAGCTCGCAATGTTCAGCCTCCGTGATACTATCCACGGGGTTGCGAGGAGCCGTGAAATCAGGCTGAATGAGATCTGTGGAAGCCACGCTGCTTCTCCACAGAGATGGTGGGGTAGCTTCTGGGGCAGCGTCGAAGCAAGGATCTTTGTGCTGCTGAGATGGTTGGCCGGTAGCTCGCTGGCTCTCAAGTTCCTCTAGCTTTGCTATTCTTGCATTGAGCTTCTGCATTTTGCTTGCTTCCGCTTTCCTCTTTCTCTCTCGGCTTCTATAACCATTGCTGTCGGGAAACCAATGCACCCACGGAACGGAGCCTGGTGTGCCTCGTGTTCGTCCAGGGTGCTCAGGATTCCCTAGGGCCTCTGTCAGCTTGTCCTTCTCTCTGTGAGGAATGAACATCCCTTCCTGCATCGCCTTGATTGTAGCCTGAAGCTTCTTGATGGGTATTGCAAGTTGCTCGTCCGTCCAACAACACTCCCTTGTTTCTGGGTCCAAAGTTTCCCCAACCCCGAAGAACCAAGTCCTTGAACGATCTGGCCAGTGCAATGTCGCTGGTTGGACCCCTTTAGCATGCAGGTCTTGCTCAGCTTTGTCCCACAACGGCCGGGCTTTGTAGTAGCCACCTGACCCCGTGTGATGGTGATACAGCTTCTTTGCAGCATTTTTCTTGTTTGTCAGTGACCTTTTCGTACCCTTCTCTGATTTCTTGGCCACAAATGCGGGCCAGTGATCTCTTATCTTCTCATATCGACCGATGAATTCTGGAGTCTTTCCTTTGTCGACAAACTTTGAGTTCAACTCTTTCTTCCAGTTCCTGAATAGTTCTGCCATATTCTTAAGAGCATACGCCTTGACCTTTGGCTCTATAACTGGGTTATTCGGCTCCTCCTCTGGCGGGAGGCTGAAATTTGTCATCAGCGGGGTCCAAAGATCATCTTTCTGTCTATCCTGGGCATAAGATACTTCAGGGTCGTCCTTACTCTTATTCCACTGCACGATGCTGATCGGGACGCTATCCCTAACAACAACTCCGCACTGATGTACAAATGCGTCCTTGGTCCGCTTGGGAGCAATCGGTTGGCCATCTTTCGCGCTTTCTGTGATCGTGAACCTTTCATCCTGGCGCAACCTTTTCTTCGGGCCTCGTCTCCTTACGGAAGTTTGGCTTGATCCGGAGGGCTATAAAAGAAGAAAGAAGCATTAATATATGTACATACCAAAACAATTAATGCATCAAGTTAGCACAGGCTTAATTAATATGTATACCTCGCCGGACATTGCAACAGCTTCCTCCTCCGTTCGGTCACCGGAGCAGTCATCATGGTCTCCTTCCTCCACCATTCGGTCACCGGAGCAGTCATGATCTCCTTCCTCCTCCATTGTTGGATCACCGGAGCCGTCATCCTCTCCTTCCTGACCATCGATGTCATTGAGAAACGACAAGGGATCACCTCCGCCGAGGATTATATCCCCCAACAAATGTTTTTTGTTCTAAGTCTCGTTCCATAGTTTCTGCAAATATTACAACATGGCAATATACAAACATGAGAGATGGATTAATTAGTGGCAAACATAGACCTAGCTAATCACAACAAGGAATCATATGCATATATGAGCAATGGATTAGTTTCGGAACGCCTCTCTCTCATGCATGTCCGACGTCGCCCCTCATGTCAAAGTTATCGGGGTTATAATTTCAGGAGAGGACACTTTGCAAAAAATAATCGCTATAAGCCCCTATCTTTCTCTGTGTCCGATTGAAGCTTTGAACCCATTAAGTATCGCGTGAGTGTTAGAAATTGTGAAAGACTAAATGATAGTAGAGTATGTAGACTTGCTGAAAAGCTCTTGAATTGAATCTTTCCGATGTTATGAAAAATTGGAATTGCTTCAATGACTGAGATCATAGTTTGTTAGTTTTCAATGAAGTTTCTGATTCATACTTTACCTTGTGAATGAATTGTTACTTTAGCATAAGAAATTATATGACATGATGTTGATGTTCATGATGCCCTCATGTCCGTATTTTATTTTATCGACACCTCTATATCTAAACATGTGGACATATTTTTCGATTTCGGCTTTCGCTTGAGGACAAGCGAGGTCTAAGCTTGGGGGAGTTGATACGTCCATTTTGCATCATGCTTTTATGTTGATATTTATTGCATTATGGGCTGTTATTACACATTATGGCACAATACTTATGCCTTTTCTCTCTTATTTTACAAAGTCTACATGAAGAGGGAAAATGCCAGTAGCTGGAATTCTGGACTGGAGAAGGAGCAAATATTAGAGACCTATTCTGCACAACTCCAAAAGTCCTGAAACTTCACGGAGAGTCATTTTGGAATTAATAAAAAATATTGGGCGAAGAAAGCACCAGAGGGGGGGCCACCAGCCATCCACAAGGGTGGACGGCACGCCCTACCCCCCTGGGCGCGCCCCCTGCCTTGTGGGCCACCTAGCAGGCCCCCGTTGCCCATCTTCTACTATATGGTGTGTTTTGACCTGGAAAAAAAATCAGAAGGAAGCTTTCGTGATGAAGCGCCGCCGTCTCGAGGCGGAACTTGGGCAGAACCAATCTAGTGCTCCGGCGGAGCTGTTCTGCCGGGGAAACTTCCCTCCGGAGGGGGAAATTATCGCCATCGTCGTCATCAACAATCCTCTCATCGAGAGGGGGTCAATCTCCATCAACATCTTCACCAGCACCATCTCCTCTCAAACCCTAGTTCATCTCTTGTATCCGATCTCTGTCTCAAAACCTCAGATTGGTACCTGTGGGTTGCTAGTAGTGTTGATTACTCCTTGTAGTTGATGCTAGTTGGTTTATTCGGTGGAAGATCATATGTTTTAGATCCTTAATGATAATTAATACTCCTCTGATTATGAACATGAATATGCTTTGTGAGTTGTTACGTTTGTTCCTGAGGACATGGGAGAAGTCTTGTTATAAGTAATCATGTGAATTTGGTATTCGTTCGATATTTTGGTGAGATGTATGTTGTCTTTCCTCTAGTGGTGTTATGTGAACGTCGACTACATGACACTTCACCATTGTTTGGGCCTAGGGGAAGGCATTGGGAAGTAATAATTAGCTGGTGGGTTGCTAGAGTGACAGAAGTTTAAACCCTAGTTTATGCGTTGCTTCGTAAGGGACTGATTTGGATCCATATGTTTCATGCTATGGTTAGATTTATCTTAATTCTTCTTTCGTAGTTGCGGATGCTTGCGAGAGGGGTTAACCATAAGTGGGAGGCTTGTCCAAGGATGGGCAGCACCCAAGCACCGGTCCACCGACATATCAAATTATCTAAGTAACGAACGCGAATCATATGAGCATGATGAAAACTAGCTTGACAGTAATTCCCATGTGTCCTCGGGAGCACTTTGCTTTATATAAGAGTTCATCCAAGCTTGTCCTTTGCTACAAAAAGGATTGAGCCACCTTGCTGCACCTTAGTTACTTTTGTTACTTGTTACCCATTACGAATTATCTTATCACACAACTATGTGTTACCGAAAATTTCAGTGTTTGCAGAGAATACCTTGCTGAAAACCGCTTGTCATTTCCTTCTGCTCCTCATTGGGTTCGACACTCTTACTTATTGAAAGGACTATGATAGATCCCCTATATTTTTGGGTCATCAAGACTCTTTTCTGGCGCCGTTGCCGGGGAGTGAAGCGCCATTGGTAAGTGGAATTTGGTAAGGACACATTTATATAGTGTGCTGAAATTTACAGTCACTTGTTAATATGGAAAATAATCCTTTGAGGGGCTTGTTCGGGGTATCTTCACCTTGACCGGAAGAGCAAAGAGTTGCTCCACAACCTACTGAACCTACTGAAAATATTTATTATGAAATTCCTTCCGGTATGATAGAGAAACTGCTAGCTAATCCTTATGCAGGAGATGGAACATTACATCCTGATATGCACCTAATCTATGTGGATGAAGTTTGTGGATTATTTAAGCTTGCAGGTTTGCCCGAGGATGTTGTCAAGAAGAAGGTCTTCCCTTTATCTTTGAAGGGAAAGGCATTGACATGGTATAGGCTATGTGATGATATTGGATCTTGGAACGACAACCGATTGAAATTGGAACTTCATCAGAAGTTTTATCCTATGCATCTGGTTCATCGTGATCGGAATTATATATATAATTTTTGGCCTCGTGAAGGAAAAAGTATCGCTCAAGCTTGGGGGAGGCTTAAGTCAATGTTATATTCATGCCCCAATCATGAGCTCTCAAGATAAATTATTATTCAAAAATTTTATGCTCGGCTTTCTCATAATGATTGATCCATGCTCGATACTTCTTGTACTGGTTATTTTATGAAGAAGACTATTGAATTCAAATGGGATTTGTTGGAAAGAATTAAACGCAACTCTGAAGATTGGGAACTCGATGAAGGTAAGGAGTCAAGTATAAACCTTAAGTTTGATTGTGTTAAATCTTTTATGGATACCGATGCTTTTCGTGATTTTAGCACTAAATATGGACTTGACTCTGAGATAGTAGCTTCTTTTTGTGAATCATTTGCTACTCATGTTGATCTCCCTAAGGAGAAGTGGTTTAAATTATCATCCTCCCATTGAAGTAAAAGTAGTTTAACCTATTAAAGTTGAAGAAGAAACTATTACTTACAATTTTGATCCTATTGTTCCTACTGCTTATATTGAGAAACCACCTTTTCCTGTTAGAATAAAGGATCATGCTAAAACTTCAACTGTGGTTCATAAGAGTTATACTAGAACACCTACACCCCCTGAACAAAATAAAGTTGAACCTAGTATTACTATGGTCAAAGATCTCTTGGTCGATAATATTGATGACCATGTTATTTATTTCTGTGATGAAGCTGCTAGAATTGCTAAACCCGATGTTAAAGATAAACATAGACCTATTGTTGGCATGCCTATTGTTTCTGTTAAAATTGGAGATCATTGTTATCATGGCTATGTGATGTGGGTGCTAGTGTGAGTGCAATTCCTTTTTCCTTATATAAAGAAATTATGAATGATATTGCACCTGCTGAGATAGAAGATATTGATGTTACTATTAAGCTTGCCAATAGAGATACTATATCTCCAATTGGGATTGTTAGAGATGTTGAAGTCTTGTGTGGGAAGATAAAATCCCCTGCTGATTTTCTTGTTCTTGCTTCCCCACGAGATGACTTTTGTCCCATCATATTTGGTAGACCTTTCTTGAATACTGTTAATGCTAAGAAAGACTGCGAGAAAGATATTGTTACTGTCGGTTTAGGGGATATGTCTCATGATTTTAATTTCTCTAAATTTCGTAGACAACCCCATGATAAAGAATTGGCTAGTAAGGATGAAATTATTGGTCTTGCTTCGATTGCCGTGGCTCCTACTGATCCCTTAAAACAATATTTGCTAGACCATGAAAATGATATGTTTATGAATGAAAGAAGGGAAATAGATGAAATATTCTTTAATCTAGGGCCTGTTTTGAAACAAAATTTGCCTGTTGAAATCCTTGGGGATCCTCCTCCACCCAAGGGAGTTCCCATGTTTGAGCTTAAACAATTACCTGATACTTTGAAATATGCTTATCTTGATGAAAAGAAGATATATCCTGTTATTATTAGTGCTAACACTAGTAGAAAAAGGGCCTAATGTGAAGCAAATTAGTCCCGGTTTGTAACTGAACTGGCACTAATGTGCTCATTAGTGACGGTTCCAACGGCTAGGCGGGCGGCAATCATTAGTACCGATTCGTGGTGAACCTTTAGTACCGTTTCGTGCCATGAACCGGTACTAAAGAGGTGGTGGCAGGCTATTGTCAGGCTGGGGCCCCAGCAACACCTTTAGTACCGGTTCATGCCATGAACCGGGATTAGAGATGCACCTTTAGTCCCGGTTCGTATAACCAACCGGTACTAAAGGTCATCCTATATAAACCCCTTCGTCGAGCCCGAGCGCTCTGTTCTTCCCCTTTCCCCTCTCCTCTATTTTCTTCCTCTTCCTCTCAAGCTCACACTACACTTTTGGCAAAATTTGTGAAGATTTGAAGGCACCCCATCCATCGAAGTGATCACAAAGGTTAGCAACTTTGTCCTTTCATCTCTCATTGCTAGATTAGCTCTTGCAATGCTCTATAAGTATAGTGATTTGTGTGTTTTATTTTGGGAGGAATTGTTGGGGAACGCGACAGAAAACAAAAATTTTCGGTATAGCGAGCACGCCCAGGACCACTATGGAGACTGCATACAAGGTTTGATCTGATCCGTACCGACTCGAAGCGCAGCGGAAGAAGAGTCGGTGGAGATCGTTGGTGCAGATCCCCGCAGCTAGGATTTACAACCTCCCAACCGCGAGGATGTACTCCCTCGCCGGACAGCCCTTCGGGAGGCGGTCGGACAGTCCCCCGGACGATGTCGCAGACAGCCCTTCGGGAGGACCCTCGAAACTCGAACGGAGACTCGGACAGCCCTTCGGGAGGACACTCGAACAGCCCCTCGGGCAAAAGACCGAAACTACGACCTCTCTATGGGGTTGCACACATACGGTGTCAGCTATCCGGCAGGGCTTCGCCGTCCAGAACTAGTTCCTGCCGGAACCCAGACAGCCTTTCGGCTCTACGAAACTCTTTTCGTGGGAGGGAGAGAAGAAGCCAGATAATGCATGGCATGTGTATGAGAGCAAGGGATGAGGTTTGTGGGCAGCCCACTCTCCTCTATTTATAGGAAAACCAAGGGGTAAAGTTGGCATTCACAAATACCAAAAGTACCCCCACTTTATGTCATTTACATAAAGAATAAAGCAAAAAGGAGTGCCATGTGGAGCTCCATGGAGCTCCACCCTCCATGGCCGGCCACCCCTTGGGGGGGCCCCCCAAGGGGGCTTCCTTAGTACCCAAGGCTTCTAGAAGCCTTTTGGGAAAATTCCCAAAAGGTGCTTTCCATAAAAATTCCCAAAAAGCACTTTCACTATTCACGATGACATTTTTCAGCGTCCGTACGAACTAAAAATATTTATGTGGGCTTAGAACATTTCTAGTACCCACTAAAATAATTTTCAACGCGTTCTGGAACAATTCCAGATTAGTGATTTCATCTGCGAAAAAGCATCTGAAGCGGTTCCGGCAGCTCCGAAACATTTCCGGTTTTTATCCCCGAAAATTCCAGAAAGTTTCCAGAATAATTCTGGCACCCTCCAAGAATTATCAGGGGCATCCCGAAACCAATTTGACTTAATGGAATACCCCAAAACAACTTTTCAGTTTCACCGAAACTCATCCGGTGTTCTCTCTGCGGAACTTTTCCGCTGTCCGAAACTTTTTTGGTGTCCGAAACTTTTTCGGTGATTTTCTCTCAGACTCCCTGTCTAGTATTCAGCAGATAGATGACCCTTAAGCGTGTGACCCTATAGGCTCGGTGAAGTATAGACATGACCCGGAACCCCTTCCGATCAATGATCAACATCGGAGCCGTGGACACCCATATTAACCCCTATACCCACACGAATGATTATTCGAGTGAACCTCCAGTTGCTGTGTGCTATTCCTGTTGCTTCGCGATATGTCACAAACACCCGAGGTGAGATTTATTGCATCCCCGTGGATCAACAAATTTGTCCACTATGCAAGTTACCTCGTTACCGGTTTTGTTCTCTTTTCTCGTTTCTGTGTTTTCGGCATCCCAGTGATCAAATCACAAGGTGTCTGGCCGGACGATGATGGATACCGTAACACCGAGAGGGCCCGAGAATATCTCTCCATCGTCGGAGGAGCAAATCCCAATCTTGAGCTATCTCGTTACTTGCCATACTTTTCCGTGAACCCGTAAGCCGCCGTAATAGCCACCCAGTTACGGATGACGTTTAACAAACCCCAAAGTTCACAAAGCAAGTACGAAGGAACTCAATACTCTCATGGTCTAAGGAATTATGCAAACATTAACTATCTCTATGTTAAGAACCATAAACTTGTAACGATAGAAACTCATAGCATAACATCAATCTGGGTCGATTCAACACAAGTGTTCTATCAACATCGTGCCCTCAAAATTGCTGGCATAGCCATGCCCATGATCAGGAAAACAGGATCATCATGCAATACTTGAGCCAGTCTTAGAGGCAAGACTAGGAATACATTTTACCGTTTATTATACCACACGTGCACATGAGTTTCCCTCCGAGCCTCGTGTTGTTGCAGACTCGAGAATCATAGCAGTTATAGCATGGAACATAAACATTCATTACAAACTTGGAGATACAAAATAACGGTTGTTACTGCCTCTAGGGCATATCTCCTACAGACTCCCACTTGCACTAGAGTCATAACCCAGTTACATGGCTTCCCTAACACCAATGGCTATCCGGTGTTGCTCATGCTTTGCTCGTGGTAGAGGCTTTGTCATCGGGTCTGACACATTCAGATCCGTGTGAACTTTGCGTACTTTCACTAAACCCTCTTCGACATGATGTCGAATGAGTTTATATTTGCGTTGAATATGTCTTGTCTTATGGTGCGAACTTGGCTCCCTTGCCTGAGCCACGGCACCACTATTATCACAATAGATCTCCACCGGGTCCAGAGCACTTGGAACCACACCAAGGTCTTCAAGAAATTGCTTGATCCATACCGCCTCCTTGGAGGCTTCTGAAGCTGCAACATACTCCGCCTCCGTCGTAGAATCTGCCACAGTCTTTTGTTTGGAACTTTTCCAATCAACTGCGCCACCGTTCAACATGAAAACATAGCCTGATTGAGATTTGAAGTCATCTGGGTCAGTCATGAAGCCTGCATCAGTGTAACCACTTACAATGAGCTCTTCATCACCTCCGTACACAAGGAGTAAATCCTTGGTCCGTCTGAGGTACTGAAGAATACCCTTGACTGCGGCCCAGTGTTCCAATCCTGGATCACTTTGGTACCGGCTGCTAACACTTAGCGCATAGGAAACATCCGGTCTTGTACATAGCATGGCATACATAATAGAACCAACTGCCGAGGCATATGGAACATCATTCATTTGTACTCGCTCATCGAGAGTTCGAGGACTCTGATTCTTGCAAAGCACTGTGCCAGGTGACATGGGGAGTAGGCCTTTCTTGGAGTTCTCCATGTTGAACCTTTTCAACACCTTGTCAATGTACGTGCTTTGGCTAAGCGCTATCAGGCGTTTTGATCTATCTCTATAGATTCTGATGCCCAATACATATGCTGCTTCGCCTAAGTCTTTCATTGAAAACCTTTTCTTCAATGATTCTTTTATTTCGCTAAGAAAATTCATGTCATTTCCAATCAATAATATGTCATCCACATACAAGATTAGAAATGCTTTTGCGCTCCCACTAAACTTCTTGTAAACACAAGATTCTTCGTCATTCCTGATGAAGCCAAACTCTTTGACCACTTCATCAAAACGAATGTTCCAGCTCCTTGATGCTTGCTTCAGACCATAAATAGCTTTCTGAAGTTTGCATACCTTTCCAGCATCCTCATGAATGACAAAACCTTCCGGCTGTATCATGTATACATCCTCTTTGAGGTTTCCATTTAGGAAAGCCGTTTTGACATCCATCTGCCATATTTCATAGTCGAAATAAGCAGCAACTGCTAGCAATATCCAAACAGACCTAAGCATAGCTACGGGCGAGAAAGTCTCGTCGTAGTCCACTCCTGGAACTTGCGTGAACCCTTTCGCGACAAGTCTAGCTTTGTGGATAGTAATGTTACCATCCGCGTCCGTCTTCTTTTTGAAAATCCATTTACAACCAATCGGCTTTACGCCTTCTGGAAGTTCTTCCAAGTTCCAAACTTGGTTTTCGTACATGGATTCCATTTCGGATCTCATGGCCTTTTGCCATTCCTTTGAGCTGGGCCCCGCCATCGCTTCCTTGTAGTGCGCAGGTTCATCGTCTTCAAGAATGAAGATTTCGTTATGAAACCACTCAGGTGGCTGGATAGCCCTGCCTGATCTGCGCGGTTCAGTTACAACATTGTTTGAAGTCCCCGCATCATATGCGCTAACTTCCGGCTCAGTTGTAGGGATAATTAGCGGAATCTCTTCCGGTTCCTTAGCCATATCAACGGTTGCCGAAGATTCACTAATCTCATTAAGTTGTACTGTCCTCCCACTCACTTCTTTAGCGAGAAATTCTTTCTCGAGAAAGCTTCCAGTTTTTGCGACAAACACTTTGCCCTCGGATGGGTGGTAGAAGGAATACCCAAAGGTTTCCTTTGGATAACCTACAAAGTAACATTTGTCTGATCTGGGATCGAGTTTTTGAGGCTGTAAACGTTTTACATATGCTTCACAACCTAAAATCTTGAGATGCGACACACTGGGTTTCTTCCCATACCATAACTCATATGGCGTCGTCTCAACAGATTTTGACGGTGCTTTGTTTAGTGTATAAGCGGCAGTTTCTAGTGCGTGACCCCAAAAAGATATCGGAAGATTTGTAAGGGACATCATCGACCTTACCATGTCCAACAGGGTTCGGTTACGTCTTTCCGATACTCCATTTCGCTGTGGAGTTCCGGGAGGTGTAAGCTGTGAAATGATTCCACGTTCACTCAGATGTTGCCCAAACTCATGACTAAGATACTCGCCTCCGCGATCAGACCGCAGAAACTTAATCTTTTTGTCACGATGATTTTCTACCTCATTCTGAAATTCTTTGAACTTTTCAAAGGTTTCCGACTTATGCTTCATTAAGTAGATATAGCCATACCGACTTAAATCATCAGTAAAAGTCACGAAGTAGAAATACCCACCCCGTGCGGCTGTGTTCATTGGACCACATACATCACTATGTATTATTTCCAATAATTCACCCGCCCGTTCAGGATGACCCGTGAACGGCGTCTTGATCATTTTCCCCATTAAGCAAGCTTCACATGTGTCAAATGATTCAAAATCAAAGGACGGTAAAACTCCATCTTTATGGAGTCTTTGCATGCGTTTCTTTCCAATGTGGCCAAGCCGACAGTGCCACAAGAAAGTGGCGGTGGAATCAGCCTTCTTAAGGCGTTTAGCATTCACGTTAAAGACATCATTTCCACATTCAAGATTTAGTATGAAAAGGCCCCCAACAATGGGTGCAAATCCATAAAACATATCCTTACAATAAAGTGAACAACCATTGTTCTCAGACTTGTACGAATACCCATCATGTACTAAACATGATCCGGAGATAATGTTTCTACACAACAGTGGAACAAAATAACAGTTACTTAGTTCTAAGATAAATCCTGAAGGGAGACGTAGAGGCATAATGCCGACGGCTTGAGCGGCGATCCCAGCGCCGTTCCCGACGCGCATCACGACTTCATTCTTTTCCAGCTTGCGCACCTTCTGAAGCCCCTGTATCGAGTTGCAAATGTGAGCAACCGATCCGGTATCAAATACCCAAGACTTAGAATTTTCGCTAGCAAGCAAAACGTCAATGACATTAACTTGTATAACAATTATACCTTTTCCGGTTTTCCCAGACTTCTTATCTTCCAGATACTTCTTGCAGTTTCTCTTCCAGTGTCCTGTGCCCTTGCAGTAGAAGCACTCAGTTTCATTCTTGGCTCCGCCCTTAGAGTTGCTTTGGGATCCGGTCTTACCGGCGCCCTTGCCCTTCTTTGGCTTGCCTTTCTTCTTTTTGAAACTGGCGGTTTTATTCACAAGCAACACTTGCTTGCGATTTTTCCGCAGTCCTCCTTCTGCAGTTTTCAGCATGGCGAGCACCTCTTCCGGTTCATTTTCCATCCCACTCATGTTGTAGTTTAATACAAAACCGTCGTAAGACGGGGGGAGTGAAGAAAGCAACATGTCCATCGTATGGCCAGGTGGAAGTGGAAATTCCAGGGTTTTAAGCCTTTCAGCATAGCCAATCATTTTGACCACGTGTTCGCCAACTGAACTACCCTCAGCCATCTTGCAATCCATCAAAGCCTTCATGATATCAAATCGTTCAGACTTTGCGGTTTCCTTGTACAGAGCATCCAATTCCCGGATCATATCACGGGGTTTATGGAATTCAAAACGTTTTTGAAGGTCTGTACACATGCAAGCTAGCATGAGGCACTGCACTAAGTTGTGATCATCATCCTTAGTGGCCCAGACATTTTGTTCATCTTCCGGGGCCTCTGCCGCCGGTTTAGCTGGAAGAGCATTTTCAAGCACATACAGTTTCTTAGTGCTCCGGAGGACAATCCTCAGGTTGCGGACCCAGTCCGCATAGTTGTTTCCAGTCGCAGTTAACTTCTCTTTCTCTAACAATGGGCCTAAGTTGAACGCGGTGTTGCGAGCCATTTGATCTACAACGGAAAACACAGGTTTCACTTAGACTTTGTTTATAATGAAATTTACACTAGTGAATAAATAGTTTTATTCTAAAGTGCGCTCCCACTCAAATCAATATCTCTCATAATTGATTGTGAGTGATTCAAGACACAAATTTCAATTCAACGCCATTGATGGTAGCATCACTGATGGTGAGAACTTCAATCGTTAGGCAAACTTGCCAATCACATCTCTATGTGACTCTTGTTCATCTTTCGATGCGTGTGTTCCGAGCTCATGACTTTCATGCCTGAACGTCAAGATAACCAAGTGATCTTGCTGCGAGGTCTCAACTCACCCGCCTCACACTTCTCTAATCGTTCGTGCCCATGTTAGCATGTGACACCCCGAAGAGATAGGTGCCGTGACGGTGCTACACTTGGGAGAACACTAACTACTTGATATTTTAAGTGAGAGATCACCCTAATAAAAGCGACTACCACGCAATCAAGAAGGGTGCATCAAGAGGGATAAACATCTCAGGCAATTCATAATAGCATGATAGGGTATAGCCTCTTCTGACGGAGAAGTCAAGTATTCTTCGTCTTCGGCATTTGCATCGGTGTTCACCTTCGCGAAGATTGCCACCACCTTGTCGATGCATCAGATAATATCGCCATCTCCATAGCGGATAGAATTAAATGCATTACTTAAGGTTGACACGCAGGTCATTAAAGTGCAATCATATGGCTCCAGCCATCATGCCGAATCATGACACGCAGGTCATGTTAATTACATCATATAGTCATCTCATACATAATCAAATTGAATATGAGACTTGCTATACCACATCACATGCAAACCATCCTGCAAAACCAAGTTAGACGCCTCTAATCGGTTTATGCAAAATTTTATTTTACGTGGCTTCTAAGGTTTTGACTTAAACCGCAGCTACCAACGTTTTATCATCAAGTATGATTATTCAAGTCGCTAGATTAACATCTCGGGGTGTATGAAACACGAGATAATTAAATCTCGAGCCCCATACTAAACTTCGTCATACGCATGACCCCCGTGCAGATCATATCTGCAATGCCCTTTCATCTGCGAATTTCATCTTTCTTTTGACTATGGCAGAACCCAAAGAACTGATAGCACTTCCATGATCAATCAGGATCATGGATTGCCAGAACTTTGTCAAATTCCACCATGCTGTCTCGATATTGAGGAAACACAAATTCTAGGGAAGCAACAAGAACATCGGGTAACAGATTTCATCTGTCACCCGCATAAATAATTTTCAGCAATAGATCTTATCTACTACCTAATTATATTATGCAATACCCATACATCTCCATGTATTCTAGATCGTAACCTGCATCTACGCATAGCACGGCTCTTGATGCCACTGTTGGCGAACGCGACAGAAAACAAAAATTTTCGGTATAGCGAGCACGCCCAGGACCACTATGGAGACTGCATACAAGGTTTGATCTGATCCGTACCGACTCGAAGCGCAGCGGAAGAAGAGTCGGTGGAGATCGTTGGTGCAGATCCCCGCAGCTAGGATTTACAACCTCCCAACCGCGAGGATGTACTCCCTCGCCGGACAGCCCTTCGGGAGGCGGCCGGACAGTCCCGCGGACGATGTCGCAGACAGCCCTTCGGGAGGACCCTCGAAACTCGAACGGAGACTCGGACAGCCCTTCGGGAGGACACTCGAACAGCCCCTCGGGCAAAAGACCGAAACTACGACCTCTCTATGGGGTTGCACACATACGGTGTCAGCTATCCGGCAGGGCTTCGCCGTCCAGAACTAGTTCCTGCCGGAACCCAGACAGCCTTTCGGCTCTACGAAACTCTTTTCGTGGGAGGGAGAGAAGAAGCCAGATAATGCATGGCATGTGTATGAGAGCAAGGGATGAGGTTTGTGGGCAGCCCACTCTCCTCTATTTATAGGAAAACCAAGGGGTAAAGTTGGCATTCACAAATACCAAAAGTACCCCCACTTTATGTCATTTACATAAAGAATAAAGCAAAAAGGAGTGCCATGTGGAGCTCCATGGAGCTCCACCCTCCATGGCCGGCCACCCCTTGGGGGGGCCCCCCAAGGGGGCTTCCTTAGTGCCCAAGGCTTCTAGAAGCCTTTTGGGAAAATTCCCAAAAGGTGCTTTCCATAAAAATTTCCAAAAAGCACTTTCACTATTCACGATGACATTTTTCAGCGTCCGTACGAACTAAAAATATTTATGTGGGCTTAGAACATTTCTAGTACCCACTAAAATAATTTTCAACGCGTTCTGGAACAATTCCAGATTAGTGATTTCATCTGCGAAAAAGCATCTGAAGCGGTTCCAGCAGCTCCGAAACATTTCCGGTTTTTATCCCCGAAAATTCCAGAAAGTTTCCAGAATAATTCTGGCACCCTCCAAGAATTATCAGGGGCATCCCGAAACCAATTGGACTTAATGGAATACCCCAAAACAACTTTTCAGTTTCACCGAAACTCATCCGGTGTTCTCTCTGCGGAACTTTTCCGCTGTCCGAAACTTTTTTGGTGTCCGAAACTTTTTCGGTGATTTTCTCTCAGACTCCCTGTCTAGTATTCAGCAGATAGATGACCCTTAAGCGTGTGACCCTATAGGTTCGGTGAAGTATAGACATGACCCGGAACCCCTTCCGATCAATGATCAACATCGGAGCCGTGGACACCCATATTAACCCCTATACCCACACGAATGATTATTCGAGTGAACCTCCAGTTGCTGTGTGCTATTCCTGTTGCTTCGCGATATGTCACAAACACCCGAGGTGAGATTTATTGCATCCCCGTGGATCAACAAATTTGTCCACTATGCAAGTTACCTCGTTACCGGTTTTGTTCTCTTTTCTCGTTTCTGTGTTTTCGGCATCCCAGTGATCAAATCACAAGGTGTCTGGCCAGATGATGATGGATACCGTAACACCGAGAGGGCCCGAGAATATCTCTCCATCGTCGGAGGAGCAAATCCCAATCTTGAGCTATCTCGTTACTTGCCATACTTTTCCGTGAACCCGTAAGCCGCCGTAATAGCCACCCAGTTACGGATGACGTTTAACAAACCCCAAAGTTCACAAAGCAAGTACGAAGGAACTCAATACTCTCATGGTCTAAGGAATTATGCAAACATTAACTATCTCTATGTTAAGAACCATAAACTTGTAACGATAGAAACTCATAGCATAACATCAATCTGGGTCGATTCAACACAAGTGTTCTATCAACATCGTGCCCTCAAAATTGCTGGCATAGCCATGCCCATGATCAGGAAAACAGGATCATCATGCAATACTTGAGCCAGTTTTAGAGGCAAGACTAGGAATACATTTTACCGTTTATTATACCACACGTGCACATGAGTTTCCCTCCGAGCCTCGTGTTGTTGCAGACTCAAGAATCATAGCAGTTATAGCATGGAACATAAACATTCATTACAAACTTGGAGATACAAAATAACGGTTGTTACTGCCTCTAGGGCATATCTCCTACAGGAATTATATGTGGTAGTATTTGATTTATATGCAATTTGAGGTCAAAATAACACTTAGTTTGCATATGTAGGTGTGGTTTACTTAGTGCCTTCCCGTCTCCGTCCTAACCACCGTCGATCGCCCGCACCGTCCCGTCGCCGGCACCACCTTGTGGTGAGCCTCTTATTATTATCTTTTTTATATAAAAAAAATCATGTTTGTGTGATTTAGATATATAGTTACTCATATAATTATCTTACCCATACGTTGTTTGTTATACATAGTGCCATGGTTTTGATATCCATCCCCGTCGGCCCTCGTCCGGGTTATGATTCGGATGTGGTATATTCTCTTTTATAACTATTTGTTGCTTTTCATGTTTATGGCAAATTATACCCATGAAGTTGACATAGATATTTTTATCTAGGAGGTACGTGAACCGGAAATTCCAACCGACCCTATTTGTCGAGATGTTAAATTTAGTTGAAAGACAAAATGAGTATTTGAAAGAAAAATTTAAAAGAATTGAGGGGGAGAAGATGGAATTGGAGTTGCATGTTGCCGATGTCGTCGATGATCACAAGATCAAGATGGAGAAAATGCGCTTGAAGATTAGAAAGATTAGAAAATATGCCATTGATAGTGAGGCTTTGTATCATTATGCTGTTGGATCAATTGTTACCTTAGTTGCGATCTTGATCGCATTTGTTGTTGCATTTAAATGCTTTAGCTAGAGATTTATTTGTATGTTTGTTTTATGAGAATAAGTGTTGTATGAACTTGTATTAATTTGGTCTATTCGGTGTTGTGTAATGAAGATGAGCCGGCAATGGATGTACGATGACCGATGCTCTCCCCAGTTCGTTAATGGCGTGCATACTTTTCTGCTTGCGGCTGAGGCAAACAAGCGGGCAGATGGTTTTATGCCTTGTCCATCTGCCGGCTGTAAGAATGATCAGAATTACTCTATGTTAAGAACCATTCACGTCCACATGTTTGAGTCCGGTTTCATGCCCCACTATAATGTTTGGACCAAGCACGGAGAAAGAGGGTTTATGATTGAAGACAATGAAGAAGAAGAGGATGACAACAGCTATCCTGGCCATGGGTTCCCTGAATACGATGGTACTACAATGGGGGAAGAAGCTGAGCCGGCAATGCGGGAAGAAGCTGAAGAAGAGGCATCTGATGAGCCTGCTGATGATCTAGGTCGGTCCATTGCCGATGCAAAGAGAAACTGCGCAAGTGAAAAGGAGAAGAAGAAGTTGCCGTGCATGTTAGAGGATCACAAGAAATTGTTGTACCTGAATTACGAAGCTGACAAGAAAAAGCTGGGCACCCCACTGGAATTGCTGCAATGGAAGGCAGAGAATGGTGTATCTGACAAGGGATTTGGAAAGTTGCTGATAATGTTAAAGAAGATGCTTCCAAAGGACAACGAATTGCCCGAGAGTATGTACGAAGCAAATAAGGTTGCCTGCCCTCTAGGGTTAGAGGTGCAGAAGATACATGCATGCCCTAATGACTGCATCCTCTACCGCGGTGAGTACGAGGATTTGAACGCGTGCCCGGTATGCGGTGCATTGCGCTATAAGATCAGCCGTGATGACCCTGGTGATGTCGAGGGCGAGCGCCCCAGGAAGAAGATTCCTACCAAGGTGATGTGGTATGCTCCTATAATACCACGGTTGAAACGTTTGTTCCAAAACAAAGAGCATGCCAAGGCGATGCGATGGCACAGAGAAGACCGTAAGATAGACGGGAAGTTGAGAGTACCCGCTGATGGGTCGCAGTGGAGAAAAATCGAGAGAAAGTACAGGGAGGACTTTGCAGGTGACGCAAGGAACGTATGGTTTGGTCTAAGTGCAGATCGCATTAATCCTTTTGGGGAGCAGAGCAGCAACCATAGCACCTGGCCTGTGACTCTATGTATGTATAACCTTCCTCCTTGGTTGTGCATGAAGCGGAAGTTCATTATGATGCCAGTGCTCATCCAAGGCCCTAAGCAACCTGGCAACGACATTGATGTCTACCTAAGGCCATTAGTTGAAGAACTCTTACAACTGTGGAATGGAAAAGGTGTACGTGTGTGGGATGAGCACAAACAGGAAGAATTTGACGTACATGTGTTGCTGTTCGTGACCATCAAGGATTGGCCTGCTCTCAGTAACCTTTCAGGACAGACAAACAAGGGATACCACGCATGCACGCACTGTCTGGATGATACCGACAGTATATATTTGGATAATTGTAGGAAGAATGTGTACCTGGGACATCGTCGATTTCTTTCGAGCAGGCATCCCATAAGAAAGAAAGGCAAACATTTCAAAGGTGAGGCAGATCACCAGACGAAGCCTCGCTACATGGCTGCTATGGACGTCTGGTTCTCCAATACCTGGCAGGTTCTTCAAGGATCTCACCCGAGCTATGATCCTGTGATGGTTCCTTCTCTTTGGGTGTCCACCGCCCGCGCCTCAGGAACCGCGAGTGAACTAGATTATTCGATAGTATTCGATCTATATTAGCTAGCTAGCTAGTGATGTATTCGATATATAATATTCGAGACGATGTATTTGAGATTATATATATTATTCGATAATATTCGAGACGATGTATTCCAGATTATATATATTATTCGATAATATTCGAGACGATGTATTCGAGATTATATTTGATGATGCATATTATGTACTATGATTCAGTTTTTCCTTATTGTTGCGTGCATGCATTGTAATTTGAATACTAAATTGTTTTATATTTCTTCTGGATTAGTTAAATAAAAGCTATGGCGGACAATACCGGCAGAGAAGGAGAAGAGGCCCTGTTCGAGATCGTACGCTCCCCTCGCCGGCCAGATGATCAGAATGAAGAAGATGACGGCTCCCAATGTCTGAACAATACCGGGGAGGGTGATATGATATTCGATCAAGACGACCGAATTGATGAAGTCCAGAACTATGATTATGATGACGAAGAAAATGTTGATCTTGAAATAACAGAGACCGGTGAGGTATATTTATATAAGCAGGCATCTGGTGATCATCACATGTTTTAAATGATTTGGAGATATATTAACGTATCGATCTTTCTACTTTCAGCCCTCCGGATCGAGCAAATCTTCTACAGGCAGCAGGACAGTGCGAGGCCCAGCCAAAAAGTTGAAGGAGGGCATAAAGTACAACATCGATGCCATCAAACCTAATGACGAACCAAGCGAGCCTAAGAAGAATGCCAACAAGTTCATTCGTCAGTGTGGAGTTCTTGTGAAGGACCAAATCCCGATCTCCATGCAAGAATGGAAAAAGCCAGCAAAGGAACGTCCAGATCTTACTTTTGTCGACCAAAGAGCAAAAGATCGGCTTTGGGAATCTCTCATGGAACATTTCACCCTACCAGATCATTTCACAGATGCAGATGTGCAGAAAGTCAAGGACGCTGCTCTTAGGAAGATGGCAATTGCATTCAGCACCCACAAGAAAACTATATGGGCCAAGTACGTCGAAGGAGAAAAGAAGACTCCAGAATTCACGGGAACACTAGAGAAGCAAAGAGATCACTAGCCCGCTTTCGTGAAATTCAAGGAATCAGAATTATCTAAGGAACGGTCAAGAATAAACAAGATCAATGCCACAAAAAAGGAGCATTTCCATAAGCTGGGGCCAGGTGGCTACGCGGTGGCCCGGCCTAAGTGGGATAAGTCTGAGCAACAGATGCTGGATGCAGGGGTCACTCCAGTTACATTGAGCTGGCCGGAAAGGTGCAGGACTTGGTTCTATGCGCATGGGGGGCGTTGGATCCGAAGACAGGCCAGGTTTTGAAGACGGCAAGTCTTAAAGGAGCCGATGACAAGTTACTTGTTGCAATAGAAGAAGGTCGAACGTGGGTGTCCATGCCCAATAGAGAGAACGACGAGCTTACGCGCGCCCTGGGAAATCCTGAACACCCGGGAAGAACATGAGGCAAAGGCGTTGTTCCGTGGTATGAGGGGTTTGCGGACTGGAACGCCAACTACAGAAGCCGTGCGAGAAAGAAGATGGAGGAGGAGAAGAAGAGGAAGCTGGAGGAGGCGCAGAGGAAGCAGGAAGCAGAACGCCTTAAAGGCCTAGAATCAGCGCACGCGGAGTTGGCACTCCAATTCCAGCGGCAGCAGGAGCAGATCGACTCACTTAGCCAAGAAAGGGGGTCTCGGCGGCGGTAGCAGCTAGCGGATGATCCAGCATTGGATAGCATCGTCCCATCCATGCCGAGAAGCAGCGTGGGTTCCACCCCGGGCGAGGCACTGCTGGATACATACCCTGTGGATGACATCATGGAGAACACTAATTGTGAGCTACACTTCAAAATGAAGAACATATCCATGAAGGTGGCAGACGCCGTTGCTTATACAAATCCCCCCGAAGCAACCTTGCATTGCAACCCGATTCCAGCTGGCTATGCTCGTGTCGTGGTTGATGAAGTGGTGGCACAATATTCGGGGCTGGAGGTTGACATTCCTGGAGGTGACGACGAGCATACACTGGGAGAGACCATACATCGTATCATCCTATGGAGAAAGGATTGCATCATTTTTCCAAGGCCACCGACACCGCGTCAGCCGACTCCTCCTCGAAATCCGCCACTGCGTCAGCAAACTCCCGCTCCTCCAAGTCATCAGCCACCGCCTCAGCAGAGTCCTGCTCCTTCAAGTCCGCCAACGCGTCAGGCCACTCCTCCTCCATGTCCGACACCGCGTCAGCCCACTCCTCCTCCTCCAAGTCCGGCAACGCGTCAGCCCACTACTCCTCCTCCAAGTCAGGCGCCATGTCAGCCATCTCCACCGCCTAAGCAACAACGGAAGAGAGCCGCCGCAGCTATGGTGGCTAGCAGTACAAGTACAGGTACAGGAGGCAAGAGATTCTAATTTGGTCCAAGCCTCACGCCTCTTCCGAAAGAGGCCTTACGACCTAACTATGGAGGAAAACGAAGCAGAAGTGCAAGCCCAAGTGAGGGCCCATTTTGGACCGAAACTGCCATCGCCACCAAAGGAGAAAGTAGCTGAGCATGTCATTGACCACTTTATTCGTATGGCTGAACCACCAGCTCCCAAGCCTATTGACTCAGACTATGAGTGCCAAATCAGGAAGGCATATCAAGCACAAAAAAAGAAGGAGTCGAGCTCGAGCTCGAGCTCCAGCCAAGCAGCTGCCAAAAAAAGCGGGAAAACTGTTCCCCAGCTGGGAGAACAGGCGGTGCAATCGATCCCCCCGCTCATTGTACCAACACATGCGAGTACCGGCGCCGATCAGCTGGTAATAACCGACGATCATAGAAGGCAGGCTGCAGAGCTCGATATCACTGTTTATCAACTCCTAGAGATCGAGCCCATGGATACGCTTAGAGAGGAGGACATAAAACGGAAATATGCCCGAGGCGAACCTTTGGTCAAGCCTGAGGAGGTCAAGAAGCTCCCAACGAGAATGTATGAATTGCATGAATGGTACATGAAAATTGCCAAGACTACCAATCGAGAGTCCCTCATGGTGAAAGTCAAGGCAGAGCATTACTTCCATGAAAAAGATTTATGGGTTGAGTTTCAACAAATGTTTCAGTTATTCAATCAAGACGCACTCGACAAATCTATCATCAGTTGCTATTGTCTGTAAGTGATTTCTTTCTGTAATTTAAGTCTCAAGCTAGCTGTAGTGCTCGTTGATCATTACCTGTAATTATCCTCACTATATTCTTTTCTGTGGTATTATGCAGGATAAAGATCTATGAAATGAATAAAGCTGGATGCTATGGCATTGGGTTCATTGACACAAATACCATTAATCAAGAGACATGGTCACAAGAATGGTATCGAGAAGAAGTAGAGAAAAACATGCTAGAGTTCTTGAAGAAACTCAACAGCAATCGAGATATACTACTTCCTTACAACTTCGGGTGAGTCACACTGTCTTGTACTACAAATTCTGTTTTTTTGCTTACTAGCTAGATGTTAATAAGTGTATAGGGTTTAGGGTAGTTGATGAGTGTCATGCATATGCCCGCTTAATTTATACATGCAAACGTGTGTGCATGCAGTTTCCACTGGATCTTGATAATCAATCAAGTTGATGATGGAAATGTTGAAGTACTGGACTCACTACTTAAACCAGTTACTGAGTACGAAATCATGAAGGGGATAGTCAACAGGTAATTTCAATCATTATCGAACTATATATATCAGCCTCTTTAGTTCGCCATTTCCTGATATCAACTAATTAATAACTGCTTTATTCATTTTCTTTGCCGGCGGGCAGGGCTTGGGAAAAGTTCATCAAACAGGTTCCAGGCACTTGGAAAGAAAAGCTTAAATGGTATAGACCCAAGGTAATTAATTAAGTAGTACTAGTCGCGAGCCCGTGCATTCACACGGGCTAGTTATATATATAATAGTATCTTACACTATACATTATATTTGTAGTTCTTATAATATGGCATGATAGTCATGTAATCTGATCCCATATAGTACCTCGTTCACAATGTCACCAATTTGGAGTTTCCCCTTAGAAAAAAGTGCGAAAAAACATCATCAGCACAACATATCTATATAATTCAAAACGGAGAAGTGTGATGGAAAAAATAAAGTAACCCCATTGCCTGCTTTAGTTGTGCTTCTGGTAACGTTTCTTTGAAGCTTAATCAGAACAATAAATAAGGAACATTGGAGTGTAATCTATATGTGCACTTTATTTAACCCATATAACTTTCAAGAAAATGTACAATGTCGTCATTAAACAAAAATCTAGTTACAAACCATCTTTGGGCATAAGAAAAAATAGCACTAAAAGATGCAATCTCCATCTCTAAATAAATAAATAAATAATTATATGTCAGTGGTTCTAGATATTATGAAGCAACAAAAACACTAAAACCATGGGCAACTTACCAATGTTTAAAAGAAACACGGAAGTAATGGTCAGAATCTTGCCATGCCCCCATTTCCACTGTATTTGTCTCTTCGTACTTTACAGAGGCCTATAGATTGTAGGTACTTGGCACTTGTTCTAATTAATTATTTTCTATGACAGCAGGACATTGATTCCCAATTTTATTACAGTTATAACATAATTAAAATGAAATTGAAAGACACACACTCATTCAGTAGAAAATGAACTCATAATATTGTTCAAAGTGTAGTTATATCTCAATTTTTTCATCTCATTTATCGTATCAAATATGGCAAAGAGGCCAAGGCTTTGGTATAATACTGTTACAACAGGGCTTTGCCATTGAATTTGAGTTATTGTCCGACAATGCTAGTTCATTCGGGTACTTCGGAGCTCATACGAAGTACTTGTGGCTTCATCTTCTCAAGGGACATGACTCACTATATGTTGCAGTACTGGACTAATCTTCAATGCAAGCGAACGACATACCAAAGTGAAAATAATTAAAAATTACAATAACTCCAGTATCGAAGCATAGTAGCAAAGTCACGGAAGACTCAGCCTGAAAACATAGATAAAAGATATGCATTACTACATATAAATAGATTTCTTCATTGGTTTTCCCAATAAAAATGATGTAATGTTGTGAAAGACAATTGCGAGGTGAATCGGTTCCACACCTACAGATTCAAAAATAGTGTCGAACCTGCAATAGCAGAAGCACTTTTAGTGTGATTTATTGTGCACAACCACTGAATTTGGCATTGGAATATTATTTTTAGGTTGGAGATAAGGGCTAAAAATCATATTTGTGATCTTCACACAATATAAGGCTATTGCATAAATTTACTCACAGCTTACTATAAATATTAAAGTGAACTGGCTGGTCGGTGGTTAATTTTAGATGTAGAGAACATGAGCATGTTGCAGGGATTTCACTAAACGTGATGGAGACCACCCAATATAGTCCTCTCCCTATAATGCATAATCATGTCAAGAGACCTGACAAATTTACTAATACACGGAATATTAATTTCCTTATCTAACATTACATACGAATGCGCACCTCATCAAGCATTGACCCTCATCCGTCATGACGTTGTGTATTCATCCTTGGCCACGATCTGCTATTAGTCACAGGTTCGTGTGCACCATCACACATATATGCGGAACTGTAAAGAAGGGGAGGAGATAAATTAAGGAGACATTCGAAACATGGATTATCTACACATAAGAATTGAAGTTGTAATTAAGAGCCAATAAGACTCCTAATTAGGTACATCTTGAACAAACTCAGCATATCTGGCCCCCTCACCACGTAATGCAACTCCATGTGCTTAGCATCACCTAATGTAAAACTCCTAATTATAGTTAAACACATGGGTCTTGAGTCTTCACCTGTGTACACGGCATGGCTGGACATGTTCATCCATCTGCGTTGTTTACTTATGTAACGTCAAAAGGTAGATCACTGGTTGTATTATTATCCGGCAAGTAATGCATATGGGAAAGAGAATGTGAACAAATTTATATTAAATGGCCATATACTTATGAAAAAGACAAAGGGATGACAGGAAAAATAAGACAACATATTGGAAGTGCCGGATGACAATTGTCTACAAATACTGCTAGATAACATAATATATGATGCATGTGTTGTAGTTTGTGGAAGACCACCATATTGATTCGTAATCTGCAACTTCTGCGGTTACCAGCTATACTATTTGAGATGCTACAATAAACCCTCCATTGTTTGCATGGGAATCGGACGACGGAGCCGCACAAAACTGTATTTAATTCATATCTAGATAATTACACCTGCAAGGAAAATCATGAATCAACGAAATCCAGAACAGAAGTACTAAACTCCTACATATGTAGACATCATCTCAACATGTCGCTCCAGGCTATTCTGCTATAAAATCCACACAGACAAAAGCAATATTTTGAACCCTATTTCCTAGGAAACACCATAGCCCAGCTCTATCCAAATAACTTGAGGCCACTCATCTGCATAATAAGCAATATTTCCTTTTAGCTTAATGTACAGTCTTTCCGCCCATGGTCATTTGTGATGTTGTATGATTAGGCAAAAGACCGGCAGCGCCACATCGGAGTAATAGCCTAGGGTGAATCCTTCCTGGCGCGCTCGAGGAGAGAAGAAGGGTGACTGTTGAATTGGATTGCTTGCACCAGCCATGAGGAAACAGAGGCCTCAATGTAGATTCATACAGATTAATGATGAAAGAACCAAATATAAAAAACTTGGCCAGAACAACACAAACCTATCCACTTGAGTAGCCAATGCATCTCCTTCAGGTGGAAGCGGAAGAAAATCGGTCATGAATGGTGGCGCGCCCCTGGATGACGACGACGGCTCATCGGCTTGGAGTTGATGCTCATGATCGAGCAAAGAGGGATTAATTGGCTGATATTGACATGTGCTGCCGTAGCATCTGACTGCTCGACGTTCAGCCTGTCGAATTCCCTGGATAAGAAAAAGAATGGAGGGGAGGGAGGGCCAAGGCGTCGATGGAGGAAGGCCGAGATTGTTGCATAGATATTGCTTAGAGAGGAGGCCGAGAGGATGGTTTCTTAGGTATTGCTCCACATTGTTCCGTGGAGCTATAGGTGTCAAAAGTTGGAAGTTTTCTTTTCTTTTAAAACTGAGGAAAGAGATCGTGGAGAATTAAGATAGATTGAGATATGTTTTTTTTGTTCATGGAGTATTAAGAAGGGAACAAATTGTGGAGTATCAAGATAGGAGAACGTGGGCCTTAAGTTTTTTTCAAAAGGATTTTGTGGGTCATTAAGATGGACGTTTTTTACAGCCGAGGAAAGAGATCCTGGAGTATTACGATAGATGAGATATGATTTTTTTGCTTCTGTTTTTAATACCATAATACCAAGAAGAAAGGAGAGCGTGGGCCTTCAAATTTTTCCCGAAGATATTTTAGGTAGATCTACACCGTAATAATTCGGACCCACCAAATTAACGGCTCATAATTACTGATTAACGTAGGAATTTGTAGGGAGTCCCTAATTAGTATAGGTATAGACTAGCTAGCTACCATCTCCTTAATTCTAGTTTCAATACCATTAATTATCATGCTTGATTAATTATTATCTGATTGAATTCTATTCTGGTAAAGACCATGAAGCAGGCACGGGGGACTGATTTATGTGCATACTACGTTTGTGAGAACATTCGCATGATGGCGTCCGAAAGGAGCAGATCTGATAGACAGATATGGGTACGTTTGCCAGAACACTATTCACAATTTTTACATCATTATCGATATCTAATATATATACACACAACTAATACATGCATATTTGATCTCCTTCTTTAAAGTTCAACGAGATGCGGGATAAGCTCCTACCAACGGATCGCGTACGAGCAATTCAAGAGGAAATAGCGGGATTTTTGCTCGACCAGGTGATCGATCCCAAAGGAGAATACCATTACCCGGTACCGCAGTAATGCCTCCATATAGAAGAAATTGTATATACCAACTTGTATATATACATGTGTATGTGTGAATGGTGGTGCGAGACATTCGATGATATATATATATATGGTCGGTTCTACGAGAAATTCTATTTATATATATGCATAACGTGTACAGTATGTAGTATCGTAAAATACCAGCAAATGAAAAAGAATTAAATGGAAAACACAAAATTAAAGGAAAAAGAAATCATAAACCCAAAACCCCCTAAACCTTTTAGTACCGGTTGGTGTTACCAACCGGTACTAAAGGTCTCCCAGCCCCCGGCGCTGGCTCGTGCCACGTGGTGGCCCTTTAGTGGCGGTTCATGTTGAACGGGTACTAAGGGGGGGGGGACCTTTAGTCCACACCCCTTAGTGCCGGTTGCAGAACCGGCACTATAGGGCCTTACGAACCGGTGCTATAGCCCGGTTCTGCACTAGTGTAACCTTTCAGAGCATGAAGAAAAGAAATTATTGAAAACTCTGAAGAAGCACCGTGCCGCTATTGGATATACTCTTGATGATCTTAAATGCATTAGTCCCACTCTATGTCAGCACAAAATTAATTTGGAGCATGATGCTAAACCAGTTGTTGATCACCAACGACGGTTAAATTCTAAGATGAAAGAAGTGGTAAGAAATGAAATACTAAAGCTTCTGGAGGTAGGTATAATTTATCCTATTGCTGATAGTAGATGGGTAAGTCCTGTTCATTGTGTCCCTAAGAAGGGAGGTATTACTGTTGTTCCTAATGATAAGAATGAATTGATTCCACAAAGAATTGTTACAGGTTATAGAATGGTAATTGATCCCTTTACCTTTTATTGATCAAATGCTAGAAAGACTATCCAAACATACATATTTTTGCTTTCTAGATGGTTATTCTGGTTTTTCTCAAATACCTGTGTCAAAAGATGATCAGGAAAAGACCACTTTTACTTGCCCTTTCGGTACCTTTGTTTATAGACGTATGCCTTTTGTTTTATGCAATGCACCTGCTACCTTTCAAAGATGTATGACTGCTATATTCTCTGATTTTTTGAAAAGATTGTTGAGGTTTTCATGGATGATTTCTCCATTTACGGAACTTCTTTTGATGATTGCTTAAGCAACCTGGATCGAGTTTTTCAGAGATGTGAAGAAACTAATCTTGTCTTGAATTGGGAGAAGTGCCACTTTATGGTTAATGAAGGTATTGTCTTGGGGCATAAAATTTCTGAAAGATGTATTGAAGTTGGTAAAGCTAAAGTAGATGTTATTGAAAAGATGCCGTGTCCTAAAGATATCAAAGGTATAAGAAGTTTCCTTGGTCATGCTGGTTTCTATAGGAGGTTTATTAAAGACTTCTCTAAAATTTCTAGGCCTCTCACTAATCTCTTGCAAAAAGATGTTCCTTTTGTTTTTTATGATGATTGTGTAGAAGCATTTGAAATACTTAAGAAAGCCTTGATTTCAGCACCTATTGTTTAACCACCTGATTGGAATTTTTTGAAATTATGTGTGATGCTAGTGATTATGTTGTTGGTGCTGTTCTAGGACAAAGAGTTGATAAGAAATTGAATGTTATTCATTTTGCTAGTAAAACTCTAGACAGTGCCCAGAGAAATTATGCTACTACTGAAAAGGAATTTTTAGCAGTTGTTTTTGCTTGTGATAAGTTTAGATCTTATATTGTTGATTCCAAAGTAGCTGTTCACAGTGATCATGCTGCTATTAAATATCTTATGGAAAAGAAAGATGCTAAACCAAGACTTATTAGATGGGTTCTCTTATTACATGATTTTGATTTGCATATTATTGATTGAAAGGGAGCTGAGAACCCCGTTGCAGACAACTTGTCCAGGTTAGAAAATGATCTTGATGACCCACTACCTATTGATGAACAATTAGCTTTCATAAATGCTTCTCTTAATACTCCATGGTATGCTGATTATGCTAATTACATTGTTGCTAAATTTATACCACCTAGTTTCACATACCAGCAAAAGAAAAAGTTTTTCTATGATTTAAGACATTACTTTTGGGATGACCCACACCTTTATAAAGAAGGAGTAGATGGTGTTATTAGACGTTGTGTACCTGAGGATGAACATGACAGATCCTACGCAAGTGCCACTCCGAGTCTTATGGAGGACATCATGCTGGAGATAGAACTGCACATAAGGTATTGCAATCTGGTTTTTATTGGCCTACTCTCTTCAAGGATGCTCGTAAGTTTGTCTTGTCTTGCGATGAATGCTAGAGAATTGGCAATATAAGTAGACATCAGGAAATGCCTATGAATTATTCACTAGTTATTGAACCATTTGATGTTTGGGGCTTTGATTATATGGGACCTTTTCCTTCCTCTAATGGGTATACATATATTTTAGTTGCTGTTGATTACATTACTAAGTGGGTAGAAGCTATTCCAACTAGTAGTGCTGATCATAACACTTCTATTAAAATGCTTAAAGAAGTTATTTTTCTGAGGTTTGGAGTCCCTAGATATTTAATGACTGATGGTGGTTCACATTTTATTCATGGAGCTTTCCGTAAATTGCTTGCTAAATATGCATAGAATTGCATCTCCATATCATCCTCAGTCTAGTGGTCAAGTAGAATTGAGCAATAGAGAGATTAAGTTGATTTTTCAAAAGACTGTTAATAGATCTAGAAAGAATTGGTCTAAGAAACTTGATGATGCATTATGGGCTTATAGAACTTCTTATAAGAACCCTATGGGTATGTCTCCGTATAAAATGGTTTATGGAAAGGCATGTCACTTACCTCTTGAACTAGAACATAAAGCTTATTGGGCAATCAAAGAGCTCAACTATGATTTCAAACTTGCCGGTGAGAAGAGGTTATTTGACATAAGCTCGCTTGATGAATGGACAACCCAAGCCTATGAGAATGCCAAGTTGTTTAACGAAAAAGTTAAAAGATGGCATGACAAAAGGATACAAAAGCGTGAGTTTAATGTAGGTGATCATGTTTTGCTATACAACTCTCGTTTAAATTTTTTTGCAGGAAAGCTTCTCTCTAAATGGGAAGGTCCTTACATTATCAAGGAGGTCTATCGTTCCGGTGCCATCAAGATCGACAACGCCAAAGGAACAAATCCGAAGGTGATAAACGGTCAAAGAATCAAACATTATATCTCAGGTACTCCCATAAATGTTGAAACCAATATAATCAATACCGTGACACCGGAGGAGTACAAAAGGGATACTTTCCAGAATGTTTCAGACTCCGAAAAGGAATAGGTATGTGGTACGGTAAGTAAACCGACTCCAAAACTTTTCCAATGATAATTTTTCTCCATTTTTGGAATATTTAAAAAATTAGGAAAATTAAAAGTAGTCCAAAAGTTACACGAGGAGACCACAAGGGTGGAGGGCGCGCCCTACCCCCCTGGGTGCGCCCCCCTGCCTTGTGGCCACCTCGTGTGCCCGCTGGACTCCGTTTTCTTGCACAATACTTCTTTTGGTCGGTAAAAATTCATTATATAATCTCCTAAAGGTTTTGACCACCGTACCACGGCAATATCTCCTGTCTTTGTTTCGAGCTGTTTTTCTGACAGATCCAGATCGCCATGACGTCTCCAAGCGCCCCCAAGGACAAGTTTTTCGAGAAGGTCATCAACCCTTATCTTGCGGAGGTGCTGCAACACCCTCAAACCATTGAGATGCGTGAGGGGGTGCTGCACATCTGCGATACTGAAAGGCCAAAGAAGACCGGAAGCATGGAGACAAAGCTCGAAGAAGTGGAGCGGCAAGTCTTCGAGTGCCAAGGGATGGTGGAACGCGGACTCAACGCCAACCACATGATGATCGCTGAATTTACTAGTGGTCACAAGCTAGATGCCAAGAACATTGGGGAGGCCATCTTCAAGCTTCATGAGAAAATCGAGCGTCTCCAAGCCCAGATCTATGACCTGCAAAACCAAAACTATGAGTATGAATACAGATTTAAGAGGATGAGTTTGGCTGCAGATTTGAGGATCCCGGAGACTCGTTCATCTTTTTACGATGGTGAACCTATGCCTTGGAAGACGCAGGATAAAATTCTTTCATCATGAACAACTCCATCATCACCACCTCCGAAGAAAGAGACATAAATACATGGGTATGGGTACTCCCCTTGGCAACTGCCAAGCTTGGGGGAGGTGCCCCGGTATCGTATCACCATCACACTTTTACCTTTATCGTTTTTCTTAGTTCGATCCTTTTGGTTATATCTTGATCTAGTAGAATAAAGTTTTAGTATGATCTAGCTTTGAGTTTTGTTTTGAGATCTATCTATGTAATCGAGACCGTGGGTTATATATAATAAAGAGTAGTTTTGAGTTGAGGGCTTTGCTTCCTTGCTATGATCTTGAGGGACTTAAATAAAAGAAAGGAATAAAAAGAAATAAAAAGATCATATATTGATCTTATGGAGGTAAGAATTCAATATAAAGAGTATGATGAATAAAAGTTGTTGAGAGTTGACAAACATAGTTTTGGTCATTGTTGCAATTAATAGGAAGTAATAAAGAAAGAGAGGCTTCACATATAAATATACTATCTTGGACATCTTTTGTAATTGTGAGCACTCATTAAAATATGACTTGCTAAAAAGTTGATGTTGGACAAGGAAGACAACATAATGGGTTATGTTTTCTTATATCCGAATAGAAGTTATATTGTCATGGATCCTCCAACATGTTGAGCTTGCTTTTCCCTATTATGCTATTCAAATCCTTTGCACCAAGTAGAGATACTACTTGTGCTTCCAAACATCCCTTAAACCTGTTTTGCCATGAGAGTCCACCATACCTACCTATGGATTGAGTAATATCCTTCAAGTAAGTTGTCATCGGTGCAAGCAATAAAAATTGCTCTCTAAATATGTATGATCTATTAGTGTGAATAAAATAAGCTTTATAAAGTAACAGACTGCATAATAAAGTTGTTTATCACAAGCGGCAATATAAAGTGACGTTCTTTTGCATTAAGATTTTGTACATCCAACCATAAAAGCGCATGATAACCTCTGCTTCCCTCTGCTAAGGGCCTATCTTCTACTTTTATCTTCTACCCTTATACAAGAGTCATGGTGATCTTCACCTTTCCTTTTCACACTTTTTCTTTTGGCAAGCACTATGTGTTGGAGAGATCTAGATATATATATCCACCTGGATGTAGGTTATCATAAAGTATTATTGTTGACATTACCCTTGAGGTAAAAGTTTGGGAGGCGAAATTATAAGCCCCTATCTTTCTCTGTGTCCGATTGAAGCTTTGAACCCATTAAGTATCGTGTGAGTGTTAGCAATTGTGAAAGACTAAATGATAGTTGAGTATGTGGACTTGCTGAAAAGCTCTTGAATTGACTCTTTCCGATGTTATGATAAATTGCAATTGCTTCAATGACTGAGATCATAGTTTGTTAGTTTTCAATGAAGTTTCTGATTCATAGTTTACCTTGTGAATGAATTGTTACTTTAGCATAAGAAATTATATGACATTATATGTTGTTGTTCTAAAGATGATCATGATGCCCTCATGTCCGTATTTTATTTTATCGACACCTCTATCTCTAAACATGTGGACATATTTTTTGATTTCGGCTTTCGCTTGAGGACAAGCGAGGTCTAAGCTTGGGGGAGTTGATACGTCCATTTTGCATCATGCTTTTATGTTGATATTTATTGCATTATGGGCTATTACTACACATTATGGCACAATACTTATGCCTTTTCTCTCTTATTTTACAAGGTTTACATGAAGAGGGAGAATGCCGGCAGCTGGAATCCTGGACTGGAAAAGGAGCAAATATTAGAGACCTATTCTGCACAACTCCAAAAGTCCTGAAACTTCACAGAGAGTCATTTTGGAAATAATAAAAAAATATTGGGTAGAGAAAGCACTAGAGGGGGGCCACCAGCCATCCACAAGGGTGGAGGTCGCGCCCTACCCCCCTGGGCGCGCCCCCTGCCTTTTGTGCCACCTGGCAGGCCCCCGATGCCCATCTTCTGCTATATGGTGTGTTTTGACCTGGAAAAAATCAGAAGGAAGCTTTCGGGACGAAGCGCCACCGTCTCGAGGCGGAACTTGGGCAGAACCAATCTAGGGCTCCGGCGGAGCTGTTATGTCGGGGAAACTTCCCTCCGGGATGGGGAAATCATCGCCATCGTCATCACCAACGATCCTCTCATCGAGAGGGGGTCAATCTCCATCAACATCTTCACCAGCACCATCTCCTCTCAAACCCTAGTTCATCTCTTGTATCCGATCTCTGTCTCAAAACCTCAGATTTGTACATGTGGGTTGCTAGTAGTGTTGATTACTCCTTGTAGTTGATGCTAGTTGGTTTATTCGGTGGAAGATCATATGTTCAAATCCTTAATGATAATTAATACTCCTCTAATTATGAACATGAATATGATTTGTGAGTAGTTACGTTTGTTCCTGAGGACATGGGAGAAGTCTTGTTATAAGTAATCATGTGAATTTGGTATTCGTTCGATATTTTGTTGAGATGTATGTTGTCTTTCCTCTAGTGGTGTTATGTGAACGTCGACTACATGACACTTCACCATTGTTTGGGCCTAGGGGGAGGCATTGGGAAGTAATAAGTAGATGATGGGTTGCTAGAGTGACAGAAGCTTAAACCCTAGTTTATGCGTTGCTTCGTAAGGGACTGATTTGGATCCATATGTTTCATGATATGGTTAGATTTATCTTAATTCTTTTTTCGTAGTTGCGGATGCTTGCGAGAGGGATTAATCATAAGTGGGAGGCTTGTCCAAGGAAGGGCAGCACCCAAGCACCGGTCCACCCACATATCAAATTATCAAAGTAACAAACGCGAATCATATGAGCATGATGAAAACTAGCTTGACAGTAATTCCCATGTGTCCTCGGGAGCGCTTTCCTTTATATAAGAGTTCGTCCAGGCTTGTCCTTTGCTACAAAAAGGATTGGGACACCTTGCTGCACCTTAGTTACTTTTGTTACTTGTTACCCGTTACGAATTATCTTATCACACAACTATATGTTACCGATAATTTCAGTGTTTCTAGAGAATACCTTTCTGAAAACCGCTTGTCATTTCCTTCTGCTCCTCGTTGGGTTCGACACTCTTACTTATCGAAAGGA
Source organism: Thinopyrum elongatum (assembly GCA_011799875.1). NCBI lineage: Eukaryota > Viridiplantae > Streptophyta > Magnoliopsida > Poales > Poaceae > Thinopyrum > Thinopyrum elongatum. Next base: position 42,553,882 of record CM022303.1, on the reverse strand, counting down.
CTATGATAGATCCCCTATACTTGTGGGTCATCAAGGGGCGGGAGGGGGTGGATCGACAACGCTCTTTTAACTCATTTTGAATATATGAACATTTTAACTTAGTAACTTAGTAACTTGGTAAATTTTAACTAATTTCTATGAACAAAAACAAATATTCTTTGAACAAAAAAAACATCATATGATCATTTTCTATATATATACATCCATCCATCCATGCATACATATGAACAAAAAAACATCTTATGATCATCTAAGAACAAAAAAACATCGTATGATCATCTATGAACAAAAAAACATCATATGATCATTTATGAACAAAAAAAATCATCATATATATGAACAAAAAAAATTATGAAAAATCAGGACATATCATCATATACACATACAAATCATCATATACACATACATATCATCATATACACATACATATCATCTATATCATCATCATCATCATCATGAAAAATCATGAAAAAAACTATTGGGGAACGTACATTGCAATTTCAAAAAATTTCCTACGATCACGCAAGATCTATCTAGGAGATGCATAGCAACAACCGGGGAGAGTGTGTCCACGTACCCTCGTAGACCGAAAGCGGAAGCGTTTAGTAACGCGGTTGATGTAGTCGAATGTCTTCGCGATCCAACCGATCCATGTACCGAACGTACGGCACCTCCGTGTTCAGCACACGTTCAGCACGATGACGTCCCTCAAGCTCTTGATCCAGTTGAGGACGAGGGAGAGTTCCGTCAGCACGATGGCGTGGCGACGGTGATGATGATGTTACCGGCGCAGGGCTTCGCCTAAGCACTACGACGATATGACCGAGGTGTGTAACTGTGGAGGGGGGCACCACACACGGCTAAGAGAAGACATGGTGTGCCTTTGGGGTGCCCCCCTCCCACGTATATAAAGGACGGGGGGGACAGGAGGCCGGCCCAAGGGGGGGCACGCCAAAGGGGGGAGTCCTACTTGGACTCCGGGTCCAAGGAGGATTCACCCCCCCCCCCTTTCCTATTCCAACTAGGAGAAGGAGGGAAGGAGGAAGAAGGGAGAAGGAAAGAGGGGGGCGCCACCCCCTCCTAGTCCAATTCAGACCAGCCATGGGGGGCCGTGCGGCCACCACTTGAGGCCCTTCTCTCCTTTCCACTAAAGCCCATTAAGGCCCATTACTTCCCGGAGGGGGGGTTCCGGTAACCACCGGTACTCCGAAACTCATCTGAATCAAACCGAACCATTCCGGTATCCGAATGTAACCTTCCAATATATGAATCTTTACCTCTCGACCATTTCAAGACTCCTCGTCATGTCCGTGATCTCATCCGGGACTACGAACAAACTTCGGTTCATCAAAGCACATAACTCATAATACAAATCGTCATCGAACGTTAAGCGTGCGGACCCTACGGGTTCGAGAACTATGTAGACATGACTGAGACACTTCTCCGGTCAATAACCAATAGAGGAACCTGGATGCTCATATTGGCTCCTACATATTCTACGAAGATCTTTATCGGTCAAACCGCATAACAACATACGTCATTCCCTTTGTCATCGGTATGTTACTTGCCCGAGATTCGATCGTCGGTATCATCATACCTAGTTCAATCTCGTTACCGGCAAGTCTGTTTACTCGTTCCGTAATGCATCATCCCGCAACTAACTCATTAGTCACATTGCTTGCAAGGCTTATAGTGATGTGCATTACCGAGAGGGCCCAGAGATACCTCTCCGATACTCGGAGTGACAAATCCTAATCTCGATCTATGCCAACTCAACAAACAACATCGGAGATACCTGTAGAGCATCTTTATAATCACCCAGTTATGTTGTGATGTTTGATAGCACACAAAGTATTCCTCCGGTATTCGGAAGTTGCATAATCTCATAGTCAGAGGAACATGTATAAGTCATGAAGAAAGCAATAGCAATAAAACTAAACGATCATTATGCTAAGCTAACGGATGGGTCTTGTCCATCACATCATTCTCTAATGATGTGATCCCGTTCATCAAATGACAACACATGTCTATGGTTAGGAAACTTAACCATCTTTGATTAAAGAGCTAGTCAAGTAGAGGCATACTAGGGACACTCTATTTGTCTATGTATTCACACATGTACTATGTTTCTGTTTAATACAATTCTAGCATGAGTAATAAACATTTATCATGATATAAGGAAATATAAGTTGCAACTTTATTATTGCCTCTAGGGCATATTTCCTTCAGTCTCCCACTTGCACTAGAGTCAATAATCTAGATTACATAGTAATGATTCTAACACCCATGGAGTCTTGGTGCTGATCATGTTTTGGTTGTGGAAGAGGCTTAGTCAACAGGTCTGCAACATTCAGATCCGTATGTATTTTGCAAATCTCTATGTCTCCCTCCTTGACTTGATCGCGGATGGAATTGAAGCGTCTCTTGATGTGTTTGGTTCTCTTATGAAATCTGGATTCCTTCGCCAATGCAATTGCTCTAGTATTGTCACAAAAGATTTTCATTGGACCCGATGCACTAGGTATTACACCCAGATCGGATATGAACTCCTTCATCCAGACTCCTTCATTTGCTGCTTCCGAAGCAGCTATGTACTCCGCTTCACACGTAGATCCCGCCACGACGCTCTGCTTGGAACTGCACCAACTGACAGCTCCACCATTCAATATAAATACGTATCCGGTTTGTGACTTAGAGTCATCCGGATCAGTGTCCAAGCTTGCATCGACGTAACCATTTACGACGAGCTCTTTGTCACCTCCATAAACGAGAAACATATCCTTAGTCCTTTTCAGGTATTTCAGGATGTTCTTGACCGCTGTCCAGTGATCCACTCCTGGATTACTTTGGTACCTCCCTGCTAAACTTATAAAAAGGCACACATCAGGTCTGGTACACAGCATTGCATACATTATAGAACCTATGGCTGAGGCATAGGGAATGACTTTCATTTTCTCTCTATCTTCTGCAGTGGTTGGGCATTGAGTCTGACTCAACTTCACACCTTGTAACACAGGCAAGAACCCTTTCTATGACTGATCCATTTTGAACTTCTTCAAAACTTTATCAAGGTATGTGCTTTGTGAAAGTCCAATTAAGCGTCTTGATCTATCTCTATAGATCTTGATGCCCAATATATAAGCAGCTTCACCGAGGTCTTTCATTGAAAAATTCTTATTCAAGTATCCTTTTATGCTATCTAGAAATTCTGTATTATTTCCAATTAACAATTTATCATCCACATATAATATTAGAAATGCTACAGAGCTCCCACTCACTTTCTTGTAAATACAGGCTTCTCCAAAAGTCAGTATAAAACCATGTGCTTTGATCACACTATCAAAGCGTATATTCCAACTCCGAGAGGCTTGCATCAGTCCATAAATGGATCGCTGGAGCTTGCACACATTGTTAGCACATTTAGGATCGACAAAACCTTCTGGTTGCATCATATACAACTCTTCTTTGAGAAATCCTTTAAGGAATGCAGTTTTGACATCCATTTGCCAGATTTCATAATCATAAAATGCAGCAATTGCTAACATGATTCGGATAGACTTAAGCATTGCTACGGGTGAGAAGGTCTCATCGTAGTCAACTCCTTGAACTTGTCGCAAACCATTCGCAACAAGTCGAGCATTGTAGACAGTAACATTACCATTAGTGTCGGTCTTCTTCTTGAAGATCCATTTATTCTCTATGGCTTGCTGATCATTGGGCAAGTCAACCAAAGTCCATACTTTGTTCTCATACATGGATCCCATCTCAGATTTCATGGTCTCAAGCCATTTCGCGGAATCTAGGCTCATCATCCCCTCCTCATAGTTCGTAGGTTCATCATGGTCTAGTAACATGACTTCCAGAACAGGATTACCGTACCACTCTAGTGCGGAACGTACTATGGTTGACCTACGAGGTTCTGTAGTAACTTGATCTGAAGCTTCATGATCATCATCATTAGCTTCCTCACTAATTGGTGTAGGCATCACTGGAACTGATTCTGTGATGAACTACTTTCCAATTCAAGAGAAGGTACAACTACCTCATCAAGTTCTACTTTCCTCCCACTCACTTCTTTCGAGAGAAACTCCTTCTCTAGAAAGGATCCATTCTTAGCAACAAATATCTTGCCTTCGGATCTGTGATAGAAGGTGTACCCAACAGTTTCTTTTGGGTATCCTATGAAGATGAACTTCTCCGATTTGGGTTCGAGCTTATCAGGCTGAAGCTTTTTCACATAAGCATCGCAACCCCAAACTTTAAGAAACGACAGCTTAGGTTTCTTGCCAAACCATAGTTCATACGGTGTCGTCTCAACAGATTTAGACGGTGCCCAATTTAACATGAATGCAGCTGTCTCTAATGCATAACCCCAAAACGATAGTGGTAAATAGGTAAGAGACATCATAGACCGCACCATATCTAATAAAGTACGGTTACGACGTTCGGACACACCATTACGCTGTGGTGTTCCAGGTGGCGTGAGTTGCGAAACTATTCCGCATTGTTTTAAATGAAGGCCAAACTCGTAACTCAAATATTCGCCTCCGCGATCAGATCGTAGAAACTTTATTTTATTGTTACGATGATTTTCCACTTCACTCTGAAATTCTTTGAACTTTTCAAATGTTTCAGACTTATGTTTCATTAAGTAGATATACCCATATCTGCTCAAATCATCTGTGAAGGTCAGAAAATAACGATACTCGCCGCGAGCCTCAACACTCATCGGACCGCATACATCGGTATGTATTAATTCCAATAAGTCTGTAGCTCGCTCCATTGTTCCGGAGAACGGAGTCTTAGTCATCTTGCCCATAAGGCATGGTTCGCAAGCATCAAATGATTCATAATCAAGTGATTCCAAAAGTCCATCAGCATGGAGTTTCTTCATGCGCTTTACACCAATATGACCAAAACGGCTGTGCCACAAATATGTTGCACTATCATTATCAACTTTGCATCTTTTGGCATCAATATTATGAATATGTGTATCACCACGATCGAGATTCAACAAAAAATAGACCACTCTTCAAGGGTGCATGACCATAAAAGATATTACTCATATAAATAGAACAACCATTATTCTCTGATTTAAATGAATAACCGTCTCGCATCAAACAAGATCCAGATATAATGTTCATCCTCAACGCTGGCACCAAATAACAATTATTCAGGTCTAAAACTAATCCCGAAGGTAGATGTAGGGGTAACGTGCCGACGGCGATCACATCGACCTTGGAACCATTCCCGACGCGCATTGTCACCTCGTCCTTAGCCAATCTTCGTTTGATCCATAGCCCCTATTTCGAGTTGCAAATATGAGCAACAGAACTAGTATCAAATACACAGGCGCTACTACAAGCATTAGTAAGGTACACATCAATAACATGTATATCAAATATACCTTTGTTCACTTTGCCATCCTTCTTATCCGCCAAATACTTGGGGCAGTTCCGCTTCCAGTGACCAGTCCCTTTGTAGTAGAAGCACTCAGTTTCAGGCTTGGGTCCAGACTTGGGATTCTTTCCGGGAGTAGCAACTTACTTGCCATTCTTCTTGAATTTCCCCTTCTTTCCCTTGCCCTTCTTGAAACTAGTGGTCTTGTTAACCATCAACACTTGATGCTCCTTCTTGATTTCTACCTCCGCATATTATAGTTCATCACGAAGCCTTTGTAGCTTGGTGGCAGTGATTGAAGAACTCTGTCAATAATACTATCATCCGAAAGATTAACTCCCAGCTGAGTCAAGTGGTTATGGTACCCAGACATTCTGAGTATGTGTTCACTGACAGAACTGTTCTCCTTCATCTTGCAGCTATAGAACTTGTTGGAGACTTCATATCTCTCAACTCGGGCATTTGCTTGAAATATTAACTTCAACTCCTGGAACATCTCATATGCTCCATGACGTTCAAAACATCTTTGAAGTCCCGATTCTAAGTCATAGAGCATGGCACACTGAACTATAGAGTAGTCATCAAACCGCGTTTGCCAGACGTTCAAAGCGTCTACATTAGCGGGAGCGGGCTTGTCACCTAGCGGTGCATCAAGGACATAATTCTTCTGTGCAGCAATGAGGATAATCCTCAAGTTACGGACCCAGTCCGTGTAGTTGGTACCATCATCTTTCAACTTAGCTTTCTCTAGGAACGCATTAAAATTCAAGGGAACGGTAGCACGGGCCATTGATCTACAACAACATTGATATGCAAAAACTAGCAGGACTAAGTTCATGATAAATTAAAGTTCAATTAATCATATTACTTAAGAACTCCCACTTAGATAGACATCCCTTTAGTCATCTAAATGATCACGTGATCCATATCAATTAAACCATGTCCGATCATCACGTGAGATGGAGTAGTTTTCAATGGTGAATATCTCTATGTTGATCATATCTACTATATGATTCATGTTCGACCTTTCGGTCTCAGTGTTCAGAGGCCATATCTGCATATGCTAGGCTCGTCAAGTTTAACCCAAGTATTCCGCACGTGCAAAACTGTCTTGCACCCGTTGTATGTGAATGTAGAGCTTATCACACCCGATCATCACGTGGTGTCTCGGCACGATGAACTGTCACAACGGTGCATACTCAGGGAGAACACTTATACCTTGAAATTTTCGTGAGGGATCATCTTATAATTCTACCGTCGTACTAAGCAAAATAAGATGCATAAAAGATAAACATCACATGCAATCAAAATATGTGACATGATATGGCCATCATCATCTTGTGCTCATGATCTCCATCACCGAAGCAACGTCATGATCTCCATCGTCACCGGCTTGACACCTTGTTCTCCATCGTAGCGTCATTGTCGTCTCGCCAACTATTGCTTCTACAACTATCGCTAACGCACAGTGGTAAAGTAAAGCAATTACATCGCGATTGATTTCATACAATAAAGCGACAACCATAAGGCTCCTACCAGTTGCCGATAACTTTTACAAAACATGATCATCTCATACAATAATGTGTATCACATCATGTCTTGACCATATCACATCACAACATGCCCTGCAAAAACAACTTAGACGTCCTCTACTTTGTTTTTGCAAGTTTTATGTGGCTGTTACGGGCTTCTAGTAAGAACCATTCTTACGTACGCATCAAAACCACAACGATTTTTCGTCAAGTGTGCTGTTTTAACCTTCAACAAGGACCGGCCGTAGTGAAACTCGATTCAACAAAAGTTGGAGAAACAGACACCCGCCAGCCACCTGTGTGCAAAGGACATCGGTAGAACCAATCTCATGAACGCGGTCATGTAATGTCGGTCCGGGCCGCTTCATCCAACAATACCGCCGAATCAAAGTAAGAAGTTGGTGGTAAGCAGTATGACTATTATCGCCCACAATTCTTTGTGTTCTACTCGTGCATATCATCTACGCATAGACCTGGCTCGGATGGCACTATTGGGGAACATAGCATGCTATTTCAAAAAATTTCCTACGATCACGCAAGATCTATCTAGGAGATGCATAGCAACAAGTAGGGAGAGTGTGTCCACGTACCCTCGTAAACCGAAAGCGGAAGCGTTTAGTAACGCGGTTGATGTAGTCGAACGTCTTCGCGATCCAACCGATCCAAGTACCGAACGTACGGCACCTCCGTGTTCAGCAGACGTTCAGCACGATGACATCCCTCGAGCTCTTGATCCAGTTGAGGATGAAGGAGACTTCCGTCAGCACGACGGTGTGGCGACGGTGATGATGATGTTACCGGCGCAGGGCTTCGCCTAAGCACTACAATGATATGACCGAGGTGTGTAACTGTGGAGGGGGGCAACGCACACGGCTAAGAGAAGACTTGGTGTGCCTTTGGGGTGCCCCCCTCCCACGTATATAAAGGAGGGGGGAAGAGGAGGCCGGCCCAAGGGGGGGCGCGCCAAAGGGGGTAGTCCTACTTGGACTCCCGGTCCAAGGAGGATTCGCCCCCCCCCCCCTTCCAATTCCAACTAGGAGAAGGAGGGAAGGAGGAAGAAGGGAGAAGGAAAGAGGGGGCGCCACCCCCTCCTAGTCTAATTCGGACCAGCCATGGGGGGGCGTGCGGCCACCCCTTGAGGCCCTTCTCTCTTTTACACTAAAGCCCATTAAGGCCCATTACTTCCCGGAGGGGGGGGGGGTTCTTGTAACACCCGGTACTCCGAAACTCATCTGAATCAACCCGAACCATTCCGGTATCCGAATGTAACCTTCCAATATATGAATCTTTACCTCTCGACCATATCGAGACTCCTCGTCATGTCCGTGATCTCATCCGGGACTCCGAACAAACTTCGGTTCATCAAATCACATAACTCATAATACAAATCGTCATCGAACGTTAAGCGTGCGGACCCTACGGGTTCGAGAACTATGTAGACATGACCGAGATACTTCTCCGTTCAATAACCAATAGCGGAACCTGGATGCTCATATTGGCTCCTACATATTCTACAAAGATCTTTAGCGGTCAAACCGCATAACAACATACGTCATTCCCTTTGTCATCGGTATGTTACTTGCCCGAGATTCGATCGTCGGTATCATCATACCTAGTTCAATCTCGTTACCGGCAAGTCTCTTTACTCGTTCCGTAATGCATCATCCCGCAACTAACTCATTAGTCACATTGCTTGCAAGGCTTATAGTGATGTGCATTACCGAGAGGGCCCAGAGATACCTCTCCGACACTCGGAGTGACAAATCCCAATCTCGATCTATGCCAACTCAACAAACACCATCGGAGATACCTGTAGAGCATCTTTATAATCACCCAGTTACGTTGTGACGTTTGATAGCACACAAAGTATTCCTCCGGTATTCGGGAGTTGCGTAATCTCATAGTTAGAGGAACATGTATAAGTCATGAAGAAAGCAATAGAAATAAAACTAAACGATCATTATGCTAAGCTAACGGATGGGTCTTGTCCATCACATCATTCTCTAAGGATGTGATCCCGTTCATCAAATTACAACACATGTCTATGGTTAGGAAACTTAACCATCTTTGATAAACGAGCTAGTCAAGTAGAGGCATACTTGGGACACACTGTTTGTCTATGTATTCACACATGTACTAAGTTTCCGGTTAATACAATTCTAGCATGAATAATAAACATTTATCATGATATAAGGAAATATAAATAACAACTTTAATATTGCCTCTAGGGCATATTTCCTTCAAAAACAGTATAGGGAGGAGGACAGGGAAAGGGGGCGCCGGCCGGACCGAATGGGGAGGAGGGGTGGCATCGTCGGGGCAGGCCAGGTGCGCGGGGCGGCGTCGGGGCAGGGGAACGGGGCGGCGTCGAGCCAGGGGCACGGGGCGGCACTTCGCGACGGCGAGCTCGGGGCAGGGCAGGGCGAGGGCGTCGACGGCACGGGCAGCGCGTCGTGGCAGGGCAGGGAGAAGGCGTCGACGGCGAGCTCGGGCAGCCTGGCGGCGTCGATGTGCTCGGCGTCGTCCTGGGCAACTGCTAGATGAGAAGTGCAAAATTCCTAAGTGTTGTTTATATACACAAAGCATTGGTCCCGGTTGGTGGCATCAACCGGGACCAATGCCTACCTTTCGTCCCGGTTGGTGGCACCAACCGGGACTAAAGGTCTATTTTCAGCAGCCCAAAGGTCGGGAAGCAGAGAACTTTAGTCCCACCTCCAATCGGGACGAAGGTAGGAATTGGCCCCGGTTGGTGCCACCAACCGGGACGAAAGGGGGGTGCTACCGCGGCCAAAAGTTTAGTCCCACCTCGCTAGTTGAGAGGGGCTCGGGAGTGGTTTATAAGCGCCGCTGCCGCTGCCCTCTCAAGCTCCTCTCTAATGCAGGCCTACGGGCCTAAACTCACTCACTCTGCCTGTGGGCCTACTGGGCCTGCGTCCTGGCCCAACTAGCGGTTGGGTTTCTAGTCGTATGCAGGCCATGGTGGCCCAGTAGGCGGCATTTTTTTTATTTTTTTCCAGTATTTTTATTTGTTTTTTTGCTTTATTTAGTTTCTTTTGTTTCTACTTACAGCTAAATACTTAGAGTTTTTGAGTGATTCTTTTTGCTTTAGGTCAATAAAATTGAAAACTTTCTGTTAGTGCCATTTGTTTTCAAAATTGAATAGTTTAAATTTGAATTTTTTGAAATTTGTGTGAATCACTAGTTTTTGAATAACTTTACGTTAAAAATAGATTTGAGTGATTCTTTTTCCTGCTATTTAATATTAGTGTGTTTTTTCATTATATTCAATTTGGTAATTTTTAGATTATTTTACATAAATGTGTTTTAATCAAAAACGATTTTGTATTTTAGTTTGCATTAAAGTTTCTAAAAAAAATACTTTATGAAATTCTTTACTATTAATGTTTTGAACAAAAATACTTTCATAATTTTAGTTGCTAAGTTTTATATAATTTAGTTTCAAAAATACTAGAGGTTTATAAAGCTTTTTAGTTGATTCTTTTTGTTGTTGAAGAAATTATAGTTTTGTTTTAGTTGATCATAACAGAATATTTTAATTGATTCTTTTTAGTTCATTCTTTTTGCTATAGAGTTTTATAAAAAAATTAGTTCATTCTTTTTGCTATATTTCATTCTTTGAGCTAAATGACCCTGAAATTGAAAAGCACTACAAATGAACTCTGAAAAGGTGAAAGTTGGCATGGTATCATCATTTCACCCACATAGCATGTGCTAAAAAGTTGAGAGGGTTACGGCAAAAACTGGATGCACTTCGTGTAAAATGAACAATCTCATTTGAGTATCAGGGTTTCGGCCGAAAACTCATCTGTTACAAAGATATTTCATTTTTTTAACTTATTTAAACTCTAGACTTTTTGTGTGTTCAAAATGCACCATTCAAAGCCACATCATAAATTTTCAACCCTTTCTGACTTCATTTGGTATTTTTCATGCATTTACTGATTTTTTTTAGCTAAATGACCCTGAAACTGAAAAGCACTATAAATGAACTCTGAAAAGGTTGAAAGTTGGCATGGTATCATCATTTCACCCACATAGCATATGCTAAAAAGTTGAGAGGGTTACGGCAAAAACTGGATGCACTTCCTGTACAAAATGAAAAATCTCTTTCGAAGTATCAGGGTTTCGGACGAAAACTGTTACAAAAGAGATGTCATTTTTTTGGAACTTATTTGAACTCCAGACTTTTTGTGTGTTCAAAAAGCACCATTCAAAGCCACATCATAAATTTTCAACCCTTTCTGACTTCATTTATTATTTTTCATGCATTTACTGTTTTTTTGAGCTAAATGACCCTAAAATTGAAAAGCACTACAAATGAACTCTCAAAGGGTTGAAAGTTGACATGGTATCATCATTTCACCCACATAGCATGCGCTAAAAAGTTGAGAGGGTTAGGGCAAAAACTGGATGAACTTCCTGTACAAAATGGACAATCTCTTTCGAAGTATCAGGGTTTCGGACGAATACTCATCTGTTACAAATGAGGTTTTATTTTTTGAACTTATTTGAACTCCAGACTTTTTGTCTGTTCAAAATGCACCATTCAAAGCAACATCATAAATTTTCAACCCTTTCTGACTTCATTTGGTATTTTTCATGCATTTGCTGATTTTTTTGAGCTAAATGACCCTAAAATTGAAAAGCACTACAAATGAACTCTGAAAAGGTTGAAGTTGGCATGGTATCATCATTTCACCCACATAGCATGTGCTAAAAAGTTAAGAGGGTTACAGCAAAAACTGGACGCACTTCATGTACAAAATGGGCAATCTCTTTCGAAGTATCAGGGTTTCATACGAAAACTCATCTGTTACAAAAGGCATTTCATTTCTTGACATGTAACTGCAGTGATATTCTAGATCAAAGGCATCATCAGAATAGTTGTGGAAAGAAAATATTCCCTTTTTCTTCGTGTGTGTCCCTTGCTTATTGCGCCGTAACCATGGATAATCTTCATCGTTTAACAGGGTGCTTGTGTCAGCCTTGACTTTGAAGGGAGGAATTTCATGAAACTTTTCATAATCTTCAGAATTGTCTATCTTGCCCTCCACTCCCATGATGTCTCTTTTCCTTGAAAGAACTATGTGGCACTTTTGCTCATCGTATGATGTATTCGCTTTCTTATCTTTTCTTTTTTTTTGGTTTGATAGACATGTCCTTCACATAGAAAACCTGCGCCACATCATTGGCTAGGACGAATGGTTCGTCTATGAAAGTGCGTTATATCGACTAGAGGGGGGGTGAATAGGCGATTTTTACAAATTCGTCACTGAGGAATTTCAAGGTGAGGAAATTCCTAAGCGACGAACTACTTAGCAGCGGAATGAGTACTCAGATGCAAGCATAACAGAGAAGTAGCACAGTCATCATGATGAAATGAAAACAAGCACAGAGTACGAGTAGCGTAAACACAGGATAAGCAGGCTGAAGACAAACTGACTGAAGAATTTGAACTGAGGAAATTGAGAAAGTCTTCAGACAAAGTCTTCAAACAGTAATGATCAAATACATAGCAAGTATGCGAGGAAATGAAAGGGTTGAGGAAATAGAACCAGTAGCTCGGTGAAGACACTGATTTGGTAGACCAGTTCCAACTGCTGTGACAGTTGTACGTCTGGTTGGAGCGGCTAGGTATTTAAACCTGAGGACACACAGTCCCGGACACCCAGTCCTGAACACACAGTCCAGGACACCTAGTTCTCACCGTATTCTCCTTGAGCTAAGGTCACACAGACCTCGCCCAACCACTCGTGGTAAGTCTTCAGGTGACTTCCAAACCTTCACATACTCGGTCACTCGGCAATCCACAATTTCCTCTTGGATGCTCTAGACCATGACGCCTAACCGTCTGGAGGATGCACAGTCCTCAAAGGTAACAAGCGTCGGTTCCACACAGGAACAATCTCTTCAGTGATGCTCAATCACTTTGGGTTTGTAGGTGTTTGGGTTTTTGGGTTTTTCCTCACTTGATGATTTTCGCTCAAAGTCCTCGGAGGATGGGATGCTCTAAATGACAAGTGTCAATCTATCTCTCGGAGCAGCCTACCAGCTAGTGGTTGAAGGGGGCGGCTATTTATAGCCTAGGGAGCAGCCCGACATGATAAGACATAAATGCCCTTCAATGATATGACCGTTAGGTGGGTAGGATATTTGGACAGCTGGCGCGTAGCACAGCAACGGTCGGAAATTTGAGTATCAAATTCCTCAGGGCTATCATGTTCCTCACTTGTAGGCAATCCGCACTGGCGAATTCCTAACTCCTCAGTCAGAACAAATTCCTCAGAGAACAGAAGAACTTCGTCTCTGTCACTGAAGAACTTGACAGAACTGTATGAGATTTCCAATGGCTTCACTCGAAAGAATTGGGTAGGTGTAGGATTTTGAGTTGAGCATCACTTGGAAATTTTTCCTTAGTTTTACCTCGACCCCCTTTAACAGTACGGTGTTTCCAATGACTCAAGAAGAAGAAAATGAAACTATGAAAACAAAAGTCTTCACGCTTCATAGTCCTCGCATGAATATCAAGTCTTGAGGGTCACACCAATTTCTTCACTTTCAAAGTCTTCAAGAAAACCAAAGTCTTCAGTTGAAGACATTCATTTTTAGGGGTCGACATTCATCGTAAATAACAAACTCCTCATAGACTTATAGACCTGTGTACACTCACAAACACATTAGTCCCTTAACCTATAAGTCTTCAATACACCAAAATCACTAAGGGGCACTAGATGCACTTACAGTCTATGTACCCAAGATTGTTGAGATCCACTGATGTCATTCCGTACTGCAGGTCTACCTGTACTCCGCCTCCTAACAGATTGACCCATTTGAGCCGAAATAAAGGGACCTTAAAATCATGTCCATAGTCAAGTTCCCATATGTCCAATATGTAACCATAATATGTGTCCTTTCCCCTGTTGGTTGCTGCATCAAAGCGGACACCACTGTTTTGGTTGGTGCTCTTTTGTTCTTGGGCGATCATGTCAAATGTATTCCCATTTATCTCGTACCCTTTGTAAGTCAATACAGTCGAAGATGGTCCCCTGGCCAATGAGTACAGCTCATCTGCAATAGTGCTGTCACCCATGAGATGTGTTTGCAACCAACTGCCGAAAGTCCTGATGTGTTCACATGTAATCCAGTCGTCACACTACTCCGGGTGTTTGGAGCGCAGAATATTCTTGTGTTCATTGACATACGGGGTCACCAAGGTAGAATTCTGTAGAACTGTGTAGTGTGCTTGAGACCAAGAATGCCTGTCCCTACATATTATTGAGTGTTCTCCTAGCGTGCCTTTTCCAGTCAGTCTCCCCGCATACCGCGATTGAGGGAGACCAATCTTCTTAAGGTCAGGCTTGAAGACTAAACTCAAATTTCTCCCCCTTTGTCATCGAATGACCAAAAGGGACGAAAAATGAGGACTAACGCCCCTGAAGAATATCATCATGATGTCGATGGAGGAGCGCCAGCATTGTTGGGGTCGTCTGTTTAGGTAGGGCCTGCCGCAGTGTCGTTCAAGTCTTCAGCTTCATCCGTCTTGCGCGATGAAGAATATGAACTGGCAACAAGCTGAGGAACTTTAACTTTCTTGAATTTCTTCGAAGGTGGCTGGGACCAGTCAAAGTCCTATTGGAAGCCCATCTCCTTGAGTTCTTCAGCACTATGAAGATTAGACAGAATCGCCCAAGTGCGGTCAAAGACTTCATGCAAGTAGTAGTGATTCTTCTTCACAGTATTTTGAGTGACTGTCATGTTCTGAAGAATTGCACCAAACTGACGCTTGACCCACTTGTGATTTCGATCAACTTTCTGATGAAGACTAAGGAGAAGTTCACGATCAGTCATCACACGCGGAGCTGTGGCTTGAGGATGATGTTCTGAAGCTTTGGCGGCAGAATCTTGAGTTGCAGAGTCATCATTGGTGGAATAGGAAGTAGCTTTGTGAAACTGCCCATCCAATGGACAAGTACCTTCATCAATAACAGCAGCTTTGCCCTTCTCGTCAGCTAAGGAAATAGTCCGTTTGAGGACTTCAATAGGGGGCAAATAGCTGAGATGATTTTGAAAGTCAGCCATGTAATGAATTGAAGACCTTGATCTGATGAATCTCATGATCCAGGGAGCATAAGGCTTCAACTCAAAAGGTGACAGAGCAGCATTGGCCAAAGTCCTCATGAAGAAATCGTGGTAGTTGATAGGAATACCGTGAATGATATTGAACATCAGATTCTTCATAATGCCAACAACTTCTTCATCATCAGAGTTGTGGCCCTTGATTGGACTGAGGGTTTTGGTCAATATGCGATAGACTGTCCTTGGCACATAGAGCAATTCCTTGACGAGGAATTTGGTCCTTGGAGCTTGGCCTGGCTTCAAAGGCTTCATCAGCACTTGCATCAGATGATCAGATAGTTCAGGTTCAACATAGAGAAGCCTAGCACCTTCAGTGGGAGGACTGACTGGGACGGCATGAAGCAATTCAGAGGCCGGTGCTTTGAAATGAGTATTATCGGTCATCCAGTCCAATACCCATGAATTGACATCATCAACATTTCCAGTGATGTGCAGCGTGGCGAAGAATTGAAGAATGAGTTCTTCATTCCAATCGCAGATGTCGGTGCAGAAATTGAGTAACCCAGCGTCATGAAGAACACTGAGGACTGGTGTGAAGCAGGGCAGCGATTCCATATCTACATGAGGAATTTTCTCATGTTCAAAGATCTTATCCTTATCAACCAACAATGAGGAGTAGATGTTCATCTGGCTTGCAGTCCAGAAACGCTTGCGACAAAGACAAGCAGAGTCATAGGGATTGTAGTCAGTGAAGAATATGTGCTCGTTGAAGAAATCCTCAGCATTAAACTTCTGCTTCTTGGAGTGAGGGTTCTGTGGCTTGGGCTGAAGATTTATAGTTAAAGTATTCACAGCCTCTTGAGGTGTAGCCACTGGAGCCACTGGCTGAGGAATTTCAGCAGCAGCCTTGGCCTTCATTTCTTCAGACATATGTACATCAGCGCTAGTGACTGGAACTTCTTCAGGTATAGAGTGAAGTGAAGCTTGACGTTCATCAGAGCCCGTATGAATTTCTTCAGTTTGCACAGGAGACTGAGGAACATGATGTAGAGGGATTGTCAGAGGTGAATTGGGGTGATGACTTTCCCAAAAGTCATCATTCAGAATAGGTGTTGTAGACCCAATATCCACATCCTCATCTTCTTCAGTTCCTCCGACGCCTGCCTCTTCAGCTGTGAACTGAGGCATGGGCGATGATACCAGCGGAGTTGAAGGGATATTATCCACTTCAATTTCTTCATCCATCTGCTCTGTCGAAGCAGCAGAAGGAATTTCTTCATCAGATTTACTTGGAATTTCATATTCCTCACCAACGGGAATGATCTCCTTTGATGGCATGCTTGATATTGGAATAGCATCAATTGGGTTTTCAGATGAACTCCTCAAAGTCTTCAATTTCTTGGGGGCTGAAGACTCTGAAGATGCAGATGCTTTCCTTTTCTTCACAGCTGCTCACTCCGCAGCCTTGGTTTTCTTCGCTTCTGATGCAGAAGGAAGGTTGATGCTTGTCATCGGTGCAGGAGGAGCAGAGGAAATTGGTTGAGTTTCTTCAGGCACAACTGATGTAGTTGCCCTGGCTTGTTCAGATTCCTCAGGCACAGTAGCAGATGCTTCAACTGGCCTGGATTGCTCTTCAGGCGCAATATTGGAGGTTGCCCTGGCATTTTCTTCAGAGACTGGAATTTCTTCATCAGCTCTGGCGCTTTCATTTTCTTCAGCAGACTGAACAGATGTTCCAGTCTGAGGAAATTTGGGTTGCGATGAAGCTGCAACACTTGGAGTAAATCCTTTTGCCATTCTGACGAATCTGACTTTGGCACCTAGCCAATCTGCATGGAATGCATGAAATTCATCACTGAGTGCTTTGATCTCAGCCTGCATAGTCACAAGTTCTTCAGGAGACATTTTCACAACATTATTCTTCAGGAAATGCTCCTTCTTGTACTGAGCCTTCTTCACCTGCCTGGCCTTTTCAAATTTCCATTTTTCTTCATTTATGAAGGCCGTCAACATGTGACTTTGACCACGAGTGAGGTTTAATTCAGGCAAAGGTGTGTTAGGGTTCTTGTGCCATAGATCAATAAAATCAAGGATCTTCCTTGGATCCAGCATGAGGGGCACAACACTGCCTTTGGCTCTAGCGGCCCTTTATTGTCGATCTCTGATGATCTCAGCTAATTCTTCATCATCAGCTTCGTCTTCGCTTGACGGAACCTGAAAGGCGACTTGCTTCTTGTGAGGACTTGGCCTTGTGCCTCGTCCAGCAGTGGCCTTTTTCTTCAGCAAGGTCGGAGTTGTTGAAGACTGAGGTGGAGCTGAAGAACTTGCAGAGACTCCTGAAGCAATTGAGATTCCAGTAGTCCTTTGGCATGTGGCAAGATGCACAGGTGCTGAGGACTTTGCAGGAGCAGCTGAGGATTTTGCAACCGAGGGAGTTGGAGCTGCTTTTGAGGAATTTGCTTGAGGAACAGGCCGTGAGGGCTTTGCAGCTGAGGAACTTGTCTTAACAGCTGATTTCTTCAGCATAGCCTTCTTAGGCTTGATAGCAGAGGCCTCAGCGGCGGCAGCACCAAAATCTTCATTGAATTTCTTTACTGCCTCTTTAGCCACTTTGGCCAGCTTGGCTTGACGCTTAGCCCACTCCTGAGGAAATTCCTCACCTCTTCTGATGCTAGTGGGATCAGCTTCTTGGCCAGGAGCCAATGGAGGTCTTGGACATGGAGGGTTAACGGCAAATTTCTTCATGTACTTGGGAGGGACATAGCGATATACCCTCCATTCTCTTGACCATCTCCTCTCAATCTTCTGAATGCGCACTTTGCGCTGATTTTTGTTCTCCTTGCCATGAGTTGCTTCATCAGGAGTACAATATTCATCATAGATGTCATCAGGGATCTCAAAAGCAGTATTTGTTTCTGGCCTCTTTCCTCCCTTCTGAGGTCTTTTACCATCAGCCATTTTCTTCACTTGAGGGATTTGAACAATCGAATTTTCTGATGAGGTGTGCAATTTTTCTTCAAGGAACGCTGCAAATGAGTTAAGTTGATGAGAACCTAGAGATTCAGCAGCGGACATGTGTACCTGTGAACAGAATATAGGTGCGAAGAGTTTTGGAGAGGTCATATGCGTTCTCAGAAGATTTTCAAAAGTATCAAATTTGAGGAAGATGACCAGGGGTGTCTTGAGGAATTTCACTAAGCATTTTGACTTAGGTTCCAGAGTTGTGTAAATTGAAAATCCACACAATTGAGGAATCTTGAAGAAAAACGTTGCTTAGAGAAACTGATCAAGAACAGAAGCAAGTTGGTGTTTAAGAACATGAAAGTTGAAGAATAAACACCTTTTGAAGATTTTGTGGAAATCATCAGAATCAACAAGGGCAGTAAAAATAAATTTTATTTACCCTTGACAAAGAACACGACGAACTGAGAGTGGCAGTGGAGATGTTCGTCCGTTCAGATCTTCCACGCCATAACTTGGCGATGGAAAACAGCTACGGCGGCGGCAGAGTGAGGATTTCCGCGGCCGGCGTGAGTACGACGGCGACGAGGTCGAGGCAGTGAAGCTCTTCCTCACCGGCGACGATGGAGTGTAGTGGCGGCGCTAGGTCTGAGAGCTCGAGCGAGGGAGTAAGATCGAGCGGGATAAATGGGCTCTGAGGAGGGTGAGCGGTATTTATAGCAGAGGTGAAAAACCGCTCGTCCGAAGAAAATGGACAAACGTGCCCCTAACTCTTCTCATCCTAGCGACATGTGTCACCCACGAACTGTGAAGTGGAGATCGTGTTAGATCGAGGGTGAATAGATAAATCTTATCGAGGGATAAGGAACGGTTTGAACGGCAAAAGCCAAAAATTCAGATAAGAATATTTTAATGTTTCGTTCGCAAATTCTTCAGCTGTCAAGGACACAGTGAAGACTTTGAACGGGTTTCAAATAGAACGCACATGAAGAATTTGTTAACGGACTGGATTGAGTTTAGCATTGAGGGGGAACGGGTCCGATCACATTCACTTAGAAGAAACACAACTTGAAGAATTAGCAATAAGTGAATGCTGTAGAGGACACAAAACTCAAATATATATATATAGTCAATGAAGAACATAGACGGAAAGAGTGAAGATTTTGCAAAGTTGAAGAATTTGAAAATTTTAAGAATTTGCACAATGATGAAAAACTCAAATTTTGAAGATTTTCAACTTTTTGTGGTGGCGTGACCCACCGTGTAAGAATGATGATTTCAGACACCGCGTACAATTGTCGTAGGGCTCTGAGAATCAAATTCTTCATTAATTTCTTCACACTTAGAGGGTTAGTCTTCATTGATTGAAGAAAAACGTTTCTTCGTGTGTTGCACATCTAAGTCATCAATTTGCATAAGTGTTAGGATGTGTGTCCTTTTCAAAGGACATTCAAAGATTCTAAGATATTTAGCTCACACCGCAACTTGCTAAATCTCTTCTCATCGAAGGGCTTTGTGAAGATATCCACTAGCTGTTCTTCGGACTTCACGGGATCAATAGAGATGTCACCCTTCAACACATGATCTCGAAGAAAATGATGACGAATCTCGATGTGCTTTGTCTTCGAGTGCTGAACTGGGTTATGAGCAATTTTGATGGCACTCTCGTTGTCGCAGTAGAGTGGCACATTCTTCACATTGATGCCGTAGTCCTTGAGGGTTTGCTTCATCCATAGCAATTGAGCACAGCAAGAACCAGCAGCAATATACTCAGCTTCAGCAGTAGAGAGTGATACGCAGTTCTGCTTCTTCGAGGACCAACATACTAAGGATCGTCCGAGGAAATGGCATGTGCCTGAAGTTGACTTGCGGTCCACACGATCACCGGCATAGTCAGAGTCAGAATATCCAATGAGATCAAAAACCGAGCCCTTGGGATACCATAATCCAAGTGTTGGAGTGTGAGCTAGATATCGAAGAATATGTTTCACAACCTTATGGTGTGATTCCTTCGGTGTAGCTTGAAAACGGGCACACATGCAAACACTAAGCATAATATCCTGCCTAGATGCACATAGGTACAATAAAGAACCAATCATGGAGCGGTATACCTTTTGATCGAAGTCTATTCCATTTTCATCAGTGCATAGATGGCCATTTGTGGGCATAGGGATTTTGACGCCTCTGCATTCTTGCATACCGAATTTTCTCAGAACGTCCTTGACGTATTTCTCTTGAGAAATGAAAATGCCATTATGTTGTTGACGAATTTGAAGACCTAAGAAGAATTTCAATTCTCCCATCATGGACATTTGATATTCCTCACTCATCATGTAAGCAAATTCGTCACTGTAATGTTGGTTAGTACAGCCAAAGATAATATCATCAACATATATTTGGCACACGAATAATTCATCATCATAGGTTTTGGTGAAAAGAGTTGGGTCGAGTGAACCGGGTTTGAAGCCTTTCTTCATGAGGAATTCCTTCAGAGTATCATACCACGCCCGAGGGGCCTGCTTGAGGCCATAGAGGGCCTTATTGAGTCTGAAGACTTTGTCAGGATGTTTAGGGTCTTCAAAACCTGGGGGTTGAGCAACATATACTTCTTCCTCAAGCTTACCATTGAGGAATGCACTTTTCACATCCATTTGATATAAGATGATATTATGATGGTTAGCATAAGCAAGCAATATGCGAATAGCCTCAAGTCTAGAAACAGGTGCAAAAGTCTCATCGAAATCAATTCCTTCAACCTGTGTGTAGCCTTGAGCTACAAGACGAGCCTTGTTCCTCACCACTAGGCCATTTTCATCTTGCTTGTTGCGGTAGATCCATTTGCTACCGATGATATTGTGCTTGCATGGGTCCGGTCGCTTGACAAGCTTCCACACATTGTTCAGCTTGAATTGATGTAATTCCTCTTGCATTGCTTGAATCCATTCAGGCTCCCGAAATGCCTCATCAACTTTGGTGGGCTCTGTGATAGAGACGAAAGCAAAATGCCCACAAAAGTTTGATAAATGTGAAGCTTTTGAGCGAGTCAGAGGACCTGGTGCGTTGATGTCGTTGATGATTCTCTCAATCTGTACTTCATTTGCAACGCGGGGATGAGCAGGTTGACGACTTTGATTTGGCTCAGCATTTTCTTCAGACCCATTTTCTTCAGATGCGCCAGCATGCTGTTCTTCATGTTCTGGAATGATTTCTTCAGCAGATTCTTCGGTAGGAATGACATCCTCAGTAGCTTTGAACTTGATGGTTTCCTCAGGCGTCTTTTCATCTAGCACAGGAGGTAGGTGCTCTCTTTGCGAGCCGTTAGTTTCATCGAACCGCACATCTACAGTTTCAACAACCTTGTTGTGATAGGCATTGAAGACCCTGTAGGTGTGCAAGTACTTTCCGTAACCAAGCATAAAACCTTCATGTGCTTTCGGTGCAAATTTAGAATTGTGATGTGGATCTCTAATCCAGCATTTACCACCGAAGACTTTGAAATAACTCACATTGGGTTTCTTGTCAGTGAGGAGTTCATATGAGGTCTTCTTGAAGAATTTGTGAAGATATACCCTGTTGATGATGTGGCATGCAGTATCAATTGCCTCAGGCCAGAAGTGACGAGGTGTCTTGTATTCATCAAGCATGGTGCGAGCCATCTCAACAAGAGTCCTGTTCTTGCGCTCCACAACGCCATTCTGCTGAGGAGTGTATGGGGCAGATAGCTCATGAGTAATACCAAGTTCATCGAGATAGTCATCAAGACCAGTATTCTTGAACTCAGTCCCATTGTCACTACGTATATGCTTGATCTTCACGCCGAAATTCGTTGAAGCCCTTGAGGAAAATCGTCTGAAGACTTCCTGCACTTCAATTTTGTAAGTAATGACATGCACCCATGTGTAACGAGAATAGTCATCAACAATGACAAAGCCATATAGAGATGCTGCATTTGTTAGTGTGGCATAATGAGTAGGGCCAAAGAGATCCATATGAAGCAATTCAAAAGGACGAGAAGTAGTCATGATAGTCTTCGAGGGGTGCTTGGCTCTGGTCATCTTTCCAGCCTCACAAGCCCCACAAAGATGATCTTTGAGGAATTTGACACCCTCGATGCCAATGACGTGCTTTTTCTTCACGAGCGTGTGTAAGTTCCTCATGCCAGCATGACCCAGTCGTCGATGCCATAGCCAGCCTTCTGAAGCTTTAGCAAGTAGACAAGTGGCAGGCTGTGGTCTTGCAGAGAAATCAACAATATACAAGTCTCCTCTCCTAAAGCCTTCGAAGACTTTGGAATTGTCAGATTCCATGAGCACTAAGCAACGATATTTGCCAAAGACAACAACCATATCAAGATCACAAAGCATTGAGACAGACATGAGGTTGAATCCGAGGGACTCGACAAGCATGACTTTATCCATGTGTCGATCCTTTGAGATTGCAACCCTACCTAGACCCAATACCTTGCTTTTGCCTTTGTCAGCGTAGGTGATATGCTTCAAGTGTGATGGAGATAAAGGAGTGTTCATCAGTAAGCTCTTGTCACCGGTCATGTGATTTGTACATCCACTATCGAGGACCCACTCAGTAGCTTTGGGTAAATCATCCTGCAGATGAATTAGTGCATCTTACGAACCCATATACTTCAGAGTGAAGAATATGACATCAAATTCGTCAGACATATTTCATCAATTAAAGCAACATATGTATATATAGCAATGTGAGGACGTGAGAAATGAATAAATCATTTCTTCATGATTAGCTTGCGTCCTTTCAAGCATTTCAGGTCTCCAGCAAATTCTTTAGACGATTTAGTTCGTCTAGAGACCTGACCCTGCATAAGAGATTAGTTCCTTTTCTTCACCACCCACATCTGGAGGGGTGGCAAAGAGTTCATCATTCTGCGAGCTCGATAAGAGAAAGGTGGCATAGACGCCAGACCACTTCGTTTCACATAAGAGGGGTTAGGGTAAGCATATGAATAAGCAGAGAAATTCTTCGAGGACTTATGAACATAATGATTTGAAGAATAATGCATATATTCATAGCCCTTAGGCTTTCCCTGCGAAACAGAAGTGTTAGCACGATGATGTTCATGTGAGGACTTTGATCCATGTGAGTAATTTGATCCATATGAAGACTTTGGTTCATATGAAGAATTTGATCTGGGGTTCTTATTCTTCACAGGTGGTGTCATGAGGACATTCACCTGAAGACTTTCAAGGCACTTTTTGGGAACCCAGATTTTCTTCATAGGGGGACCATTCCTGCAGTTAGATCCAACATATCTAGCAAATACCTCACCATTCTGATTTTTGAACAGTTTATTGTTGGAGTCAAATGACTCATCAGATGAATATGATGATTCACCAGTAAAGCCAGATAAAGTGGATGGATCTACGGGAGGTCCCTTCGCAGCAACCCATGAGGTTTTGGGATACTGCTCCGGTTTCCAGTAGGTTCCATCAGCATTGAGTTTCCTCTCAAAGGCAATACCCTCTTTCCTAGGGTTCCTGTTCAAGATCTGCTTTTTGAGCACATCACAAAGAGTCTGATGCCCTTTGAGGATTTTGTACATGCCTGTCACATACAATTCCTTCAACCCTGCATTTTCGTCAGTGATACTAGTGGTATCCTCAGATGTGGAATTTGTGACTACAGAGATAGTTGAAGAATTTGCAGCAATGGAAGCATTTGAACATTCAGGTGAAGAATTAGCTGTTTCACGTTTAATGCATTTCAAGCATGGTGGAATAAATTCTTCCTGAGCGGAACTGATCTTTTGAGCAAGCAAAGAATCATTTTCCTTCTGAAGATCTTCATGACTAACCCTTAGCTTCTCAAGATCTTGCTTTCTTTGAAGAAATTCATAAGAAAGCTTCTCATGATCGGCTAGGAGAGTTTCATGACGACCTTGAAGGTTGTCAAACTTAGACTGTAGTTGCTGAAGATTATCAGTCAGTGTTTGAGTTCGATCCATTTCCTCACCTAACAGATCATCGCTTTTGTCTAGCATATTTTGAACCTTTTCCAAAGCCTTTTGTTGTTTAACATCAATATTAGCAAGTTTGGAATAGCTGGGTTTGAGGTTATCATCAGATTCATCCTCACTTGATTCAGAGGAGGGATATTTGAGTACCTTGGCACCTTTTGCCATGAAGCAATAGGTGGGAGCATAGTCATCGTTGCCGTCATCAGCAGTGTTGGGGAAGCCATTTTCCTTAGTGTTGAAGATGGACTTGCTAACGTAAGCAGTAGCGAGGGCTAGGCTCGCCACACCAGAGTCTGACTCCTCAGATGCCTCCTCTTCCTCATGTTCCTCAGATTCAGCTTCAGAGTCCATTTCCTTGCCAATGAATGCCCGAGCTTTCTTGGAGCTGCTCTTCTTGTGAGATGAAGACTTTGAAGATCTTGACGATGAGGACTTTGAAGATTTCTTCTTCCTCTTAGAGTCATCTGAACTATCATCCTTGTATTTCTTCTTCTTTGATTCCTTCTCCCACTGAGGACAATCAGTAATGTAGTGACCAGGTTTCTTGCATTTATAGCAAGTTCTCTTCTTGTAATCACGGGATGAGGGATCTGATTTCATGTCATCACCTCTTGAGGATTTTCCAAATTGGCCACGTCTAGAGAACTTCTGGAATTTCCTCACGAGCATTGCTAGCTCCTGACTCAGTTCTTCAGGATCACCAAGGCTGCTACCAGAATCTGCATCTTTAGATTCAGAGACTGCCTTGGCTTTCAGTGCACGAGATCTACCATAGCTAGGTCCGTAGAGATCTCTCTTCTCAGCTAGTTGGAATTCATGAGTATTTAGCCTCTCGAGGATATCAGCAGGATCAAGTGACTTGTAGTCACCACGTTCATGAATCATCAGTGCCAGTGTATCGAATGAAGAATCGAGTGACCTCAGCAATTTCTTCACCACCTCATGGTCGGTGATGTCAGTGGCACCCAGTGCTTGAAGCTCGTTTGAAATGTCAGTGAGGCGATCAAAGGTTTGCTGAACATTTTCGTTGTCGAGTCTTTTGAAGCGGTTGAAGAGATTGCGAAGAACGTCAACTCGAGAGTCACGTTGAGTTGAGACTCCTTCGTTGACCTTGGACAGCCTATCCCAGATAAGCTTAGCTGTCTCCAAAGCACTCACTCTGCCATACTGCCCTTTGCTCAGATGGCCACATATGATATTCTTCGCTTGAGAGTCGAGTTGCTTGAATCTCTTCACATCAGCAGCGTTTACGGAAGGAGTGACAGAGGGAACACCCTTTTCCACAACATACCAGAGGTCGTTGTCAATTGCCTCAAGATGCATGCGCATCTTGTTCTTCCAGTAGGGGTAGTCTGTCCCATCGAAGGTAGGACACCCAGCTGAGACTTGATCATGCCTGCAGTCGACATAACTAAAACTCCAGGTGGTTAAACCAAAATCACACAAAACAAGGGAGTACCTTGCTCTGATACCAATTGAAAGTGCGTTATATCGACTAGAGGGGGGGTGAATAGGCGATTTTTACAAATTCGTCACTGAGGAATTTCAAGGTGAGGAAATTCCTAAGCGACGAACTACTTAGCAGCGGAATGAGTACTCAGATGCAAGCATAACAGAGCAGTAGCACAGTCATCATGATGAAATGAAAACAAGCACAGAGTACGAGTAGCGTAAACACAGGATAAGCAGGCTGAAGACAAACTGACTGAAGAATTTGAACTGAGGAAGTTGAGAAAGTCTTCAGACAAAGTCTTCAAACAGTAATGATCAAATACATAGCAAGTATGCGAGGAAATGAAAGGGTTGAGGAAATAGAACCAGTAGCTCGGTGAAGACACTGATTTGGTAGACCAGTTCCAACTGCTGTGACAGTTGTACGTCTGGTTGGAGCGGCTAGGTATTTAAACCTGAGGACACACAGTCCTGAACACACAGTCCAGGACACCTAGTTCTCACCGTATTCTCCTTGAGCTAAAGTCACACAGACCTCGCCCAACCACTCGTGGTAAGTCTTCAGGTGACTTCCAAACCTTCACATACTCGGTCACTCGGCAATCCACAATTTCCTCTTGGATGCTCTAGACCATGACGCCTAACCGTCTGGAGGATGCACAGTCCTCAAAGGTAACAAGCGTCGGTTCCACACAGGAACAATCTCTTCAGTGATGCTCAATCACTTTGGGTTTGTAGGTGTTTGGGTTTTTGGGTTTTTCCTCACTTGATGATTTTCGCTCAAAGTCCTCGGAGGATGGGATGCTCTAAATGACAAGTGTCAATCTATCCCTCGGAGCAGCCAACCAGCTAGTGGTTGAAGGGGGCGGCTATTTATAGCCTAGGGAGCAGCCCGACATGATAAGACATAAATGCCCTTCAATGATATGACCGTTAGGTGGGTAGGATATTTGGACAGCTGGCGCGTAGCACAGCAACGGTCGGAAATTTGAGTATCAAATTCCTCAGGGCTATCATGTTCCTCACTTGTAGGCAATCCGCACTGGCGAATTCCTAACTCCTCAGTCAGAACAAATTCCTCAGAGAACAGAAGAACTTCGTCTCTGTCACTGAAGAACTTGACTGAACTGTATGAGATTTCCAATGGATTCACTCGAAAGAATTGGGTAGGTGTAGGATTTTGAGTTGAGCATCACTTGGAAATTTTTCCTTAGTTTTACCTCGACCCCCTTTAACAGTACGGTGTTTCCAATGACTCAAGAAGAAGAAAATGAAACTATGAAAACAAAAGTCTTCACGCTTCATAGTCCTCGCATGAATATCAAGTCTTGAGGGTCACACCAATTTCTTCACTTTCAAAGTCTTCAAGAAAACCAAAGTCTTCAGTTGAATACATTCATTTTTAGGGGTCGACATTCATCGTAAATAACAAACTCCTCATAGACTTATAGACCTGTGTACACTCACAAACACATTAGTCCCTTAACCTATAAGTCTTCAATACACCAAAATCACTAAGGGGCACTAGATGCACTTACAGTCTATGTACCCAAGATTGTTGAGATCCACTGATGTCATTCCGTACTGGAGGTCTACCTGTACTCCGCCTCCTAACAGATTGACCCATTTGAGCCAAAATAAAGGGACCTTAAAATCATGTCCATAGTCAAGTTCCCATATGTCCAATATGTAACCATAATATGTGTCCTTTCCCCTGTTGGTTGCTGCATCAAAGCGGACACCACTGTTTTGGTTGGTGCTCTTTTGTTCTTGGGCGATCGTGTAAAATGTATTCCCATTTATCTCGTACCCTTTGTAAGTCAATACAGTCGAAGATGGTCCCCTGGCCAACGAGTACAGCTCATCTGCAATAGTGCTGTCACCCATGAGATGTGTTTGCAACCAACTGCCGAAAGTCCTGATGTGTTCACATGTAATCCAGTCGTCACACTACTCCGGGTGTTTGGAGCGCAGAATATTCTTGTGTTCATTGACATACGGGGTCACCAAGGTAGAATTCTGTAGAACTGTGTAGTGTGCTTGAGACCAAGAATGCCTGTCCCTACATATTATTGAGTGTTCTCCTAGCGTGCCTTTTCCAGTCAGTCTCCCCGCATACCGCAATTGAGGGAGACCAATCTTCTTAAGGTCAGGAATGAAGTCAACACAAAACCCAATGACCTCCTCTGTTTGATGGCCCGTGGAGATGCTTCCTTCTGGCCTAGCACGGTTACGAACATATTTTTTTAAGACTCCCATGAACCTCTCAAACGGGAACATATTGTGTAGAAATACAGGGCCCAGAATGGCAATCTCGTCGACTAGATGAACTAGGACGTGCATCATGATATTGAAGAAGGATGGTGGGAACACCAGCTCGAAACTGACAAGACATTGCACTAAATCACTCCTTAACCTTGGTAGGATTTCTGGATTGATTACCTTCTGAGAGATTGCATTGAGGAATGCACATAGCTAAACAATGGCTAATCGAACGTTTTCCGGTAGAAGCCCCCTCACTACAACCGGAAGCAGTTGCGTCATAATCACGTGGCAGTCATGAGACTTTAGGTTCTGGAACTTTTTCTTTGCCATATTTATTATTCCCTTTATATTCGACGAGAAGCCAGACGGGACCTTCATACTGAGCAGGCATTCAAAGAAGATTTCCTTCTCTTCTTTGGTAAGAGCGTAGCTGGCAGGCCCTTCATACTGCTTTGGATGCATGTCGTCTTTTTCGTGCAGAAGTTGCTGGTTCTCCCGTGCCTCCGGTGTATCTTTTGTCTTCCCATACACGCCCAAGAAGCCTAGCAGGTTCACGCAAAGATTCTTCGTCACGTGCATCACGTCGATTGCAGAGCGGACCTCTAGGTCTTTCCAATAGGGTAGGTCCCAAAATATAGATTTCTTCTTCCACATGGGTGCGCGTCCCTCAGTGTCATTCGGAACAGATAGTCCGCCGGGACCCTTTCCAAAGATTACATGTAAATCATTTACCATATCATGTATGTGATCACCAGTACGGACGGCGGGCTTCTTCCGGTGATCTGCCTCACCTTTGAAATGCTTGCCTTTCTTTCGACAATGATGGTTGGTCGGAAGAAATCGACGATGTCCCAGGTACACATTCTTCCTGCATTTGTCCAAATATATATTTTCAGTGTCATCTAAACAGTGCGTGCATGCGTGGTATCCCTTGTTTGTCTGTCCTGAAAGGTTACTGAGAGCAGGCCAATCATTGATGGTTACAAACAGCAACGCATGTTGGTCAAATTCCTGCTGGTCGTGCTCATCCCACACACGTAGACCTTTTCCATTACACAGCTGTAAAAGTTCTTCAAGTAATGGTCTTAGGTACACATCTATGTCGTTGCCGGGTTGCTTAGGGCCTTGGATGAGCACTGGCATCATAATGAACTTCCGCTTCATGCACAACCAAGGAGGAAGGTTATAGATACATAGAGTCACGGGCCAGGTGCTATGATTGCTGCTCTGCTCCCCAAAAGGATTAATGCCATCCGCGCTTAAACCAAACCATACTTTCCTTGCGTCACCTGCAAAGTCCCCCCACGTTCTCTCGATTTTTCTCCACTGCGAGCCGTCAGCGGGTGCTCTCAACTTCCCATCTTTCTTACGGTCCTCTTTGTGCCATCGCATCAACTTGGCATGCTCTTTGTTTCTGAACAGACGATTCAACCGTGGTATTATAGGAGCATTCCACATCACCTTGGTAGGAACCCTCTTCCTGGGGTGCTCACCCTCAACATCACCAGCGTCATCTCTGTAGGGTAACGCAGCAGAAAACCAAAAATTTCCGACCTACACACCAGCCCAGGACCACTATGGAGACTGCATACAAGGTTTGATCATTTTTGTTACCAACTCGTAGCGCAGCGGAAGCAGAGTCGATGACGATCGGTGATGCAGATCCCCGCAGCTAGGATTTACAACCTCCCAACCGCGAGGATGTATACCCTCGTCTTCCCTTCGGACAGCCCTCCAGGAGGTGGTCGAACAGTCCCCCGGACGATGTCGCGGACAGCCCTTCGGGAGGACCTTCGAAACTCGAACGGTCACTCGGACAGCCCTTCGAGAGGACTCACAGAACTCGGACCGTCACTTGGACAGCCCTTCGGGAGGCACTCTCGAACAGCCCCTCGGGCACTAAGATCGAAACTACGACCTCTCTACAGAGTTGCACACATACGGTGTCATCTATCCGGCAGGGCTTCGCCGTCCAGAACTAGTTCCCACCGGAACCCAGACAGCCTTTCGGCTCTACGAAACTATTTCGCGGGGAGGGAGAGAGAAGCCAGATCATTGCAATGGCACTTGTATGTGAGAAGGAGTGAGTCTTTAGGCAGCCCCCTCCACCCCTATTTATAGGCCAAGCCCAAGGGTGGCTTCTCCAAGAAGCCAAGGGGAAAAATACCAAAGGACCCTCAAGGTGGCTTCTCCAAGAAGCCACCCAAAAAGCACTTTCACTATTCACGACGACATTTTTCAGCGTCCGTTCGAACTGAAAATATTTATGTGGGCTTAGAACATTTCCAGTACCCACTAAAATAATTTTCAATGCATTCTGGAACAATTCCAGATTTGTGATTTTCATCTGCGAAAAGCATCTGAAGTGGTTCCGGCAGCTCCGGAACATTTCCGGTTTTTCTTCCAGAAAATTCCCAAAAGTTTCCAGAATGATTCTGGCACCCTCCAAGAATTATCGGGCATGTGCCGAAACCAATTTGACTTTATGGTATCCTCTGAAACAACTTTTCAGTTTCACCAGAACTCATCCGGTGACCTCTCTCTGCGGAACTTTTCCGCTGTCCGAAACTTTTTCGGTGATTTTCTCTCAGACTCCCTGTCTAGTATTCAGCAGATAGATGACCCTGAAGCGTGTGACCCTATAGGTTCGGTGAAGTATAGAAATGACACGAAACCCCATCCGATCAATGATCAACATCGGAGCCGTGGACACCCATATTGACCCCTATACCCACACGAATGAATATTCGAGTGAACCTCCAGTTGTCGTGTGCTATTCCTGTTGCTTCGCGATATGTTACAAATACCCGAGGTGAGACATGTTGGCATTCCCATGGATCAACAACTTGTCCACTATGCTAGTTACCTCGTTACCGGTATTGTTCTCTTTTCTCGTTACCGTGTTCCGGCATCCCCGTGATCAAATCACAAAGTGTCTGGCCAGACGATGATGGATACCGTAACACCGAGAGGGCCCAGAGATATCTCTCCATCGTCGGAGGAGCAAATCCCAATCTTGAGCTATCAAGTTACTTAACATACTTTCCCATGAACCCGTAAGCCGCCGTAATAGCCATCCAGTTACGGATGACGTTTAACAAACCCCAAAGTTCATGAATCAAGCATGAAGAAACTCGATACTCTCATGGTCTGAGGAATCATGCAAACGTTAACCATCTCTGTGTTATTAACCATTAACTTGTGACGAAAGAATCTCATAGCATAACATCAATCGGGTCGATTCAACACAAATGTTCTTCTAACACTGTGCCCTCAAAGTTGCTGGCATAGACATGCCCATGATCAGGAAAACAGAACCATCATGCAACACTTGAGCTAGTCTTAGAGGCCAGACTAGGAATACATTTTACCGTTTATTATCCCACACGTGCATATGAGTCTTCCTCCAAGCCTCGTTTTATTTGCAGACTCGAGAACCATAGCAGTTATAGCATGGAACATAAACCTAATTATGAACAGGGAGATAATCAATAACATTTATTATTGCCTCTAGGGCATATCTCCTATAGACTCCCATTTGCACTAGAGTCAATAATCTAGTTAATGCTAATGCACTTCACACCTGTGGCACACCGGTGTAGATATGCTTCGCATGTGGTATAGCCTGATGTCCAACGGATCTGATGACTTCAGCTCCGTGTGTATCTTTGCGTATCCTCGCGTTTTCACGCTTTCACAAAATTCATATTTTGTGTGGACTTGGCTTCGTATGTAAGTGAATCACAGGTCGAACCTGGATTCCTCAAACTGAGTTATGGAGCAACGACCTGCAGTAGTGTCCCATTGACCAAAGCCTTCTTGGAACCATACTAAGTTCATGAATGAACTATATGATTCAACATCTTGTTTGTTGCTTTTAAAAGCGGCAACATACTTACCCTTTGTTATAGAATTTGCCACAGTAACTAGTTTGAACAATTCCAACTAACTGTGCCACCATGTCGTGTATAACACAAAAACCCTCAATTTAAATCGAAGATCGCATGGAGAAAAGATGAAGACTTTATCGATGTAACCTTTTACAACGAACTCTTCATGATCTCCGTTTGCGAGAAAACTTGTCATTAGTACCACTGTTGCACTCAATGACCCTTTTTCACTGTTGTCCTATGATCAGTACTTTTGATCACTTTGGTATCTATACTCGCAACACCTTGGGAGTATCGGACATATCTGGTTGTTTTACATACCATGGAATACATGATTAATCCAAACACAAGAGTGTGTGGAATCTCCATCATGTATTTTGCTCATCAGTGTTTTGGGACACCGAGTCTTGCAAAAACTCTTTCCATGTGGCTTCGGCAAGAATCACTCCTTGGCCTTTTAATGCTAAAAGATTTTAGCATCTTGTCAATATGTATTCATTGCTTAGCCCCATTAGGTAAATCTATCTCCATAGATTATCATGCCTAATATCAAGGCTATTTAGCCCAAGCACTTTATCGAAAAAACTATTTTCAAATTAACAATGTATCAAGGCTATTTTCAAACTATTTTCAAGTCCTAATTCGTGTCAAGAAATTTATTTCCAATTAACAATGTGTCAAGCACACAACGTTTTTTAGAAATTTTATTATGCTCCCACTTACTTTCTTGAATCATAAGCATCTTCTTTACCCATTGTTGAAGTCAAACCCCTTTGACCATTTCATCAAAACACGAAGATTCCAACTCCATTTTGCTCTCTTCTGTACATTGCTGGAACTCTGAAGTTTGCATACTTACTAGCATCCTCTGGAATGACAAAATACCTTGGACTGTAACACATGCAAGTCTTTGGTTTTATTTCCATCAGATGGAAATCCTTTTGTCATCCTTTGTTTCATATCTCATGATTTGAAATATGTATTAATTGCTAGTTCAACCCGAACCGACTTTAAGCATCGCTACGGTGAAACAACCTCATCGTAGTCAACTCCTTGAACTTGTATATTGCAACAAGTCGAGCTTTATGGATAAAACATTTTTACCCGTATCAGTTTTTAGTTCCATAAAATTCGTTAGACTCTAAGTCTTCCGAAAGGTGTATCAAGGTTTTAATCTTGAAACATTTATATGGAGACTATCTCGGATTGTATTGGCATTTAGCCAATTCCGGAGTCAGGGCCCATCAACGCTTCCTTGTGTATCGTAGGTATACTGTTGTCTAACAATAATATCTCGTTTGCGCACCTGAGAGGTTTGCACGAGCCTTGCCTACGTGGTTCAGCTGCAAGTTCGACTGAAGTCCATACATTTTATTGTAGAGACTTCCGTATCAGTCGCAGTAGGAAACTCCGGAATTACTTCCAAGGTCTCTTTCCTTTGACCTGATGATGAAGATACTGTTTACCTCGTCGAGTTGCACTATTCTCCCACTCACCTTTTTGAAAGAACCATTTTCTTCAAAAAGCATACCGTTCTTTGTGGCAAACCTATTTGCCTCGGCATTGTGAGGGAGGAATACCCAACATTTTGGGATAACCTACAAAGTAGAACTTGTCTGATTTGGAATAGGTTTGTAACCTTTTACACAAGCCCCATATTCCAAATGTTTAAGAAAAGATATAACATGGTTGGGCGTACCATACCATGGCGTCATTTCAACAGACCTGATGGAGCTCTTTTCAGTGTAAAAGCCGTAGTCTCTAAAGCATCACTCTTTAAAAGGGATAATGGCAAATTTATATATGTCATCTTTGATCTTACCATGTCATAAATGGTTTGATTACATCTTCGCGGACTTTCCACATGCAATGGTGTTCCGGGAGGTGCAAGTTATGAAACTACTTTCACAACTCATCAGACATTCGCTAAACTTGTAACTCAAATATTCCTTTCTGCAATCGAATTGTAGAAACATAATTTTCTTGTTACAATAACCATCTACTTCATTTTTTAAAACCTTTCGAATGAATTCAAAAGATCCAGACTTACGTCTCATCAAGTAAATATCCACATATCTACTTGAGTCATTTCTGAACATAGATAAATCCACTACTAACAACATTTATCGGACTACACCCATCAAATGTATGATCACCAATAAGTTTGTTGTCTGTTCCTTATGGCCTGTGAACGGTATTTCAGTCACTTCACTTTTCGGAGGAAAGTTGCAAGTGTCAGATGATTCAAAATCAAAGGACTTCAAAAATCCATCATAATGGAATTTATCCATGCGGGTTTCTCCAATGTGACCAAATGTAGTGCCACACTTGTGTGGTATTCTCTTAGTCTTGCGACATTTAGCGTCAGTGTTATGGATGTATCATATTACTATCAATATTCATAACATACATCCCATCTGGATGGAAGCATGGCTCTAAATGTTATTCATAACACTGAACAACAATTGTTCTTTTATGTACAACCCTTTTGCAACAACATTGTGCAAGGGGCTAGAGTGTAAAACTCTAAAATGAATTATGAAAGTAAATCCAGAGGTAATATATTAATATCATTATTCATAACATACATCTCATTCTCAATGAAAGTATGGCCCTTATGTTATTCATAACTTCGAACATAAAAAGTTCTCTTATGAACAACCTTCTTGCAAGATACCTTATGCAATGGGCTAGAGTTTAAAACTCTAAATGAATTATGAAAATAAATATAGACAGTAATACACCAATGGAAGGTATAGTAACATTTACTATGTTCCCTGTGTATACCTAAACCTCATTCCTGGCTAGTTTTTCAGGGCATAGTAGTTCTTACATCGAGTTGCAACAGAAAGCAATCGAGTGGGTATCTTTGTGATTAACTCACAATACCCAAGAATTAGTGATTAACAATTTAATCATAATTCCCAAGAACTATATCTTTGACCAGCCTTCTATACATCAAAAACTTGTATGACATTCATACATGAGCTGGATATTCAGTCTTCTTTCTTTTTGCCTTTATACTTCTAACAGTTTAACTTTTAGTATTTCTCCTACTTCCAGAAGAAGCACCCAACTTAAGAGTGGCGTTAGCCCCGGACTTCCTAGGCGTGAAAGTTTCACTAACACCCTTCAGACACTTCCTTTCTCTTTAAGTTGTTGTTTTCTTCACCTTTCATCATATGATAGGCGTTCTTCTGGATCCCTCTCTTATCAGTCTAATGCATAGTAAACTCCTTTACTAATAGTTTGCTAACAAACATTGCTTTGGATATCTCATATCTTTTAGCCTTTGTCTGTCTCTGAAAATGATTTTCAGATTCCATGAATATCACATAACTATCCAAACTTTTGAAGTTCGGGTCTCATGGAAGTAAACATATTGCACTTGATTGAAAACGGAATTCTAGCTTTTGGGTCGAAGGACGAGAGTCACATGATCCATAGCATAAGAGAGAGAATACTGAAAGTATGCGATAGGATAAAGTCCTTCTTGGCACACTTGAGGACAATCCTCACATTACGTTACCAACCGTAAAGTATTAACCAGATATTTAACAGCTATTCAATTTTAACAGGGAAGGTGGAAACGCGAGCCATTATTCTACAACTATTAAGCAAATCACACTTAGACAATGTTCAAAATTAATTGCACTGAGAATTAAAAGAATTAATTCTACAGCGCGCTCCCACTCAAATCAATATCTCTCATAATTGATTGCGAGTGATTCAAGATCCGCATTTCAATTCAACGCCATTGATGGTAGCATCACTGATGACGAAAATCTCAATCGGTAGGCAAACTTGCCAATCACATCTCTATGTGACTCTTGTTCTTCTTTCGATGCGTGTGTTCCGAGCTCATGACATTCATGCCTGAACTTCAAGACAACCAAGTGATCTCGCTGCGAGGTCTCAACTCACCCGCCTCACACATCCCTAATCGTTCGTACCCATGGTAGCATGTGATACCCCGAAAAGTTAGGTGCCGTGACGGTGCTACACTTGGGAGAACACTAACTACTTGATATTTTTGTGAGAGATCACCCTAATAAAAGCGACTACCGCGCAATCAAGAAGGGTGCAACATAAGGGATAAACATCTCAGGCAATTCACAATAGCATGATATGGTATAGCCCTTTCTGACGGAGAAGTCTTGTATTCCTTCGTCTTCGGCATTCACGTCGGTGATCACCTTCGCGAAGATTGCCAGCACCTTGTCGATGCAGCAGATAATATTGCTATCTCTATAGCTAATAAAATAATGCATTACACAAGGTTGACACACAGGTCATTTAAAGTGCAATCATATGGCTCCAGCCATCATGCCGAATCATGACACGCAGGTCATGTTAATCAATTTACATTATATAGTCATCTCATACATAATCAAATTATTATGAGCACCGCTATACCACATCACATGCACATGTAAACCCTCCTGCAAAACCAAGTTAGACGCCTCTAATTGGTTCATGCAAAAAACTAGTTTTTCGTGGCTTCTAAGGTTTCGAAACAAACCGAAGCTACCAACGTCCATCATCAAGTATGATAATTCAAGTCGCTAGATTAACTTTCCAGGGTGTATGAAAACCGAGATAATAAAATCTCAAGCCCCATACTAAACTTCGTCATACGCATGACCCCCGTGCAGATCATATCTGCATTGCCCTTTTGTCTGCGAAATTTCATCTTTCTTTTTAACTATGATGGAATTCAATGAACTGTTAGCACTTCGTTGATCAATCAGGATCGCGGATTGCCAGAACATTGAAACTCCACCATGCTGTTATCAAGATCAGAAATATGCAAATTCCAGGGAAGCAACAAGAACCTCGGGTAACAGATTTCATCTGCTACCCGCACAAATAATTTTCAGTAATAGAACTCATCTACTACCTAATTATATTGTGCAACACCCATACATCACTATGTATTCTAGATCGCAACCTGCATCAACGCATAAAACGGCTCTGATACCACTGTAGGGTAACGCAGCAGAAAACCAAAAATTTCCGACCTACGCACCAGCCCAGGACCACTATGGAGACTGCATACAAGGTTTGATCATTTTTGTTACCGACTCGTAGCGCAGCGGAAGCAGAGTCGATGACGATCGGTGATGCAGATCCCCGCAGCTAGGATTTACAACCTCCCAACCGCGAGGATGTATACCCTCGTCTTCCCTTCGGACAGCCCTCCAGGAGGTGGTCGAACAGTCCCCCGGACGATGTCGCGGACAGCCCTTCGGGAGGACCTTCGAAACTCGAACGGTCACTCGGACAGCCCTTCGAGAGGACTCACGGAATTCGGACCGTCACTTGGACAGCCCTTCGGGAGGCACTCTCGAACAGCCCCTCGGGCACTAAGATCGAAACTACGACCTCTCTACAGAGTTGCACACATACGGTGTCATCTATCCGGCAGGGCTTCGCCGTCCAGAACTAGTTCCCACCGGAACCCAGACAGCCTTTCGGCTCTACGAAACTATTTCGCGGGGAGGGAGAGAGAAGCCAGATCATTGCAATGGCACTTGTATGTGAGAAGGAGTGAGTCTTTAGGCAGCCCCCTCCACCCCTATTTATAGGCCAAGCCCAAGGGTGGCTTCTCCAAGAAGCCAAGGGGAAAAATACCAAAGGACCCTCAAGGTGGCTTCTCCAAGAAGCCACCCAAAAAGCACTTTCACTATTCACGACGACATTTTTCAGCGTCCGTTCGAACTGAAAATATTTATGTGGGCTTAGAACATTTCCAGTACCCACTAAAATAATTTTCAATGCATTCTGGAACAATTCTAGATTTGTGATTTTCATCTGCGAAAAGCATCTGAAGTGGTTCCGGCAGCTCCGGAACATTTCCGGTTTTTCTTCCAGAAAATTCCCAAAAGTTTCCAGAATGATTCTGGCACCCTCCAAGAATTATCGGGCATGTGCCGAAACCAATTTGACTTTATGGTATCCTCTGAAACAACTTTTCAGTTTCACCAGAACTCATCCGGTGACCTCTCTCTGCGGAACTTTTCCGCTGTCCGAAAGTTTTTCGGTGTCCAAAACTTTTTCGGTGATTTTCTCTCAGACTCCATGTCTAGTATTCAGCAGATAGATGACCCTTAAGCGTGTGACCCTATAGGTTCGGTGAAGTATAGACATGACACGAAACCCCTTCCGATCAATGATCAACATCGGAGCCGTGGACACCCATATTGACCCCTATACCCACACGAATGAATATTCCAGTGAACCTCCAGTTGTCGTGTGCTATTCCTGTTGCTTCGCGATATGTTACAAATACCCGAGGTGAGACATGTTGGCATTCCCGTGGATCAACAACTTGTCCACTATGCTAGTTACCTCGTTACCGGTATTGTTCTGTTTTCTCGTTACCGTGTTCCGGCATCCCCGTGATCAAATCACAAAGTGTCTGGCCAGACGATGATGGATACCGTAACACCGAGAGGGCCCAGAGATATCTCTCCATCGTCGGAGGAGGAAATCCCAATCTTGAGCTATCAAGTTACTTAACATACTTTCCCATGAACCCGTAAGCCGCCGTAATAGCCATCCAGTTACGGATGACGTTTAACAAACCCCAAAGTTCATGAATCAAGCATGAAGAAACTCGATACTCTCATGGTCTGAGGAATCATGCAAACGTTAACCATCTCTGTGTTATTAACCATTAACTTGTGACGAAAGAATCTCATAGCATAACATCAATCGGGTCGATTCAACACAAATGTTCTTCTAACACTGTGCCCTCAAAGTTGCTGGCATAGACATGCCCATGATCTGGAAAACAGAACCATCATGCAACACTTGAGCTAGTCTTAGAGGCCAGACTAGGAATACATTTTACCGTTTATTATCCCACACGTGCATATGAGTCTTCCTCCAAGCCTCGTTTTATTTGCAGACTCGAGAACCATAGCAGTTATAGCATGGAACATAAACATAATTATGAACAGGGAGATAATCAATAACATTTATTATTGCCTCTAGGGCATATCTCCTACAATCTCGTCTGATCATATACCGCAATGTGAAGACAGGGTGAAGCGTCGACTGATGGGACGGCCCCTTTTTCCGTCCCCAAGATGCTAAGGGACACATAAGCGGAGCATTTAATGCGTTTGTCCTAAGATGTCAATGATAAGCATGTAAACACTGTAGCAACTTTACACTTCCTGCATCTACTGTACGCCGCTGTTGGTGACCCCTCGGACGTATAAAAGGAGGCCCAAGGCATAGCTACGGGGTGACGGATCTTTCTGGCCCAGGCGGTATGCGTAGCTGCTGCTCGAACTTACTGTTCATCGCAAGCTCTCCTGGAGATTGGGCTCAGAGGCTCTCAATACACCAAAAGTAGGAGTAGGGTATTACGCTTCTCAGCGGCCCGAACCTGGGTAAAAATCCCTCGCGCTGATCGTTGGATCTGCTCTCTGTGCGCCCCTCTTCCCTGCCAAACCCTAGAAGGGATCCACGTGATCCCGTAGGTGTTGTTTCCCCGACATCTTTGGCGCGCCAGGTGGGGGGGGGGAAGGTTGCACGAACCTGATCTAGCGATCAGCGCGTTAGTTTCATCATCATCTTCGCCGCCGTAGCGCCCGAGCAGAAGGGCGCAATGGCAGATGCTTCATTTACGTCCAAGTTTCCATCGCCAATGCTTACGAGCGACGGCGGAGGAGGCGGCGGACGAAGGCAGAAAAGCTTCGCACCCCCGAAGCTATGTTCTAGTACCTTGATTGCTATACGATGCTTGATCTTTTCCTCGAATGGCATTTTTTTGGATAACCTGTGCGCGGGGGAGTGCTTTCGGAACATCCTGCGCTCTTGGTGGTTCAGGTCCGCCTGACAGCACCCATGCAGCTGCGTTTGTCCCCGAAGCATTAAGTCTCCGGAGAGGCGGCGTTCTCGATAGGCTGCTAGACAGGACCCGGTCCTAAGCGCCATCGACCAGAACATGCGCATTCGGGGAGTATTTCGGCAAGTGTAGGGACTCATTGTACAAAAATGCAATCATTTAAGGAAAGGGCTTAGCGAGTTTTATTCTAAGGTTTCTGCGACCCATATGCTACGGACCCTTTTTTTCGGGCCCAGTTGCTCTCCTAGTTGCCACGAGTCCGCTCGGCAATGTGAGTAGCTGCACAAGGACCGACAAGGTAAACCTTTCCGGGAGGCGGCGCTCCCGGCAAGCTGCTAAGGACCCGTTTCCTCAAGCGCTGCTGACTGGATCGTGCGCACCGGAAAGCATTCCGGCAAGCAAGGGGGAACTCAGCAGGAATCGAGTTTTCACATGAGTTAATTGCTGATCAAATGCTAATTAACTTATCGTGTTAAAACACTATTGTGGCACTTCGCGCCCAATCAGTGTTGCAGATATGCGAGTTGAAGGAGGGCTCTGTGGCTGGCAGCGCCTCAGAGAATAACCTTTTTGAGAGTTGCCGGTCAACACCACGAGCACGGCCACGCTATGCGAGATGGACGGCAGGAAAAGTATGCAAAGAGTACTTCAGTCCCGGCGGCTGCTTTGTTCTTGGAGGCGTGCGGCAGCCAAGGAGGATAGCACTGTAGGAGATATGCCCTAGAGGCAATAATAAATGTTATTATTTATCTCCGTGTTCATAATTAGGTTTATGTTCCATGCTATAACTGCTGTGGTTCCCGAGCCCGTATATCCATAAAGGCTCTGGGGAAAACCCATGTGCACGTGTGGAATAATAAACGGTAAAATGTATTCCTAGTCATGCCTCTAAGACTAGCTCAGGTGTTGCATGATGATTATGTTTTCCCAATCATAGGCATGTATATGCCAGCAACTTTGAGGGCACAAATGTTAGAAGAACATTTGTGTTGAATCGACCCGATTGATGTTATGCTATGAGATACATTCGTCACAAGTTTATGGTTAATAACACAGAGATGGTTAATGTTTGCATGATTCCTTAGACCATGAGAGTATTGAGTTTCTTCATGCTTGATTCATGAACTTTGGGGTTTGATAAACGTCATCCGTAAATGGATGGCTATTACGGCGGCTTACGGGTTCATGGGAAAGTATGTCAAGTAACTTGATAGCTCAAGATTGGGATTTGCTCCTCCGACGATGGAGAGATATCTCTGGGCCCTCTCGGTGTTACGGTATCCATCATTGTCTGGCCAGACACTATGTGATTTGATCACGGGGATGCCGGAACACGGTAACGAGAAAAGAGAACAATACCGGTAACGAGGTAACTAGCATAGTGGACAAGTTGTTGATCCACGGGAATGCCTACATGTCTCACCTCAGGTATTTGTAACATATCGCGAAGTAACAGGAATAGCACACGGCAACTGGAGGTTCACTCGAATATTCAATCGTGTGGGTATAGGGGTCAATATGGGTGTCCACGGCTCCGATGTTGATCATTGATCGGAAGGGGTTCCGTGCTATGTCTATACTTCACCGAACCTATAGGGTCACACGCTTAAGGGTCATCTATCTGCTGAATACTAGACAGGGAGTCTGAGAGAAAATCACCGAAAAAGTTTCGGACACCGAAAAGTTTCGGACAGCGGAAAAGTTCCGCAGAGAGAGGTCACCGGATGAGTTCCGGTGAAACTGAAAAGTTGTTTCAGGGGATACCATTAAGTCAAAATGGTTTTGGCACATGCCTGATAATTCTTGGAGGATGCCAGAATCATTCTGGAAACTTCTGAGAATTTTCTGGAAGAAAAACCGGAAATGTTCCGAGGCTGCCGGAACCGCTTCAGATGCTTTTCGCAGATGAAATCACTAAACTAGAATTGTTCCAGAACACGTTGAAAATTATTTTAGTGGGTACTGGAAATGTTCTAAGCCCACATAAATATTTTCAGTTCGAACGGACGCTGAAAAATGTCGTCGTGAATAGTGAAAGTGCTTTTTGGGGTATTTTTGGAAAGCTACCTTTTAGGGCTTTTGCTAAAGGCTTCTAGAAGGACTTTGGGGGCCATGAGAGCACCTCATGGGGGACCCCCAAGGGGGTGGCCGGCCAAGGGGGGTGGAGCTCTTTGGAGCTCCACATGGCATCCCATTTTGTCCATATTACCCTCATGTGAAGACTTTTGCATGGGAGTTTTTGGTAATTTGGGAGGCACACTACCCCTTGGGTTTTCCTATAAATAGGAGGTGAGGGGGCTGCCCAAACCTCATCCCTTCTCACATACAAGTGCCATGCAATGATCTGGCTTCTCTCTCCCTCCCACGAAAAGAGTTTCGTAGAGCCGAAAGGCTGTCTGGGTTCCGGTGGGAACTAGTTCTGGACGGCGAAGCCCTGCCGGATAGATGACACCGTATGTGTGCAACTCTGTAGAGAGGTCGTAGTTTCGATCTTAGTGCCCGAGGGGCTATTCGTGAGTGCCTCCTGAAGGGCTGTCCAAGTGACGGTCCGAGTTCTGTGAGTCCTCCCGAAGGGCTGTCCGAGTGACCGTTCGAGTTTCGAAGGTCCTCCCGAAGGGCTGTCCGCGACACCGTCCGGGGGACTGTTCGACCGCCTCCCGGAGGGCTGTCCGAAGGGAAGACGAGGGTATACATCCTCGCGGCTGGGAGGTTGTAAATCCTAGCTGCGGGGATCTGCACCACCGATCGTCATCGACTCTACTTCCGCTGCGCTACGAGTCGGTAACGAAAATGATCAAACCTTGTATGCAGTCTCCATAGTGGTCCTGGGCTGGTGCGTAGGTCGGAAATTTTTTGTTTTCTGCTACGTTACCCTACAGTGGCATCATGAGCCGTGCTATGTGTAGATGCAGGTTGCGATCTAGAATACATAGAGATGTATGGGTGTTGCACAATATAATTAGGTAGTAGATGAGTTCTATTACTGAAAATTATTTGTGCGGGTAGCAGATGAAATCTGTTGCCCGATGTTCTTGTTGCTTCCCTGGAATTTGCATATTTCTGATCTTGATAACAGCATGGTGGAGTTTCAATTTTCTGGCAATCCGCGATCCTGATTGATCAACGAAGTGCTAACAGTCCATTGAATTCCACCGTAGTTAAAAAGAAAGATGAAATTTCGCAGACGAAAGGGCAATGCAGATATGATCTGCACGGGGGTCATGCGTATGACGAAGTTTAGTATGGGGCTCGAGATTTTATTATCTCGGTTTTCATACACCCTGGAAAGTTAAATCTAGCGACTTGAATTATCATACTTGATGATGGACGTTGGTAGCTTCGGTTTGTTTCGAAACCTTAGAAGCCACGTAAAACAAGTTTTTGCATGAACCGATTAGAGGCGTCTAACTTGGTTTTGCAGGAGGGTTTGCATGTGCATATGATGTGGTATAGCAGTGCTCATAATAATTTGATTATGTATGAGATGACTATATGATGTAAATTAATTAACATGACCTGCGTGTCATGATTCGGCATGATGGCTGGAGCCATATGATTGCACTTTAAATGACCTGCGTGTCAACCTTGTTGTAATGCATTATTTTATTAGCTATAGAGGTAGCAATATTATCTGGTGCATCGACAAGGTGGTGGCAATCTTCGCGAAGGTGAACACCGACGCGAATGCCAAAGACGAAGAAATACAAGACTTCTCCGTCAGAAAGGGCTATACCATATCATGCTATTATGAATTGCCTGAGATGTTTATCCCTTATGATGCACCCTTCTTGATTGCACGGTAGTCGCTTTTATTAGGGTGATCTCTCACAAAATATCAAGTAGTTAGTGTTCTCCCAAGTGTAGCACCGTCACGGCACCTAACTTTTCGGGGCATCACATGGACACATGGGTGCGAACGATTAGGGAAGTGTGAGGCGGGTGAGTTGAGACCTCGCAGCGAGATCACTTGGTTGTCTTGATGTTCTGGAGGAGCGTCCTGAGCTCGGAACACGCCCATCGAAAGATGAACAAGAGTCACATAGAGATGTGATTGGCAAGTTGGCCTACCGATTGCAATTCTCGTCACTTGAGATGGACACATCCTTGGCGTTGAATTGTAAAATGGATCTTGAATCATTCACAATCAATTATGAGAGATATTGATTTGAGTGGGAGCGCACTGTTGAATTAACTTGTTTAATTCTCAGTGCAATTAATTTTGAACTCTGTCTAAGTGTGATTTGCATAATAGTTGTAGAATAATGGCTCGCATTTCCACCTTCCCTATTAAAATTGAATAGCTGTTAAATATCTGGTTAAAACTTTACGGTTGGTAACGTAATGTGAGGATTGTCCTCAAGAGTGCCGAGAAGGACTTTGTCCTATCGCATACTTTCGGTATTCTTTCGCTTATGCTATGGATCATGTGACTCTCGTCCTTCGATCCAAAAGCTAGAATTCTGTTTCAGTCAAGTGCAATACATTTGCTTCCTTGAGACCCGAACTTCGAAAGTTTGGATAGTTATATGATATTCATGGAATCTGAAAATCATTTTCAGAGACAGACAAAGGCTAAAAGATATGAGATATCCAAAGGAATGTTTGTTTGCAAACTATTAGTAAAGGAGTTTACTATGCATTAGACTGATAAGAGAGGGATCCAGAAGAACGCCTGTCATATGATGAAAGGTGAATAAAACAACAACTTAAAGAGAAAGGAAGTGTCCGAAGGGTGTTAGTAAGACTTTCACGCCCAGTAAGTCTGGGGCTAACGCCACTCTTAAGTTCGGTGCTTTTTCTGAGAGTAGGAGAAATACTGAAAGTTAAACTGTTAGAAGTATAAAGGCAGAAAGAAAGGAGACTGGAATATCCAGCTCATGTATGAATGTCATACAAGTTTTTGATGTATAGAAGGCTGGTCAAAGATATAGTCCTTGGAAATTATGATTAAATTGTTAATCACTGATTCCTGGGTATTGTGAGTTAATCACAAAGATACCCGCTCGATTGCTTTCTGTTGCAACTCGATGTAAGAACTACTATGGCCTGAAAGACTAGCCAGAAATGAGTTTTAGGTATACACGGGGAACATAGTAAATGTTACTATACCTTCCATTGGTGTATTACCGTCTGTATTTATTTTTGTAATTCGTTTGGAGTTTCACAAACCCTAGCCCATTGCATAAGGTATCTTGCAAGAAGGTTGTTTATAAGAGAACTTTTGATGTTCGATGTTATGAATAACATAAGGGCCATACTTTCATTATGAATGAGATGTATGTTATGAATATTGATAATAATACATTACCTCTGGGTTTACTTTCATAATTCATTTTAGAGTTTCATACACTCTAGCCCATTGCACAATGTTTGTTGCAAAAGAGTTGTTCATAAAAACAACAATTGTTGTTCAGTTTTATGAATAACATG
Source organism: Thinopyrum elongatum (assembly GCA_011799875.1). NCBI lineage: Eukaryota > Viridiplantae > Streptophyta > Magnoliopsida > Poales > Poaceae > Thinopyrum > Thinopyrum elongatum. The sequence goes on along the minus strand of CM022303.1, from coordinate 42,509,005 downwards.
AAGGGCCATGCTTCCATCCTAGATGGGATGTATGTTATGAATATTGATGGTAATATGATACATCCATAACACTAACGCTAAATGTCGCAAGACTAAAAGAATACCACACAAGTGTGGCACTGCATTTGGTCACATTGGAGAAACCCGCATGGATAAATTCCATTATGATGGATTTTGAAGTCGTTTGATTTTGAATCATCTGACACTTGCAACTTTCCTCCGAAAAGAGAAGTGACTGAAATACCATTCACGGGCCATAAGGAACGGACAACAAACTTATTGGTGATCATACATTTGATGTGTGTAGTACGATAAAGGTTGTTGCAAGTAGTGGATTTATCTATCTTCAGAAATGACTCAAGTAGATATGTGGATATTTACTTGATGAGACGTAAGTCTGGATCTTTTGAAATCATTCGAAAGGTTTTCAAATATGAAGTAGAAGTTATTGTAACAAGATAATTATGTTTCTACAATTCGATTGCAGAAAGAAATATTTGAGTTACAAGTTTAGCGAATGTCTGATGAGTTGTGAAAAGAGTTTCATAACTTACACCTCCCGGAACACCACTGTGAGTGGAAAGTCCGTGAAGATGTAATTCAACCATTTATGACATGGTAAGATCAAAGATAACATAAATAAATTTGCCATTATCCCTTTTAAAGTGATGCTTTAGAGACTGCGGCTTTTACACTGAAAAGAGCTCCATCAGGTCTGTTGAAATGACGCCATGGTATGGTACGCCCAACCATGTTATATCTTTTCTTAACATTTGGAATATGGGGCTTGTGTAAAAGGTTACAAACCTATTCCAAATCAGACAAGTGCTACTTTGTAGGTTATCCCAAGTAATTGGGTATTACTCCCTCACTATACCGAGGCAAATAGGTTTGCCACAAAGAACGGTATGCTTTTTGAAGAAAATGGTTCTTTCAAAAAGGTGAGTGGGAGAATAGTGCAACTCGACGAGATAAACGGTATCTTCGTCATCAGATCAAAGGAAAGAGACCTTGGAAGTAATTCCAGAGTTTCCTACTGCGACTGATACGGAAGTCTCTACAATAAAATGTATGGACTTCGGTCGAACTTGCAGCTGAACCACGTAGGCAAGGCTCGTGCAAACCTCTCAGGTGCGCAAACGAGATATTGTTGTTAGACAACAGTATACCTACGATATAAAAGGAAGCATTGATGGGCCCTGACTCCGGAATTGGCTAAATGCCAATACAATCCGAGATAGTTTCCATATAAGTGATTCAAGATTAAAACCTTGATACACCTTTCGGAAGACTTAGAGTCTGACGAATATTTATGGAACTATAACTGATACGAATAAAAATGTTTTATCCATAAAGCTCGACTTGTTGCAATATACAAGTTCAAGGAGTTGACTACGATGAGGTTGCTTCACCGTAGCGATGCTTAAAGTCGGTTCGGGTTGAACTAGCAATTAAGACATATTTCAATCATGAGATATAAAACAATGGATGACAAAAGGATTTCCACCTGATGGAAATGAAACCAAGGACTTGCATGTGTTACAGTCCAAGGTATTTTGTCAATCCAGAGGATGTTAGTAAGTATGCAAACTTCAGAGTTCCAGCAATGGACAGAAGAGAGCAAAATGGAGTTGGAATCTTTGTGTTTTGATGAAATGGTTAAAAGGGTTTTGACTTCATCAATGGGTAACGAAGATGCTTGTAATTCAAGAAAGTAAGTGGGAGCATAATAACATTTCTAAAAACCTTGTGTGCTTGACACATTGTTAATTGGAATTAAAATTCTTGACATGAATTAGGACTTCATTTGAAAATAGTTTTTCAATGAAGTGCTTGGGCTAAATAGCCTTTATATTAGGCATGATGATCTATGGAGATAGATTTACCTAATAGGGCTGAGCAAAGATACATATTGACAAGATGCTAAAACCTTTTTAGCATTAAAAACGTCAAGGAGTGATTCTTGCCGAAGTCACATGGAAAGAGTTTTTGCAAGAATCGGTGTCCCAAAACACTGATGAGCAAAATACATGATGGAGATTCCACACACTCTTGTGTTTGGATTAATCATGTATTCCATGGTATGAAAAAACAACCAGATATGTCCAATACTCCCAAAGTTGGTGCGAGTATAGATACCAAAGTGATCAAAAGTACTGATCATAGGGACAACAGTGAAAAAGGGTCATTGAGTACTATAGTAGCACTGATGACATGTTTTCTCGCAAGCGGAGATCATGAAGAGTTCGTTGTAAAAGGTTACATCGATACAGTCTTCAGCCATGCTCCAAGCGATTTTCGATTTAAGTTAAGGGTTTTTGTGCAATACACAATATGGTGGCACGGTAGTTGGAAATTGTTCCAAACAAGTTACTGTGGCGAATTCTATAACAGGGGCGAAGTATGTTGCCGCTTTTAAAGCGACAAAGAAGATGTTGAATCATATAGTTCATTCATGAAATTAGTATGGTTCCAAGATGGCTTTTGTCAATGGGACACTACTGCAGGTAGTTGCTCCGTAACTCAGTCTGAGGAATCCAGGTTCGACTTGTGATTCACATACATACAAAGCCAAGTCCACACAAAATATGAATTTTGTGAAAGCGTGAAAATGTGAGGATATGCAAAGATACACACGGAGCTGAAGTCGTCAGATCCGTTGGACATCAGGCTATACCACAAGCGAAGCATATTTACACCGGTGTGCCACAGGTGTAAAGTGCATTAGCATTAACTAGATTATTGACTCTAGTGCAAGTGGGAGTCTGTAGGAGATATGCCCTAGAGGCAATAATAAATGTTATTATTTATCTCTGTGTTCATAATTAGGTTTATGTTCCATGCTATAACTGCTGTGGTTCCCGAGCCCGTATATCCATAAAGGCTCTGGGGAAAACCCATGTGCACGTGTGGAATAATAAACGGTAAAATGTATTCCTAGTCATGCCTCTAAGACTAGCTCAGGTGTTGCATGATGATTATGTTTTCCCAATCATAGGCATGTCTATGCCAGCAACTTTGAGGGCACAAATGTTAGAAGAACATTTGTGTTGAATCGACCCGATTGATGTTATGCTATGAGATACATTCGTCACAAGTTTATGGTCAATAACACAGAGATGGTTAATGTTTGCATGATTCCTCAGACCATGAGAGTATCGAGTTTCTTCATGCTTGATTCATGAACTTTGGGGTTTGTTAAACGTCATCCGTAAATGGATGGCTATTACGGCGGCTTACGGGTTCATGGGAAAGTATGTCAAGTAACTTGATAGCTCAAGATTGGGATTTGCTCCTCCGACGATGGAGAGATATCTCTAGGCCCTCTCGGTTTTACAGTATCCATCATCGTCTGGCCAGACACTATGTGATTTGATCACGGGGATGCCGGAACATGGTAACGAGAAAAGAGAACAATACCGGTAACGAGGTAACTAGCATAGTGGACAAGTTGTTGATCCACGGGAATGCCTACATGTCTCACCTCGGGTATTTGTAACATATCGCGAAGCAACAGGAATAGCACACGGCAACTGGAGGTTCACTCGAATATTCATTCGTGTGGGTATAGGGGTCAATATGGGTGTCCACGGCTCCGATGTTGATCATTGATCGGAAGGGGTTCCGTGTCATGTCTATACTTCACCGAACCTATAGGGTCACACGCTTAAGGGTCATCTATCTGCTGAATACTAGACAGGGAGTCTGAGAGAAAATCACCGAAAAAGTTTCGGACACCGAAAAGTTTCGGACAGCGGAAAAGTTCCGTAGAGAGAGGTCACCGGATGAGTTCCGGTGAAACTGAAAGTTGTTTCAGGGGATACCATTAAGTCAAAATGGTTTCGGCACATGCCTGATAATTCTTGGAGGATGCCAGAATCATTCTGGAAACTTCTGAGAATTTTCTGGAAGAAAAACCGGAAATGTTCCGAGGCTGCCGGAACCGCTTCAGATGCTTTTCGCAGATGAAATCACTAAACTGGAATTGTTCCAGAACACGTTGAAAATTATTTTAGTGGGTACTGGAAATGTTCTAAGCCCACATAAATATTTTCAGTTCGAACGGACGCTGAAAAATGTCGTCGTGAATAGTGAAAGTGCTTTTTGGGGTATTTTTGGAAAGCCACCTTTTAGGGCTTTTGCTAAAGGCTTCTAGAAGGACTTTGGGGGCCATGAGAGCACCTCATGGGGGACCCCCAAGGGGGTGGCCGGCCAAGGGGGGTGGAGCTCTTTGGAGCTCCACATGGCATCCCATTTTGTCCATATTACCCTCATGTGAAGACTTTTGCATGGGAGTTTTTGGTAATTTGGGAGGCACACTATGTAGGAGATATGCCCTAGAGGCAATAATAAATGTTATTAATTATCTCCCTGTTCATAATTAGGTTTATGTTCCATGCTATAACTGCTATGGTTCTCGAGTCTACAAATAAAACGAGGCTTGGAGGAAGACTCATATGCACGTGTGGAATAATAAACGGTAAAATGTATTCCTAGTCAAGCCTCTATGACTGGCTCAAGTATTGCATGATGATCCTGTTTTCCTGATCATGGGCATGACTATGCCGGCAATTTTGAGGGCACAATGTTAGCAGAACATTTGTGTTGAATCGACCCAAATTGATGTTATGCTATGAGATTCTTTCGTCACAAGTTAATGGTTAATAACACAGAGATGGTTAACGTTTGCATAATTCCTCAGACCATGAGAGTATCGAGTTTCTTCATGCTTGATTCATGAACTTTGGGGTTTGTTAAACGTCATCCGTAACTGGATGGCTATTACGGCGGCTTACGGGTTCATGAAATGGTCAAAAAGGGTTTTGACTTCATCAATGGGTAACGAAGATGCTTGTAATTCAAGAAAGTAAGTGGGAGCATAATAATATTTCTAAAAACCTTGTGTGCTTGACACATTGATAATTGGAAATAAATTTCTTGACACGAATTAGGACTTCATTTGAAAATAGTTTTTTCGATAAAGTGCTTGGGCTAAATAGCCTTGATATTAGGCATGATAATCTATGGAGATAGATTTACCTAATGGGGCTAAGCAATGAATACATATTGACAAGATGCTAAAATCTTTTAGCATTAAAAGGCCAAGGAGTGATTCTTGCCGAAGTCACATGGAAAGAGTTTTTGCAAGACTCGGTGTCCCAAAACACTGATGAGCAAAATACATGATGGAGATTCCACACACTCTTGTGTTTGGATTAATCATGTATTCCATGGTATGTAAAACAACCAGATATGTCCGATACTCCCAAGGTGTTGCGAGTATAGATACCAAAGTGATCAAAAGTACTGATCATAGGACAACAGTGAAAAAGGGTCATTGAGTGCAACAGTGGTACTAATGACAAGTTTTCTCGCAAACGGAGATCATGAAGAGTTCGTTGTAAAAGGTTACATCGATACAGTCTTCATCTTTTCTCCATGCGATCTTCGATTTAATTTGAGGGTTTTTGTGTTATACACGATATGGTGGCACAGTTAGTTGGAATTGTTCAAACTAGTTACTGTGGCAAATTCTATAACAAAGGGTAAGTATGTTGACGCTTTAGAGGCGACAAAGAAGATGTTGAATCATATAGTTCATTCACGAACTTAGTATGGTTCCAAGATGGCTTTTGTCAATGGGACACTACTGCAGGTAGCTGCTCCATAACTCAGTCTGAGGAATCCAGGTTCGACCTGTGATTCACATACATACAAAACCAAGTCCACACAAAATATGAATTTTGTGAAAGCGTGAAGACACGAGGATATGCAAAGATACACACGGAGCTGAAGTCGTCAGATCTGTTGGACATCAGGCTATACCACAAGCGAAGCATATTTACACCAATGTGTCATAGGTGTAAAGTGCATAGCATTGACTAGATATTGACTCTAGTGCAAGTGGGAGTCTATAGGAGATATGCCCTAGAGGCAATAATAAATGTTATTAATTATCTCCCTGTTCATAATTAGGTTTATGTTCCATGCTATAACTGCTATGGTTCTCGAGTCTACAAATAAAACGAGGCTTGGAGGAAGACTCATATGCACGTGTGGAATAATAAACGGTAAAATGTATTCCTAGTCAAGCCTCTATGACTGGCTCAAGTATTGCATGATGATCCTGTTTTCCTGATCATGGGCATGACTATGCCGGCAATTTTGAGGGCACAATGTTAGCAGAACATTTGTGTTGAGTCGACCCGTTTGATGTTATGCTATGAGATTCATTCGTCACAAGTTAATGGTTAATAACACAGAGATGGTTAATGTTTGCATAATTCCTCAGACCATGAGAGTATCGAGTTTCTTCATGCTTGATTCATGAACTTTGGGGTTTGTTAAACGTCATCCGTAACTGGATGGCTATTACGGCGGCTTACGGGTTCATGGGAAAGTATGTCAAGTAACTTGATAGCTCAAGATTGGGATTTGCTCCTCCGACGATGGAGAGATATCTCTGGGCCCTCTCGGTGTTACGGTATCCATCATCGTCTGGCCAGACACAGGGTGATTTGATCACAGGGATGCCGAACACAGTAACGAGAAAAGAGAACAATACCGGTAACGAGGTAACTAGCATAGTGGACAAGTTGTTGATCCACGGGAATGCCAACATGTCTCACCTCGGGTATTTGTAACATATCGCGAAGCAATAGGAATAGCACACGGCAACTGGAGGTTAACTCGAATATTCATTCGTGTGGGTATAGGGGTCAATATGGGTGTCCACGGCTCCGATGTTGATCATTGATCGGAAGGGGTTCCGTGTCATGTCTATACTTCACCAAACCTATAGGGTCACACGCTTAAGGGTCATCTATCTGCTGAATACTAGACAGGGAGTCGGAGAGAAAATCACCGAAAAAGTTTCGGACACCGAAAAAGTTTTGGACAGCGGAAAAGTTCCGTAGAGAGAGGTCACCGAATGAGTTCCGGTGAAACTGAAAAGTTGTTTCAGAGGTTACCATAAAGTCAAATTGGTTTCGGCACATGCCCGATAATTCTTGGAGGGTGCCAGAATCATTCTGGAAACTTTTGGGAATTTTCTGGAAGAAAAAACGGAAATGTTCCGGAGCTGCCGGAACCACTTCAGATGCTTTTCGCAGATGAAAATCACTAATCTGGAATTGTTCCAGAACACGTTGAAAATTATTTTAGTGGGTACTGGAAATGTTCTAAGCCCAAATAAATATTTTCAGTTCGAACGGAAGCTGAAAAATGTCGTCGTGAATAGTGAAAGTGCTTTTTGGGTGGCTTCTTGGAGAAGCCACCTTGAGGGTCCTTTGGTATTTTTCCCCTTGGCTTCTTGGAGAAGCCACCCTTGGGCTTGGCCTATAAATAGGGGTGGAGGGGGCTTCCTAAAGACTCACTCCTTCTCACATACATGTGCCATTGCAATGATCTGGCTTCTCTCTCCCTCCCCGCGAAATAGTTTCGTAGAGCCGAAAGGCTGTCTGGGTTCCGGTGGGAACTAGTTCTGGACGGCGAAGCCCTGCCGGATAGATGACACCGTATGTGTGCAACTCTGTAGAGAGGTCGTAGTTTCGATCTTAGTGCCCGAGGGGCTGTTCGAGAGTGCCTCCCGAAGGGCTGTCCAAGTGACGGTCCGAGTTCTGTGAGTCCTCCCGAAGGGCTGTCCGAGTGACCGTTCGAGTTTCGAAGGTCCTCCCGAAGGGCTGTCCGCGACACCGTCCGGGCGACTGTTCGACCGCCTCCCGGAGGGCTGTCTGAAGGGAAGACGAGGGGATACATCCTCGCGGTTGGGAGGTTGTAAATCCTAGCTGCGGGGATCTGCACCGCCGATCGTCATCGACTCTACTTCCGCTGCGCTACGAGTCGGTAACGAAAATGATCAAACCTTATATGCAGTCTCCATAGTGGTCCTGGGCTGGTGCGTAGGTCAGAAATTTTTGTTTTCTGCTGCGTTACCCTACAGTGGCATCAAGAGCCGTGCTATGCGTAGATGCAGGTTGCGATCTAGAATACATAGTGATGTATGGGTGTTGCACAATATAATTAGGTAGTAGATGAGTTCTATTACTGAAAAATATTTGTGCGGGTAGCAGATGAAATCTGTTACCCGATGTTCTTGTTGCTTCCCTGGAATTTGCATATTTCTGATCTTGATAACAGCATGGTGGAGTTTCAATGTTCTGGCAATCCGCGATCCTGATTGATCAACGAAGTGCAAACAGTTCATTGAATTCTACCGTAGTTAAAAAGAAAGATGAAATTTCGCAGACAAAAGGGCAATGCAAATATGATCTGCACGGGGGTCATGCGTATGACGAAGTTTAGTATGGGGTTCAAGATTTTATTATCTTGTGCTTCATACACCCCGCATTGTTAATCTAGCGACTTGAATTATCATACTTGATGATGGACGTTGGTAGCTTCGGTTTGTTTCGAAACCTTAGAAGCCACGTAAAACAAGTTTTTGCTTGAACCAATTAGAGGCGTCTAACTTGGTTTTGCAGGAGGGTTTGCATGTGCATGTGATGTGGTATAGCAGTGCTCATAATAATTTGATTATGTATGAGATGACTATATAATGTAAATTTATTAACATGACCTGCGTGTCATGATTCGGCATGATGGCTGGAGCCATATGATTGCACTTTAATGACCTGCGTGTCAACCTTGTTGTAATGCATTAGTTTATTAGCTATAGAGATAGCAATATTATATGGTGCATCGACAAGGTGGTGGCAATCTTCGCGAAGGTGAACACCAACGAGAATGCCAAAGACGAAGAAATACAAGACTTCTCCGTCAGAAAGGGCTATACCATATCATGCTATTATGAATTGCCTGAGATGTTTATCCCTTATGATGCACCCTTCTTGATTGCGCGGTAGTCGCTTTTATTAGGGTGATCTCTCACAAAAATATCAAATAGTTAGTGTTCTCCCAAGTGTAGCACCGTCACGGCACCTAACTTTTCGGGGCATCGCAGGATCTCCCTGGGTGCGAACAATTAGGGATGTGTGAGGCGGGTGAGTTGAGACCTCGCAGCAAGATCACTTGGTTGTCTTGACGTTCTGGAAGGATCTCCCTGAGCTCGGAACACGCCCATCGAAAGATGAACAAGAGTCACATAGAGATGTGATCGGCAAGTTTGCCTACCGATTGAAGTTCGCGCCATCAGTGTTCATCTCGTTCAATGGCGTTGAATGGAAATGCGGGTCTTGAATCACACGCAATCAATTATGAGAGATATTGATTTGAGTGGGAGCGCACTGTAGAATTAATTCTTTTAATTCTCAGTGCAATTAATTTTGAACATTGTCTAAGTGTGATTTGCTTAATAGTTGTAGAATAATGGCTCGCGTTTCCACCTTCCCTGTTAAAATTGAATAGCTGTTAAATATCTGGTTAATACTTTACGGTTGGTAACATAATGTGAGGATTGTCCTCAAGAGTGCCAAGAAGGACTTTGTCCTATCGCATACTTTCAGTATTCTCTCTCTTATGCTACGGATCATGTGAATCTCGTCCTTCGATCCAAAAGCTAGAATTCCGTTTCAGTCAAGTGCAATACATTTGCTTCCATGAGACCCGAACTTCGAAAGTTTGGACAGTTATGTGATATTCATGGAATCTGAAAATCATTTTCAGAGACAGACAAAGGCTAAAAGATATGAGATATCCAAAGCAATGTTCGTTTGCAAACTATTAGTAAAGGAGTTTACTATGCATTAGACTGATAAAAGAGGGATCCAGAAGAACGCCTGTCATATGATGAAAGGTGAATAAAACAACAACTTAAAGAGAAAGGAAGTGTCCGCAGGGTGTTAGTGTGATAACACACCTAGGAAGTCCGGGGCTAACGCCACTCTTAAGTTGAGTGCTTCTTCTGAGAGTAGGAGAAATACTGAAAGTTAAACTGTTAGAAGTATAAAGGCAAAAGAAAGAAGACTGGAATATCCAGCTCATGTATGAATGTCATACAAGTTTTTTGATGTATAGAAGGCTGGTCAAAGATATAGTTCTTGGGAATCATGATTAAATTGTTAATCGCTGATTCTCGGTTATTGTGAGTTAATCACAAAGATACCCACTCGATTGCATTCTGTTGCAACTCGATGTAAGAACTACTATGGCCTGAAAGACTAGCCAGGAATGAGGTTTAGGTATACACAGGGAACATAGTAAATGTTACTATACCTTCCAACGTTGTATTACCATCTGTATTTATTTTCATAATTCATTTAGAGTTTTACACACTCTAGCCCATTGCATAAGGTATCTTGCAAGAAGGTTGTTCATAAGAGAACTTCTGATGTTCGGTGTTATGAATAACATAAGGGCCATACTTTCATTATGAATGAGATGTATGTTATGAATGTTGATAATAAAATATTACCTCTGTGTTTACTTTCATAATTCATTTTAGAGTTTCATACACTCTAGCCATTGCACAATGTTTGATGCAAGAGGGTTGTTCAGAAAAGAACAATTGTTGTTCAGAATTGTGAATAACATAAGGGCCATGCTTCCATCATCGATGGGATGTATGTTATGAATATTGATGGTAATATGATACATCCATAACACTGACGCTAAATGTCGCATGACTAAAAGAATAACACACATGTGTGGCACTGCATTTGGTCACATTGGAGAAACCCGCATGGAAAAATCCATTATGATGGATTTTGAAGTCGTTTGATTTTGGATCATCTGACACTTGCAACTTTCCTCCGAAAAGTGAAGTGACTAAAATACTGTTCACAGGCCATAACGAACGAGCAAAGAACTTATTGGTAATCATACATTTTGATGTATGTAGTCCGATAAATGTTGTTGCAAACAGTGGATTCATCTGTCTTCAGAAATGACTCAAGTAGATATATGGATATTTACTTGATGAGACGTAAGTCTGGATCTTTTGAAATCATTCGAAAGGCTTTCAAAAATGAAGTAGAAGTTATTGTAACAAGAAAATTATGTTTCTACAATTCGATTGCAGAAAAGAATATTTGAGTTACAAGTTTAGCGAATGTCTGATGAGTTGTGAAAGGGGTTTCATAACTTGCACCTCTCGGAACACCACTGCAAGTGGAAAGTCCGTGAAGATGTAATCGAACCATTTATGACATGGTACGATCAAAGATGACATAAATAAATTTGCCATTATCCCTTTTAAAAGGTGATGCGTTAGAGACTGCGGCTTTTACACTGAAAAGAGCTCCATCAGGTCTGTTGAAATGACGCCATGGTATGGTACGCCCAACCTTGTTATATCTTTTCTTAAACATTTGGAATATGGGGCTTGTGTAAAAGGTTACAAACCTATTCCAAATCACACAAGTGCTACTTTGTAGGTTATCCCAAAATGTTGGGTATTCCTCCCTCACTATGCCGAGGCAAATAGGTTTGCCACAAAGAACGGTATGCTTTTTGAAGAAAATGGTTCTTTCAAAAAGGTGAGTGGGAGAATAATGCAACTCGACGAGATAAACAGTATCTTCGTCATCAGATCAAAGAAAAGGAACCTTGGAAGTGATTCCGGAGTTTCCTACTGCGACTGATACGGAAGTCTCTACAATAAAATGTATGGACTTCGGTCAAACTTGCAGCTAAACCACGTAGGCAAGGCTCGTGCAAACCTCTAAGGTGCGCAGACGAGATACTGTTGTCAGACAACAGTATACCTACAATAAACAAGGAAGCGTTGATGGGCCCTGACTCCGGAATTGGCTGAATGCCAATACAACCCGAGTTAGTTTCCATATAAGTGTTTCAAGATTAAAACCTTGATACACCTTTCGGAAGAATTAGAGTCTAACGAATATTTATGGAACTTAAAACTGATACGGATAAAAATGTTTTATCCATAAAGCTCGACTTGTTGAAATAACAAGTTCAAGGAGTTGACTACGATGAGATTGTCTCACCGTAGCGATGCTTAAAGTCGGTTCAGGTTGAACTAGCAATTAATACATATTTCAACCATGAGATATGAAACATGGATGACAAAAGGATTTCCATCTGATGGAAATAAAACCTAGGACTTGTATGTGATACAGTCCAAAGTAATTTGTCGATCCAGAGGATGCTAGTAGGTATGCAAACTTCAGAGTTCCTGCGATGGACAGAAGAGAGCAAAATGGAGTTGGAATCTTCGTGTTTTGATGAAATGGTCAAAAAGGGTTTTGACTTCATCAATGGGTAACGAAGATGCTTGTAATTCAAGAAAGTAAGTGGGAGCATAATAATATTTCTAAAAACCTTGTGTGCTTGACACATTGGTAATTGGAAATAAATTTCTTGACACGAATTAGGACTTCATTTGAAAATAGTTTTTTCGATAAAGTGCTTGGGCTAAATAGCCTTGATATTAGGCATGATAATCTATGGAGATAGATTTACCTAATGGGGCTAAGCAATGAATACATATTGACAAGATGCTAAAATCTTTTAGCATTAAAAGGCCAAGGAGTGATTCTTGCCGAAGTCACATGGAAAGAGTTTTTGCAAGACTCGGTGTCCCAAAACACTGATGAGCAAAATACATGATGGAGATTCCACACACTCTTGTGTTTGGATTAATCATGTATTCCATGGTATGTAAAACAACCAGATATGTCCGATACTCCCAAGGTGTTGCGAGTATAGATACCAAAGTGATCAAAAGTACTGATCATAGGACAACAGTGAAAAAGGGTCATTGAGTGCAACAGTGGTACTAATGACAAGTTTTCTCGCAAACGGAGATCATGAAGAGTTCGTTGTAAAAGGTTACATCGATTCAGTCTTCATCTTTTCTCCATGCGATCTTCGATTTAATTTGAGGGTTTTTGTGTTATACACGATATGGTGGCACAATTAGATGGAATTGTTCAAACTAGTTACTGTGGCAAATTCTATAACAAAGGGTAAGTATGTTGACGCTTTAGAAGCGACAAAGAAGATGTTGAATCATATAGTTCATTCACGAACTTAGTATGGTTCCAAGATGGCTTTTGTCAATGGGACACTACTGCAGGTAGCTGCTCCATAACTCAGTCTGAGGAATCCAGGTTCAACCTGTGATTCACATACATACAAAACCAAGTCCACACAAAATATGAATTTTGTGAAAGCGTGAAGATGCGAGGATATGCAAAGATACACACGGAGCTGAAGTCGTCAGATCCGTTGGACATCAGGCTATACCACAAGTGAAGCATATTTACACCAATGTGTCATAGGTGTAAAGTGCATAGCATTGACTAGATATTGACTCTAGTGCAAGTGGGAGTCTGTAGGAGATATGCCCTAGAGGCAATAATAAATGTTATTAATTATCTCCCTGTTCATAATTAGGTTTATGTTCCATGCTATAACTGCTATGGTTCTCGAGTCTACAAATAAAACGAGGCTTGGAGGAAGACTCATATGCACGTGTGGAATAATAAATGGTAAAATGTATTCCTAGTCAAGCCTCTATGACTGGCTCAAGTATTGCATGATGATCCTGTTTTCCTGATCATGGGCATGACTATGCCGGCAATTTTGAGGGCACAATGTTAGCAGAACATTTGTGTTGAATCGACCCAAATTGATGTTATGCTATGAGATTCTTTCTTCACAAGTTAATGGTTAATAACACAGAGATGGTTAACGTTTGCATAATTCCTCAGACCATGAGAGTATCGAGTTTCTTCATGCTTGATTCATGAACTTTGGGGTTTGTTAAACGTCATCCGTAACTGGATGGCTATTACGGCGGCTTACGGGTTCATGGGAAAGTATGTCAAGTAACTTGATAGCTCAAGATTGGGATTTGCTCCTCCGACGATGGAGAGATATCTCTGGGCCCTCTCGGTGTTACGGTATCCATCATCGTCTGGCCAGACACAGGGTGATTTGATCACAGGGATGCCGAACACAGTAACGAGAAAAGAGAACAATACCGGTAACGAGGTAACTAGCATAGTGGACAAGTTGTTGATCCACGGGAATGCCAACATGTCTCACCTCGGGTATTTGTAACATATCGCGAAGCAATAGGAATAGCACACGGCAACTGGAGGTTCACTCGAATATTCATTCGTGTGGGTATAGGGGTCAATATGGGTGTCCACGGCTCCGATGTTGATCATTGATCGGAAGGGGTTCCGTGTCATGTCTATACTTCACCGAACCTATAGGGTCACACGCTTAAGGGTCATCTATCTGCTGAATACTAGACAGGGAGTCTGAGAGAAAATCATCGAAAAAGTTTCGGACACCGAAAAAGTTTCGGACAGCGGAAAAGTTCCACAGAGAGAGGTCACCGAATGAGTTCCGGTGAAACTGAAAAGTTGTTTCAGAGGTTACCATAAAGTCAAATTGGTTTCGGCACATGCCCGATAATTCTTGGAGGGTGCCAGAATCATTCTGGAAACTTTTGGGAATTTTCTGGAAGAAAAAACGGAAATGTTCCGGAGCTGCCGGAACCACTTCAGATGCTTTTCGCAGATGAAAATCACTAATCTGGAATTGTTCCAGAACGCGTTGAAAATTATTTTAGTGGGTACTGGAAATGTTCTAAGCCCACATAAATATTTTCAGTTCGAACGGACGCTGAAAAATGTCGTCGTGAATAGTGAAAGTGCTTTTTGGGTGGCTTCTTGGAGAAGCCACCTTGAGGGTCCTTTGGTATTTTTCCCCTTGGCTTCTTGGAGAAGCCACCCTTGGGCTTGGCCTATAAATAGGGGTGGAGGGGCCTGCCAAAAGACTCACTCCTTCTCACATACATGTGCCATTGCAATGATCTGGCTTCTCTCTCCCTCCCCGCGAAATAGTTTCGTAGAGCTGAAAGGCTGTCTGGGTTCCGGTGGGAACTAGTTCTGGACGGCGAAGCCCTGCCTGATAGATGACACCGTATGTGTGCAACTCTGTAGAGAGGTCGTAGTTTCGATCTTAGTGCCCGAGGGGCTGTTCGAGAGTGCCTCCCGAAGGGCTGTCCAAGTGACGGTCCGAGTTCTGTGAGTCCTCCCGAAGGGCTGCCCGAGTGACCGTTCGAGTTTCGAAGGTCCTCCCGAAGGGCTGTCCGCGACACCGTCCGGGGGACTGTTCGACCGCCTCCCGGAGGGCTGTCTGAAGGGAAGACGAGGGGATACATCCTCGCGGTTGGGAGGTTGTAAATCCTAGCTGCGGGGATCTGCACCGCCGATCGTCATCGACTCTACTTCCGCTGCGCTACGAGTCGGTAACGAAAATGATCAAACCTTATATGCAGTCTCCATAGTGGTCCTGGGCTGGTGCGTAGGTCAGAAATTTTTGTTTTCTGCTGCGTTACCCTACACACTACCCCTTGGGTTTTCCTATAAATAGGAGGTGAGGGGGCTGCCCAAACCTCATCCCTTCTCACATACAAGTGCCATGCAATGATCTGGCTTCTCTCTCCCTCCCACGAAAAGAGTTTCGTAGAGCCGAAAGGCTGTCTGGGTTCCGGTGGGAACTAGTTCTGGACGGCGAAGCCCTGCCGGATAGATGACACCGTATGTGTGCAACTCTGTAGAGAGGTCGTAGTTTCGATCTTAGTGCCCGAGGGGCTGTTCGTGAGTGCCTCCTGAAGGGCTGTCCAAGTGACGGTCCGAGTTCTGTGAGTCCTCCCGAAGGGCTGTCCGAGTGACCGTTCGAGTTTCGAAGGTCCTCCCGAAGGGCTGTCCGCGACACCGTCCGGGGGACTGTTCGACCGCCTCCCGGAGGGCTGTCTGAAGGGAAGACGAGGGTATACATCCTCGCGGTTGGGAGGTTGTAAATCCTAGCTGCGGGGATCTGCACCACCGATCGTCATCGACTCTACTTCCGCTGCGCTACGAGTCGGTAACGAAAATGATCAAACCTTGTATGCAGTCTCCATAGTGGTCCTGGGCTGGTGCGTAGGTCGGATAATTTTTGTTTTCTGCTGCGTTACCCTACAAGCACCGACAACAATTTGCTGTTAAGCAGTAGGCTGTGGCAAATTATCAGAACCTTGTCGTTGAGCCGTGCACTCTGGCAAGGTGACTTTTTGCTCTTGTCGTCAACCCAAGCGCTCTGACGGGGGCGGAAGCATAGCGAGAATCTTGTCGTCGAGCCATGCGCTCCGACAAGGGGGCTTCCCGCTGTTCTCATCGAGCCAAGCGCTCTGACGGGGGCGGAAGCATAGCGAGAATCTTGTCGTCGAGCCATGCGCTCCAACAAGGGGGCTTCCCGCTCTTGTCATCGAGCCAAGCGCTCTGACGGGGGCAGAAGCATAGCAAGAATCTTGTCATCGAGCCATGTGCTCCGACAAGGGGGCTTTCCACTCTTGTCGTCGAGCCAAGCGCTCTGACGAGGGCGGAAGCATAGCAAAAATCTTGTCGTAGAGCCAGGTGCTCCGACGAGGGTGGAAACATATAAAATCTTGGGCATGGCAGTCATGACCCATGCCAAATTTGGCCCCACCTCCAGCATCGAGGTCTTTGAGTTCTCTGCTGAAGGCGGGCCCAGGGGCTGCTGTCGGTGTAATGAGAACCAGGGTCTCATCAACATTCTTAGCATGGGTCATACCCGTCTAGGACCGTTGCCCGACAACCCCGGCAAAGGCCAAGTTTCCCGGCAAAGAACCAACCTTGCCGGCGAGCAAGACATCCGGCAAACATCTTGAGGAAGAGCACGGCTTGGGATACAAGACGAAGTCAGCGCTCGCTGGCAAGGCACGAACAGGCAAGCCAAGGGCCCGGCAAGTTCCGTGCCGGCAAGGCTTGCCGGAGGACAGTTGGGCGCAAGTGCAAGACCACCGAGGAGGCATTCAAGCCAATGATCGGAGGACAGAAGACCAAAAGGCAAAGTTCCCGGCAAGGTCCTTGCCCGCAACGCTTGCGAAGCCCCGACAAGACTCACGCCCGGCAAAGATTCCACCGCTTTCCCACCACTCCAGCGCAGCGACCAGCCTGCCAGCCTGGCATCTCAGGCCTCGTCATCCTGGATGCGTGCCAAGATAGGGTGCAGCGGCAACTGATGGGACGGCCCCTTTTTCCGTCCCCAAGATGCTAAAGGACACCTAAGCGGAGCATTTAATGCGTTTGTCCTAAGACATCAGTGATAAGCATGTAAACACTGTAGCAAATTTACACCTCCTGCATCTACTGTACGCCGCTGTTGGTGACCCCTTGGACGTATCAAAGGAGGCCCAAGGCGTAGCTAGGGGGGACGCATCTTTCTGGCCCAGGCGTAGCTGCTGCTCGAACTTACTGTTCATCTCAAGCGCTCCTGGAGCTTGGGCTCAGAGGCTCTCAATACACCAAAAGCAGGAGTAGGGTATTACGCTTCTCAGCGGCCTGAAACTGGGTAAAAATCCCTCGCGCTGATCGTTGGATCTGCTCTTTGTGCGCCCCTCTTCCCTGGCAAACCGTAGAAGGGATCCACGTGATCCCATAGATGTTGTTTCCCCGACATCTTTCTCCGTGCTTGTTCCAAACGTTATAGTGTGGCATGAAACGCTTCTCAAGCAGGTGGATGTGAAGGGTTTTCGAGTCAGTGTAAGACTTCGTATTCCCACAGATAGGGCATGAAAAACACATAAAACCATTCTACTTGTTTGCCTCAGCCACTTCGAGAAAATTATGCACGCCCTTAATGTACTCGGAGGTGCGTCTGTCACAGTACATCCATTGCCGGTTCATCTGCGTGCATTATATATAATTAAGTGTATCAAAAACTATTACAGAACATCATGAATAGAGAAGTGACCAAATTAATAGAAGTTCATCATCACATTAAAACCACAGTACAGTAGTGATCAAATGTTATTACTGAAAAAATAAATACATAAAGTTCATACATAGATATTGAACAACATATAGCTCTCTAGATCATCTAATTAAACCATACAATGAAACTATGTAAAACATTTCAATGCAACAACAAATGCGATCATAATCACAACTAAGGTAACAATTGATCCAACGGCATAATGATACCAAGCCTCAGTATGAATGGCATATTTTCTAATCTTCAAGCGCATTGCATCCATATTGATCTTGTGATTATTGACGACATCGGCAACATGCAACTCCAATTTCATCTTCTCCTCCTCAATTCTTTTCAGTTTTTCTTTCAAATACTCGTTTTCTTGTTCAACTAAATTTAACCTCTCGACAAGAGGGTCGGTTGGAATTTCCGGTTCACATACCTCCTAGAGAAAAACATCTATGTCACGTTGGTCGGCATAATTGTCATAAACACTAAATGAAACAAATAGTTATAAAAGATAATATATACCACATCCGAATCATAGACAGGACGAGGGCCGACGGGGGCGGATATCAAAACCATCGCACTATATAATAACAAACAATAATAAAAGTAAGAAAATTATACATGTATCTATCTAAATCATACAAGTAGGAATTTTTCTTTTAGAAAGAAAATAAAAACAAGAGGCTCACCACGGTGGTGCCGGAGACGAGATCGGCGTGGGCGATCGACGGCGGTGAGGACGGGGACGGGACAGGACGGACCGCCAAAACTAGACAAATCTTGAGAAAAATGGAGCTTGGACAAGGAGCTTGGAGAGGAGAAAGGTTAAGTGTGGATCGGGCATTTCATCGAACACCTCATGTGCATAGGAGGTGAGTTAGAGCAACACACACCCTCTCCCACGGCCAGCCAAAAAAACGGAGCAGTGGCTCTGTTCGCGGGCAGGGGCGGGGGTATATATAGTGATCTCTTTAGTCCCGGTTGATGGCTAGAACCGGGACTAATGAACAACATTTGGTCCCGGTTCCAGACACGAACCGGGACCAATGGGCCTCCCGGTTCGTGTCTGGAACCGGGACCAATGACCCCTGAGGGCCGGCCGGCGCCCTGGCCTCACGAACCGGGATTAATGACCTTACCCAGGCCTCAACCAAAGCCCTGTTTTCTACTAGTGCTAGTTAATGCTATAAATGTTCTTAGATGGCAACACGGTAGTCAATGGGTTATTTTCCGTTCTCCAGAAACTTTTTCAGTGAATTATATCATGGCTTATATTGTCCCACGTACTTGTTGTGCATGTGCCGCACGAAAGGGAGTAGAAACAACTCCATGAAAGGTGCACCCTGACGATTCTACGTCAAGTTAATGACAAAAGGCAACATACTCTAAGTACGTCGAGTTAATTAACTCGATGGTGGGCGTATGCTTGGTGTGCTCGACGAAGGAGGCCATGGGGATACGGCCTAGTGGGCGGTTGGAGGAGTAGTGGAAGCATGCCTAGTCGATCAGGTACACCGTGCACAGGCGAAGCATGAGGTACACGGTGGCCGCTGCTGCCGGGATGAAGCCCTCCAAGAACAGGTGGGCCGGCGGGAGCTCACGGAGCCAGCTGATGAGTCCGCTGGACCGAGATGCACCAGGGCGACGAGACAGGATGTGGTGACAGCGGCGATGATGTTGTCCACTGTGTGCTGGTACACGGCCTTGAGGCCCATGCTGCTTCTTTTTGAAACTTTGAGGCTCATGATGCTTGGTTACGTACGTGTGGTTGTTTAAGATGGTTTATTACTTATACGTATATGGGTGTTTTTGGTGCGTTCAATGCTTGCACTTATATAGTCTGTTGTTTACTGTATTGGCTGCCTCTAGAAGCGGGGACATCGTCTAGGTGGTGGCTCAGTGTTGCAGATCCTGCCCGAGCAATAGACGATGTTTGAGGGGCCGCTTCGTCTCTGGTAACCATATATGTGGACTCACTTGTGACCTCAAACGGTGGTTTTGCCGTCACCCACACTACCACCGGAGCCCGTTTTCGTGGAGTGGAGGTTTGTGTGCTGGTGTCTTCCACTCGTGACTCGCCTGAGCCCATCAGCCATTGGCATCCATTTTGGGGGCTCTTTTCGCTAAAAGCTCTACAAATTAATTGTCAGCTTGGAGGTTGCTAGCCTTGGATTTGGCAAGATGATTGGTTACCTCCTAAAGGAGACACAATGAGGGACAAGAGAAAGAGGGTGTGGGCTAACCATTTTTTTGGCATTCCAAAGGACAATCACCTGCGCTCAAAAGCAAAAAGAGTGGCACCATTGGAAAGGCGTATGTGCTTGCTTGATGGATGGTTCTCTTCTTTTTGGGTTGTCGTGTCCGATGTCTTTGTTGATGTTTTTCGACGGGGTTCCTTCGTGATGTTGTGATCCATGTCGGCGGTTTGTAGTTGTAGCGGCTTGTGGGCGTTTGTTCTTTTGCCAAGATGGTCGTGGAGATTCATGTCGTAATGGTTTTCGCCTGGTTTTTGTCAACTAATTAGGCAATTATCTTCTACTCCCTCTGTAAACTAATATAGGATATATCTTATATTAGTTTAAAGAGGGAGTACTTAATTGATCTATGAGAAAAATATTTTGCCTCCACTTTATTAAAAAAGCTGTTTTTGTTATATTATCTAAGCCACTGGTTATAAAATGTATTCTTCCTTCAAAATCATTTGTTAAACTGTTTTAGTATTATATACCGTGTTTTTGTTTGCCAGGAAAAAGAAAAAGCAACCGACACATAACAAAAAATCAGTCACAGGTTAAACGATTGGCCACTATTTACCCTAGCTAGTGCTTGCAGTTGTAGTCAGCCGTAGGTATTTTCCTATTGATGGTTCTGGTTAGCAGCGAATTGATAGGTTAGTCATACATATCACTTATAGTATATCTGATGGGCAAGTCAGCGGTCAGGGCTTTTTCATTTGATGATTTTTGTTAGCAGAAAATTGATGAGACGATGCTGGTGCCCGGTAGGGTACGGTTTTAATTAAACACTGATCTCATGTTGAAACGTCACGTCACTGTTTGTTCCCAGCAGGGTACCGTCTCATTAAACTGATGTTGAAAAAATTGTATTGACATGGACAGTTGGCCTTTTTTTTAGGACGCCGATAAGTCTCAAACTTTCGGGGTTTTCCGTTTGATGATTTTTGTTAGCTGCGAAGTGATGAGACTATGTTGGTGTGCGGTAGGGTACGGTTTGAATTAAACACTGATCTGATGTTGAAAATACTAAATACTACATGCATGTCACGTCACGTCACTGTTTGTTAATATCGTGATGATGTTGTTGATTCTCCCACGCAGGGTACCGTTTCATTAAACTCTGATGTTGAAACAAATGTATTTACATGAACCGCTGGCCGTTCTTTTTAGGGAACTACGTATGCAGAAAAAATGGGGAGAGAAATGTTGAACCCTGTTTGCTGAAGGTGGTTGTACGGCCCCAAGTAGCCGGGCACCATACCGCAGCACATGACACAAAGGGACACTACTTTTCACTTTCTTTTCCGGAAAGGTTGCCTGGTATGTCTATATATTTTCTCCAAAACTATTTTCGCTCGCGGCAATCGGTACCCACTAGTACCAACTTGCTAAGTTGATGTGAAAAGTAAATAAACATAACTCCAACAAATAAACACAATATAAATATAAATTTGACGATAGGTCTAATGATATTGATTTGGTGTTGTAGATGTTGATACTTTTTCCGTGAAATTGGTCAAACTAAGCGAATGATTAAGAAAAAAAAATGACCTAAGAAAAATTGATGACTTATGTCAGCGGTCATAGGTGAGCAACCTGGAATTTTTTTCTCCTTTGATACAAAATTTTCTCAATCGTGAGTTATAATTGATCTTGTGTCCATGCGTATCTACATGTTGTGCCGCAAGCGAAAACAAGAAATAACTCAGATAAATAAATACATTACGAAAACATATTTCAAGATCGATTTAGTGATACTGATCGACTTGGTCAAACCAAAACAATTTTCTTGAGAAAAATATGCCTCATACTTTGGGGTGGAAGGAGTAACTACTACACACGTCCTACTAATAGTTAATTCAATAACTGTCTGAGGGCAACACACAAGCCAAGTTGGTGTTTTCCGTCCTCGAGAAGTGTTTTGATTGAATTATATCATGGCTTATGTTGTCCCACGTATCTACTTATTGCGTATGTGCCCAAGAAAAGGAGGGGAAACAACTCCACGAAAGGTGCATCCCGACTATACGTCAAGAAAAAAAAATGACAAAACGCAACATGTTATCCTTAGCACGTGGACTAAATACATCCAGTTAATTAACAAGGAAATAATTCGTGCATTACCGCGGGGACACTACTAAAAATATATAGGCTTAAGACATTGATAATTAAGTTGATGTCGTGAATTATTTTGATGATCAATTATGATGACATGGTAGTCATGCTTGATTTAGTGATGTGGATAGACTGTATGCACACCATTCGACATGAATTGTGAGCTATATCGAAAACAAGGAAAGAATGCATACACAGGAAAATTTGTAGTGCTTGGTAGGTTGATGACATGGTGGACATACATGATTTGTTGAAGTGAAAGACTAGAACGGATACGTGCTTAGAAAAGAAATAGTTAGTTGGTTGCTACTATTTAAGAATAAAGGATATGATCATTATGTGGTTTTGCAAATAAAAAAATAGTGGATCATGATTTTCACATATATTTCTCAATCTTCTAATTTTTTACATTGTCATGAAGACAATACTTTAGATAAAATCTATAATCGAGGGTTATGCACGAGCGACCTAGATATTTCTCCTTCATTCCAAAATTTTCTCGCTAGCAAATTAAGTCACTATTATTTCACTGGATATCTACTTGGTGTGGCTGACGCAAAAAAGAGAAAGAACTCCAGTAAATAAATACATTGCAAAAACACATTTCATGATAATGATGTTGATTGAGTAAATAGGATCTTCTTTTTCTATAAAGTTGGTCAAACTTCAAATATTTGACTGAAGACGAAATCTACATGTCTTATTCTTGGAGAGGAATGAGTCAGTAATACACATGTCTTATTTGTAGTTAATGCAATAACTATCCTTTGATGGCAACACAAAAGCGATCTTCGTTTTTATTCTTTTGTAAAAAAATCAGTAAATTACTTATATCATGGCTTATGTTCTCCCACATATAACTCCAAGAAAGGTGCACTCTGACGATACTTCGTCAATAAAATTAATAATAGTAACAATCACAGCTTATGTTATCCTACGTGCATATTTTAAAAGGAGAGGGAAAATATCTGGTAATATTTTCTCTGATCCAGGCATTTTTCGGTCAGATCATCCTAATGAAAAATGTTCAGGTTCATTATGTTAAATGGATTTGACAGGTATGTGGATAGCATATTCAGATTCGTTATATTTTTCTGATCATTTTTCATATATAAATTATTTTCATCTGACTTTTGATTTTATTTTCTATGAATTTCCAAAGTTTATATGATTTTTTGAATTTACTGGACTTATTTTAATTCGAAAATTATTAAATGGATAAGTGGTAGATACACCCAGATGTGTACCTAGGTAGTGGCTGTGTGAGGCTGTCGGTGGGGCCTGTTGACTGCCCAGTCAGCAGACAACTACTGACTGTTAACTGGTCAATTGATAGGTGGGGCCCAGGTGCCATTGACACATTAAATTAACATGGGGATAATCGTGTTAGTTAGCTGGGGGGCCCAGGGGTCAGTGTGGTTAGGGGGCTTAGTTAGGTGGCTAACTAAGTTAGTTAGCTCGTGGGCCCACCGTCAGTGACCCACCGGACGGTTTAAGCCGGCCGCACGCGCAGTGGTGCACGTCGGTGACCAACAGAGGCTGGGTGTGTGCATCCTAGTTATGCAGAGGCTGGGTGTGTACTCATTATATTGTATCCTCTTGATGCTCTTTTGAGTCAATAAAATCACCCTTTGTTGAAAAATGGAGTTTTGTTGCCCTATTGAATCTTTCCTAGGTTGAAATTTGCTCAGATATCGAACACATCTACCACCTCCAAACACAGCCACATACATATAATCCTTTCACAAATCTCACATAACGTGTTCCAGGCCCCATTAGTGACACCAACACCCCCTATACTACTCTTAATTCTGTGAATAGATGGCTGGCTTAGCCGAGCTCTCTGTTACTACTTGCAGTTTGTAAGAAATATGAATGACAAAGCTACATAGCCAGCACATGGTAAAGCAGGGAAAACAGGTACGGTGGTCGGGACTACTTGATCGTATGTTAGCTGAATTATTGGCTCATATCCATCTTATCCCAACCTACCAATTGAAAGCCTCTATTGTAATCTGTTGAGTATATATGTGTTGCATGTATTACGTATATTGTGGTCCACATCCTAGTTGTGTATAGTTGAGGTTGAGACCTACTTGTACTTTATATATACGTGCACTTGCACCCAATCAATACAACGTGTATTGCATTGCCAAACTATCTCTCTACATGGTATCATCCTTCCCGTTCCTGCCCTAGGGTCAGCCGCCGCCACCGCGCCCCCTCGCGCGCGCCGCCGCCGCCGCCGCCGCACCCCGCCGCCGCCGCGTTCCCCTCCAACTTCACCGCGCCCCGTGCCGCTGCCGCTGCCGCTCCCTCCTCCCCACGCCGACCTGAAGCCGCCACCGCCGCGCCTTCTCCTTGCCACGCCGCCGCCGCTCCCCGTCGCGCCACCACCCTTACCCGCTGCCGCTGCCACCTCCCCACGCAGCCGCCGCCCCACACAGCCGCCGCACCCCTCCCGTCGCCACTGCTCCTCCCTTCAACCCTAACCCTAGCCGGTTTCCCAACCCTAGCCGCCGCCATGCACTCCCCGGGCTCCTCCAACACCCGCTCGTCAAACCCCTTCGCCGGCCCCGAGCCCTCCGCCGCCGCTATCAGCGACCTCAATATCGAGGCCTGGGTCCCCATCTGCCTCGACAACTCCAACACCTCGTACTACGCGTGGAAAACCTACTTCAACCTTGTCTTCCACGAGTACTATCTCACCGAGCACAACGACGGCTCCGTGGACGGCGACTACATGAAGGGCGATCCGGAGTGGTCCGCCATTGAGGCCACGCTCATCCGATGGTTTTATCAAA
The DNA here is from genome assembly GCA_011799875.1 of Thinopyrum elongatum. NCBI lineage: Eukaryota > Viridiplantae > Streptophyta > Magnoliopsida > Poales > Poaceae > Thinopyrum > Thinopyrum elongatum. The sequence goes on along the minus strand of CM022303.1, from coordinate 42,484,143 downwards.
CCGTCTCGAAGGACATCTTCCACACGGTTGTCGCCAAGGACGACGACGCTTGTGCCGTGTGGACCAACATCAATGTGCTCTTCATCGACAACAAACTTCAGCGCCTTATTTTCTTGCAGCACGAGTTCTTCGGCTGTCACCAGCACTACACCACAAACCCCACTATAGCTACGCATACACTCCAACGAAATATCAATGCGTTGCTGAGATATTGAAGTCCCCACTTGCCCACTTCCCACGATTATTAACCAGTTCGTATGACAATTAAAATAATCACTTTATTGAAAAAAAAAGCACTTCCTACGGATAAAGTGCCCACGTCGTCGCCGCCGCCTACCTCCATCGTATCGTGCGAGGCCGGATCCGGTTCCTCCGGCCCTCCGCCCTCCCCACTCGGGCCGCCTCAACCGTGCTCCGCGATCCCGACTTCGAGGGTTTCACCATTATTCCGGCGCCTGCCTTCCCTCCCACCCAGATCAATCTCGGACTCACCTCGCCTCGCCTCACCCCGAACGGCAATTAATCCCACAAGATCGGAGGAGCAAGACGATGTCGACGCGACGGTGGTGCAGGCAGGCGACGTGCCGGACCCAACGGTGCGGAACCACCTGGAGTAGGACACCCTCAAGTGAGTATTCGTCGGTGGCATGGGCAGCGTCGGCAATACCACCTGCAGCTCCATCGTCTCCATCTGCGTCTGCTAGCCCGTGCTCATCATCTCCAGCGACCCTGCCCATAACCTCAGTGATGGCTTCCAAAAGTGCTTCACCAAGTTCTCTACCCTCGTCAAGGGATCTACCACATTTACGCCAAGGTGATTATTTTCTCCCCTCTCTGTTTGCTTTCCTCCCGTTCACTCCATCGGCCCTGTTTACTAGAGTACTTAATTTCAGATATGTGGCTGGTTGCCTAGTGATGAACCTGTATCTTCACGAACAGAATGGAGATTCTACTTCTTTAATAATATGGCGGTGATTTCATCTCATGATTTCCTTGAAAAGTTACAGGTAATATAAGTTCTATGACTAGTGGAAAATAAGTATACTGTTTAGAAATTTCCTTTTTTTTTTATTCCGCCGAGGCCTGACTTTAAGTAAAGATTATGGTGGCTGACTTGGAGTAAAAAGAGTACCAATTATCTAGCAATTCCCTTTAAGTATTATATGCCAGGAAAATAGTCTGGTTCGCCGCAAAGAGAGATTTCATGTTAGTTGAACACTTATTATTGCATCAGTATGTTTTCATATTTTTCAGTACAAAAGAAAAAGTTTTCATAAGTTTTATGATCCATGTTATATACTCCATCATAGTCTAACTTTTGTTCTCTTACTGTAGATTAGTCGAATGGATTACTCTGCTGTAGTTTTTGATACAGCTCCTACAAGCATACATTACTGTTACTAAAGTTCCAGTAACGCAGGAGAAGGGTCTAAGAAAATGGCGGACATAAATAATAGATTCGGTCATCTATTGAATCAGGTAATCGTTAATATTGATAAATTTCAACCTATTAGGAAACTATGATTGTTATTTGTCCACACATGTATGCCCATGGTTGTGTGCGGAGGACGAATTTTATTTAAGGTAGGGTTGACTCTAAAGCTCTCCACTGATGTTGCCGATGTCCGGTTAGCTGCGGCTGCCACCACAATGGACTAACCAGCTAGCCGCTAGGGTCCATCACTCTCACTCGCATGGCGTGGCTGCGTGCAGGTGATGCCTGGTAGCTTGGTCGCTTCAGCTTAGGGATTAGTAGTCTGGAGATTACCAAGCAATGCCTAGGCCAGCAGCAGGACCATGCCCGTATCTCACCAACGACCAATCCTTCCTTTTATCTTATTTTCCTTTTTCCATGCCCATATCTCACCAACGACCAAGCCTTCCTTTTATCTTATTTTCCTTTTTCCCAGTGATAAGTGATTCCTCGCCAGTGATTTTTATCTCAGATATATACCATTCTTTTGGACAGGGCAGAATACTGGTTCCAGTATAAAACAGTCCAAAAACCTTCACATCGTTGATACTATCCTAGTGGTCACTACAATTGATCTCTCCCCCAAACTGGGCATAATTCTCCAGACTTTATTTTTTCCCATTTTTTAGCAAAAGGCCCACAAAGAGTGCAACACCAAAAAAGCCCCCATATCAAGCAGAACGCAGCTGAAAAGAAAATAGGGGAGGTTAATTAGATTCAATACCCTAACCACATGAATGCAACGGCCACTGCCATGCCAACAAGCCAAGAGCTGCTACATGTTAACATATATCATACATAAGGGTCGCTCTAGCTACCTTGCCCTACTGGGAGCTCCGCCGGTGTTGTGTCGCTTTTCTATTGATTTTAATTCTAGGAACTAACGTATCATATATTAGTTCACTCCACCTTGGTACTACATTGTATAACTTATAAAAAAACCGGCATGACTCTGTTTGGTTCATTAGAGTATAAACTTTGTGGAGTATGGAGGTAAATCAGTTCTAAATCCAATCATTTTTAAACTTTACTTGTGAGTACTGCAGAGGACTTTTTTTTTCATCCGACGAAAACATAATGACAGATGGCTGCATTCTTATGAAAGTAAGTTGGTAAGATTTTTGCCTATAAAGATGTACAGTAATATATTTGGCTTTAGCTTTTGGACTTCTTCATGTTATTTGTATTGCTCTTACTATCTTACCAAGAAATGAGACATGCTGTATTGTAAGTGAACCTTCTGATATTTTGGTGACAAACTAACACACTGCACGCACATGTTGCCCATTAAATTTCACCACTACTTTTTTTTGTATATGTTTGTATTTCTACTGGTAAATGTACAATTTGTGCATCTGTCATGCTTTCCTGTCTATTTGGTTGAGCATATAGTGCATCTAAAAAGGGAAAAGGGTCAGCAACCATTTTGTATTGCTGGATATTGAAGTTTCAATTGTTTTCTTCTGTATGGCTTCTTATGTTTGCAACTCAACAAACAGCATAGTTTTAAAGTTTAGTAGGGTGAAGATGTGTGATGATCAAGCTACCTTCTTAGTTCTTTGTTAGTATTATTTGTGCAATACTAACACAATGCACATTGTATCAGGTCATTCATTTCATATACAAGGTGGGTGCTGATTGTTTAGAACATGCCGCTCCATATGTAATAGGATTAATTAGCACATGACCTTCAACATTTATATGTTGCTTCTTTAAATTTTATGGTTGTATTAACATGTTTTCTTTTCTACCGTAACTTACTGATCACATTTCTTTGTTGTTGTAGATTGCCAAGATAAATAGATGATGCATGCCACATGCTGATTGCGAGGTCGAGCATTGGGCTTCTACTAGATAGTTTAGCATTATGTTTTAGAATGTCATTTTCAGGGTCACTGTTTCAATCATTATGTTCTACAGAGGCTGAGATGCTGATTGTATGGTCAAGAATTGGGCTACTACTAGATAGTTCCACAACCTGTAAACTTTGGATTGTGTTCTTTGTAATGCAAAATGCAACAGAGTTAATTATATATATATATATATATATATATATATGTATATATATATATATATATATGTATATATATATATATATATATATAATTTTTTATGCTTATTATATTATGGCTTCTATGCACTATTAGAATTGACCTAATAGTTTTGTATGGAAATGTATAAAATACCATTAATTGTCTACTTCCTCCGTACCGAAATATATGTCGTCGAAGTAGCTGAACTACAGCTGCTCTAGCGACATATATTTTGGTACGGAGGGAGTATATGCTATGTAGTCGTTGCAATTGTCCATTTGGAAATCCTCACGTGTAGGGTAATCAGCAACGCATATGAAGCGTTGTTATGGTCTTACTCTATACGTTGCTATATTGCAACACATCTCCACATTACTTACCAACGCATGTATATACGTTGTTGTAGACCCTTTCAACGCCACCAACGGCAACGCATATTCATTCGTTGGTGAGGACATTAGCAACGCTTATACAGGCAAACAACAACGCATCGATGCGTTGCTAAAGGGGGGTTCCTGTTGTAGTGCAGGACAAGTCCACCATCGATGAGTACTGCATGAGGCTCAAGATGCTCGCCGATGAGCTTTGCGACATCGGTGCCAAAGTCTTCGATGACCTCATGCTGAGCACCCTTATCGCCGGCCTCAACGAGGATTTCGGCAATGCGGCGTCCAACCTCACCTTGCTGCCGCAGCCCACCTTTCGGCACATCATCGCGTACCTCAAGCTTGAGGAGCGCCGGATGACGAAGCTGAAGTAGCAGGTCTAGCACACCGCCCTCGCCGCCGGCACCACCCGCGGGGGCCCCGCTCCACCGGCCGCGCCGACCCTGCCACACCCTCCTGCGCCCGCCGGGTACTACCCGCCGCCACCCACGCCACCCGCGCCCCCCGCGCCTTCCCAGCAGCCGCAAGGTGGCGGTGGCCGACGGAACCGGCAGGGCGGTGGGGGCCGTCGCCAGCAGCAGCAGCAGCTGGCCCAGGGCGCCGCGCTACCAGCAGCCCCTCCGCCGTGGGCAGCCGGGCAGAACCCGTGGACGGGCATCGTGCATGCCTATCATATGCCCGTCCCACGGACTCCTGTGCCAGGTCTCCTCGGTCCTCGTCCCGCGGGCCACCAGGCATTCCTCTGCGCGCCCTACTAGCTGGCTGGCGCCAGCTATGGTGCCCCCCTCGCGCCGCCGCCTCTCGGCTGCTATGGCCCGCCCTACGGGGGCATGCAGTCGCCACCGGTTCCTGCGCCATGGGATCCTGCCCTCCTGGCCGCCCTACACTCTACGCCATCGCCGTGTAACTATGGCGGTGGAGGCGACTGGTACATGGACTCTGGTGCTACTGCGCACATGACAGCTCATCCTGGTAACCTAACCTCCTCCACTCCCGTTCACACACCCACTCGTATCACCATTGGCAACGGCTCTTCTTTACATATCACTCATGTCGGTAGCACTAGTTTTCCTTCTACTTCGACACCTATCACTATGTCTAATGTTCTTGTTTAACCTGACTTAGTCACGAGCTTAGTTTCCGTTCGTCGTCTTACTCGTGAGAACCCACTTACTGTTGAATTTGACGGTGTTGGTTTTTCTGTGAAGGACGCCCGTACCCGGATGGTACTTCACCGACGTGACAACCCCGATGAGCTCTATCCCGTACACGCCGTCGCCTCCACCTCCACACCTGTCGCCCTCGCTGCCGGCGTCGACCTTTGGCATGCTCGCTTGGGCCACCCCAACCCCACCGTTTTGCGTCAGATTCTTAGGAGTTTTTCTTTCTCATGTAATAAGCTCGACGAGCATACTTGTGAGGCTTGTCGCTTAGCCAAGCACGTTCGTCTTCCCTTTAGTGCCTCTACAACTGTTTTCACTTTTCCGTTTCAATTACTTCATAGTGATGTTTGGACGTCTCCCGTTGCGAGTAATACGGGCTACCTATACTATTTGGTGATTTTAGATGATTATTCTCATTATGTGTGGACTTTTCCTCTTCGTCGCAAATCCGATGCTTTAGCCACACTCACCTCCTTTTATTCCTATGTCACCACACAGTTCGGTCGCCCCATTCTTGCACTCCAAACCGGTAACGGAAAAGAGTTTGACAAAGTCGCTATTCGCACTCTCCTCGCCTCTCACGGCACTATCTTCCGTCTAACTTGCCCATACACCTCACAGCAGAACGGCCGCGCCGAGCGCATTCTTCGCACTCTTAATGACTGCGTTCGCACGTTACTCTTTCACTCTAACGCGCCCGCCCGGTTTTGGCCTGATGCTCTTGCCACTGCCACTCTTCTACTTAACATCCGTCCGTGTCGTCCTCGGTGGAACTATGCCCCTCACCACCTCCTCTTGGGTGCGCCGCCGTCCTATGATGGTCTTCGCATCTTCGGGTGTCTTTGCTATACTAGCACCGCGTCCACCACTCCACACAAACTCGCACCACGATCCCTCCCATGCGTTTTGCTTGGTTATTCCTCTAACACCAAATGTTACCCGTGCTATGACCATGTCACTCATCGCGTGTACACCTCGAGGCACGTGTACTTTGTCGAGACGGTGTTCCATTTTTTTCAGGTTTCTCCGGCCCCGGCTCCCTCAGCGCCGGCCCCCGCGCCCCCTGCCTGGAGTGCTGCGCGGCCGCACCCCCAGGTGGTCCCACCGGCCCGGCGCCTTCTGCCGCTGCCCGGGTTCCCAACGCCCTCCCCCGAGGTCGAGTCGGACCGGGCCACTGGGTCCCCAACTCCCTCCTATGAGGTTGAGTCCGACCAGGCCCCCCACCCTGGCGACGCGGCAGGCACCCCGGACGGCACCTCCTCTCCGGCGACGGGCTCGACACCCCCATCGCCCGTCGCCACTCCCGCCGCGACCCACCCGGCTGCTGCCTCTGGCCCCGCGGCCGCTGACGCCTCCGGCCCCGCCTCCGCGGCACGCCACGCCGCCGGACCGACCGCCGCGGCCGCCGCTGCCCCTGGCCTGCCTGGCTCGTCCGCTGCCTTGGGACCGACAGCCGCCGCGGCACCGGCTGCCGCCGCCGACTCGGGCCCGGCTGTCCCCGTCGGTCCGGCTCTCGGTGTGACGACCCGCGCTCAGGCTGGTGTTCATCGGCCCAACACGCGCTACTCCTCCGACGAGTATGTGTGCACTGACTCGACATCGACGCCGTCACCCATCCCCGCCTCCGCTCGCGCTGCCCTTCGGGACCCCCACTGGCTCGCAGCGATGGAGGAGGAGTTCGACACCTTACAGCGCAACCGCACGTGGCATCTTGTTCTGTGACCCCTCGTGCCAATGTCATCACTGGCAAGTGGGTGTTCCGTCACAAGACCTGACCGTATGGTTCTCTTGAGCGCTACAAGGCTCGGTGGGTGTTTCGTGGCTTTCGGCAACGTGCGGGCGTCGACTTCACCGACACCTTCGCTCCGGTTTTGAAATCAGGCAGGATCTGCACCGTGCTTCAGTTGGCGGTCTCGCGAGCCTGGCCTGTGCATCAGTTGGATGTCTCCAACGCCTTCTTACACGGTCATCTTACTGAGCAGGTGTTTTGTGAGAAGCCCACTGGTTTCGTCGATGCCGAGCATCCAGAATTCCTGAGATTGTTTAGAACCCAGGTTTTTCGGCCCCTACCTGAAAAAGATGGAAACACAAAAAAAACTATTGGAGGGGGGGGTGGGGGGGGGGGGGGGGACAGAGTCACAATCAAGACATATATCCAACACATCTAGCACCTCTAAACACATCTAGCACCACTGAACACAGCCACATACATGTAATCCTACCACAAATATCACATCACATAACGTGTTTCCGGCCCCATCAAAATTGACATCAACACACCCTATATCACTTAATTTTGTGAATGGATGGGTGGCTTAGGCGAGCTCTTTATTACTACTTGCAGTTCATAAGATATATGAACGGCAAATCTGCGTTGCCAGCACATGGTGAATCACGAAAAATATGTACAATGGATTAAATATAATATATTTTTACCCTAATTTTTTTAAATTCAATATTCATCTGGAAACCGGATTTCTAGCCCCTATCGGAAAAAGCCGTAATAAAAAAATCATTGGGGGCACAGAGTCACAATCAATTCATAATAATTCGGATGGCGATGCATTGTGAGCCACTCAACCCATGACCGCATGCCAACCATTGAGTATTGTTGCCATGTTGAATCTTTCCTATGTTAAAATTTGCTCATATATCCAAGACATCTACCACCTCTAAACACAACCACATACATGTAATTCTACCACAAATATCACATCACATAACGTGTTCCACGCCCCATCAACAATGACATCAACACCCCCTATACCACTCTTAATTCTGTGAATGGATGGGTGGCTTAGACCAATTCTCTGTTTACTACTTGCAGTTCATAAGAAATATGAATGGCAAATCTGCATAGCCAACACACGGTGAAACACAGAAAATATGTACAATGGGTTAAATATAATATATTTTGATGCTAAATCTTTTCAATTCAAAATTCTTTTGGATAACTCAGATGTAAAAAATCCGGAATTCTCTGAGATTTTTTGGAAACCGGATTTTCCGCCCCTATCAGAAAAAGCTGGAATCGAAAAAAAATATTGGGGGAACAGAGTCACAATCAATTCGTAATAATTAGGATATCGATGCATCGTGCACCACACCAACCTGACCGCATGCCAACCATTGAGTATTGTTGCCCTGTTAAATCTTTCGTAGGTTAAAATCTGCTCACTTATCCAACACATCTACCACCTCCAAACACAGCCACATACATGTAATCCTTCCACAAATATCACATAACGTGTTCCAGGCCCCATCAATGACACCAACCGACTAATCGAAGGCGTTTCTTGAATTATTGGATCATATCCATTAATGACACCAACCACATACTTCATCGTATGTTAGCTGAATTATTGGCCCATATACATCTTATCCCAAGTTCGCAACCACCAATCGAAATTGTTTGTTGTAATCCTACAAAAAATGTCTCCTCAACACCAACGTGTTCAATGCTGTGAGTACGACCGCGCAAGTGACACCAATCACCTCTTTTTTCACTTAATTTCTTTGAAGCTCACGGTCATTGTCATGATGGCTATGTGCATCGATAGATGCGGAGGCCCGTTTTTTTCCTCCTCGAAAAAAAAACTCAGCGTCACACACACTGTACTGTAGGATTGATGTAGCTTTAAACTTCCTATATAACAAGCTAGCCACACCACACTCTCTGCATAGCACTGCACCTCAGGAAGCACCAACGAGTAGAAATGGCAATGGCTACGAAGATGTTTCTGCTAGCCGCCGTGGATAATTATTACGTCAGTTGCCACAACCACCGCCATGGATGAGGCCGTGCTGCCGCTGATCCACGCGCTGCGGCCGCTGCTGGGATCGGGCGGGCAGCTGGGGAGCCGCGCCGGCGTCGCATGCGACAGCTGGCGGCTGGGTGTGGAGGCGCATAACGTGCGTTACTGGAAGACGGTCCCCGCCAGGGCTACGTCGGGCACTACATGCTCGGTGTTGGGGCATCCTTCGGCGACACACGCTGAACCAGCCCCCCGGCGATGAACGCCGGATGGAGGTAGAAGACGATGAACAAAAACACACTTCCGGCGACCAACGCCCCGGCCGACGAACGGCATGTATGTTGGCATCTATTCGTCTCAACTCCTTCGAACACATATACATGGAGGTACACACGCACACACGCAACACAACCCCAGAAGAACTCTCACATCGACCGGGAATACACCACGGTTCCAACAGAGACTACATCTTCCTTAGGCCCCTTCTCTCCCTTGGCTCAGCACATACCGTCACCATGGCGCGGCAACAAACCGGCGCCCTCAACCAGTACACATGCAAGGTACTTATACCCGGTGCACACACACACGACTACCACCCACGCACGCACTAATCTAACCACTAGCCCAACTACTACATGCATGCCCGTGTGGCACTTATCCACTCCTACATGCGTGCAAGGCTAGCACACAGCTCACAACTAATCCGTACGTGCATGCATCAACTAACTATGCTAGCTGCGAACCAACCTGTAGTTTACATCGAGACGTGGTTTACTCCTAACACTCGGCGGTCACTACCGCCGCGATTCCAAGCTCGTCATCGACCAGGCCATCTCCTACGTGGACAGCCTCAAGCTCGCCGGCAACGGCAAAGAGGTGTGGGTCTTCGACGTCGACGAGACCACGCTCTCCAACCTCCCCTACTACGCCACTCACGGCTTCGGGTACCTGCCTGCCTATATATAGTATACATATATATGCTATAGATGCGTGCGTACGTGCACATTATGCTTGCGATTTATTGCAGGTGGATCTGGGCAGAGACTTGCACTCATCTTGTCGTTCAAATGAAGTAGAAATCGAACTAGAACTTGTTAAAACCATGAACTCACTAGTTAGCGAGAAATCACTGGTAAAACCATAATTGGCACATAACATCACCAATGAATACGAGTGAAAAAAACAAATGAGACCAGAAGTGGAAATAAAAACGTAATTATTGGACGTGTTGGACATCATTCCTGATCGCCTCCAAATGAGAGTCACAGAGACGGCCAAAAGGACCATATATATGCATGCCCCTGTGAGTGACGAGCTAAACAAGAGAATAGTGATGTGATGGTCGTAGTAGGCCCGTATTCCTGTTAGCAATGGATTTATTTCGTAACCGTCCTTATGAAAAGATTTGCGATCTGCATATAGTACTAATCTAGCTGACATGCATGGTTGACAGGACTACGCCCTACAACTGGACGAGCTTCCATGAGTACTCGCGGCAGGCGAGCGCACCTGCCCTGCCGGAGACGAAGCGGCTGTACAGCAAGTTGCTCTCGGTGGGCATCAAGCCTGTGATCCTCACCGGCCGGAGAGAGGTCCAGAGGACCGCCACCGTCACAAACCTTCGTCGGCAGGGGTTCTCTGGGTGGATGACGGTGCTGCTGAAGCCAGCGGAGTTCATGGGCTCCGTGGTGACCTTCAAGTCCGGTGAGAGGCAGAAGCTGTTGGACGCCGGGTATGTCATCGTCGGCAACATCGGTGACCAGTGGAGCGATATCCTCGGCACGCCAGAGGGCGCCCGCACCTTTAAGCTGCCCGACCCCATGTACTACATCGGCTTGGGCTAGGCCGCCCCCGGATCTCACGTGTCGTCGTCAATTGCTCGAATAAGTTACATGCATGCTCTCCGTTACATGCAATGCATGCTTCGTCAACAATCCCTCCCTTGTCGCTGCTTGCTTCATTTCCATATATATAGTTGATCACTTGTTGTATTAATACGATGTATTATGGAGAAGTTGCACCTATCTATTATCTATCTATCTATCTATCTATCTATCTTCGATTCTATCGGCAATTCAAAGATGAGCCTCGTTGAATAGTAAATTCAAGAAAAATGGTAAAAAAATCCAAAAAATCTGTAATTCTTAGGGCATCCAAGATTCATGGGGGCTCTAGGAGGATGCAAATTTTCATGGTCGAATGACATCTGAGGAGCTCATGGCAGAAGAAGAAAATTGGGTCTGAATAGTGCTTTCTTTTACTGTCAAATTTTTGATATTTTTTTCCCAAGAGCTCCTCGGATGTCGTTTGGCCACCAATATTTTCATGCACCTAGCGCACATTAGAATCTTAGAGACCTTAAAATTTCAGATTTCTTTGAATTTTTTACTATTTTTTATTTACTGTTTATCGGCAGGTGTAGATGAGCTTGGGCTCCGAATCGCTGCTCTCCGATTGTATACACTATTCTAGTTATAGACTTCCTGTGAACTCTCACGTTAATCCAATGTTGAAATATATTTCCCACCTCTGTCCGTCAGTTTGTACTTTTGGAGCAACAAGTTGGAGCATAAATTTCAATACAGCAATCAGATTCAATCTTCCATATCTCATCTAGCTTTCCAATCTACCTTCAATCTCATCTTCATCATCTGCGGCGCCTGCCCTTTTGTCCAACCAAATTTCTGAGGAACTTACGAGAGAAGACTTCCTCCTATGGAAATGAAAGGCTCAAGTTCTTCCCCGGATTCGTGGGCCTGGACTTTAGGGCTACCTTGTTGGCAGGCTTCCTGGGCTCGAGAAAACCATGACATCCACAGATAAAGAAGGCAAGCGAGTGACCACTCCCAATCCCCTTTGCACGCCTGGATGGGTACGGATCAGCATATCCTTTCCTATCTCCTCAACTCTCATTCCAAAGAAATCCTCATCCATGTACATCTTGTGGCATCTCAAGTCGTAAGGAGTGCCATCACCAACATGTTCGCATCCGACTTCCACTCCCGCATAAATAATTTCCGTATCTCTCTCACCAATGCCCAGAAGGGTAACCAATATGTTCTGGCGTATTTTTCTCGAATGAAGGGCCTCGCTGATGAACTTGCAGACCCGGGGCGGAATACTCAGACCAAACATGTCTCACTTTATGCACCGGCGAGCTGAGCACCTTTAGAACACCCGGGGCGAAATCAAGTCCTCGGCAAACGCGGCCTCACGTAGATGTGGTGGATACCGTGGGCGTGGTGCTCCGTGTGGACGTGGTGGAGGCCGCGGTGGCAGAAACAATGGAGACAACAGCGGTGGTGCTCATCCCTCCCACAACAACTCTAGGGATGGGCGTGACCAAAAACGCTAGACTCAATACTAGCAAAGGAGAAAGCGCAAGACACAAGAAAAAGAGATGGCTCAAGCACTCACAAATGGAAGCCAGCTCAAGCCGGCGACACAATTGCTGCGCCCGTTGGAGCTGTGTGGCCGATCTTGGGCAGGCCTCCGTCAGCCGCGTGAGTTCAGCCTCAAGTTTTTTCTGGCCCTCCTCAAGAGCGCACAGGGCCGTTGACAGGGTGCCAACCTTATGTTTTAAGAGTCCTAGGACATCTTCGTTTTCTTTAACAGAAGCCCTCACCATGGAGGTCGACATCAGTGGTGGCCTTTATCTGCTCCATGGTTTCCTGCAGAACTCGGGCTTTATGGCAGGCCTCCCGGGCCGCCAAGTCTAGAGCCATCCCGCTCCTTGTGCGCCCCAACGACTAGCTGTTGAAGCCAGTTGATTTCTTATGATGTTGCTCATCAACAAAATACACAAACTTGATCATAAAGGGAAAATTAAAGAGGTCAGTGTACGATTGGCAAAGCACGAGTATGTACAGTGCAAGTCACTTACACATGGCGCTGGCCTGGGATTTCTCCAAGATTTCTTCTAGGATGCCAGATTCTAGATGAACCGCTTCGATATCAGGTGGGATTCTAATCATTGCACTGAAACAAGTTCTACGAAAACTACCATATGCATGTGATACTTCTAGCAACCGATTCGTCCTCTTTACGCGCTACAGCTTATTGTGACGGCAGCCCCATGTTCATGGGCTGGAGATTGGAAAATTACTTTTCGAACTCACGCTACACCACTGCACGTCCTGGTCGGTGCCCTCATTGCATCCCATTCCCCTCCTTATGATAGTGCGGCACTCCTTGCCGATGCCTACAATTTATCAAATTAAAGGCAAGCATATTAAACCCAGGGTCAGGAGGCGGAGCTTGGTACTCCGTTGCTCGTCGAGCTAGGCGAATGATGTGCACAGAGGCTTCACCCTCTCACTATAGGTCATGTAGTCCTGTACAACTTCTAATTTGTTGGCAGCCATGGCGATTGGGGGCTAGCCTAACGAGGGCGGCCTTTTGGTGCCCAGGGGCAGCTACACACGCCCATGAACAGTTAATTTAAAAAAAAATCAAAACTTATGAAATTTTAGGAATCCAATATGCTCAGGTGGGCTAGACGAATGCAAAATTGCATGAACAAATGTCATTCAAGGAGCTCTACAAAACAAAATTTGGCTCTCAAAGAAACTTTGAAATTTTTTATTTTGGAGATGTGGTTTTGATTATTATTTTTTGTCTAGAGCTCCTCAATGTCATTTCGCCATGAAAATTTGCATGATCCTAACGCACTTGAGCTTCTTGGATGCCAAACCATTTCAGTTTTTCTGAATATAATGTTCATTAGGAGTAGATGAGCCCAGGCTCATCTGTGGATTACCGCTGGACTAACATGCTTTTCTCCTTCCAGGAAGACGATGGAGCAATACAATCTACCCGTGAGGGAGAAACTACCCCCTAGAAAATAGAAATTGTACAATAGCCATGTAGGCTTTCTGCTACTCCAACACTCACACGACCACTTGGAGGAACTCAGCATTGCCGACTAACCAAGAACCAAGAAAAGGATAGAACAAGGATTCACTCATGTACAACAGCCTCCTAAATTTGAAGATCCAGATCCGGAGAGCCTGACCCTCGACTTGCCAACAACAACGAAGCGTGCGCCATAGTGATGGGCGAGGAGTCAGAATAGAGAGGTCATCAACGCCTCGACGCCTGGACCTGAAGGATGGACACAGTGGAGCTTCATCAGCCACCTCTCGCTTGTCACGCAATAGAGAGTTCACCAAACATAGGAGAGACAGAAGAGGGTTTTCATGAAATATGTTCAAGTGAATAGAGGGATATCGTACCTTTCATCTCACACATCGATTAGCAATCCTAGCTCCGACTGAAACTTTTCAGGTTTGCATGAAAATAGAGGTTTTCACCTGATATGTTGCCTTTAATTTAATTTTCCTTCAAAAAACTTGTTTTTATTTTATTTTCAAAAAATTGTATATATGTTTTTGTTTGCCAGGGAAAGGGAAAAGCAACCGTCGCATAAAAAAATCAGTCACATGTTAAACGATTGGCCAGTATTTAGCCTAGCTAGTGCTTGCACTTGTAGTTAGCGGTGGGCGTTTTTCAATTGATTATTCTGGTTAGCAGCGAATTGATGGGTAAGGCATACAAATCACTTATAGTATATCTGATGGGCAAGTCAGCGGTCAGGGGTTTTCCATTTGATGATTTTTGTTATCTGAAAATTGATGAGAGGATGCTGGTGCCCGGTAGGGTACGGTCTTAATTAAACACTGATCTAATGTTGAAACGTCAAGTCACTGTTTGTTCCCAGGCAGGGTACCGTCTCATTAAACTCTGATGTTGAAGAAAAATGTATTGCCATGGACCGTTCGCTGTTTTTTTATTAGGATCTACAGAAAAAATGGGGAGAGGAAATGTTGAACCCTGTTTGCTGAAGGTGGTATGATACAAGGCACCAAGTAGCCCCACCGTAAACGCGGCATGACACAAAAGGACACTACTTTTCACTTTCTTTTCCGGAAATGTTACTAATATTTAGATGGTATGTTTATATATTTCTGAGTCAGACTATATAATGGCAATTCTCGGTCCAGTGTTTAACATTACTAGCTGTACGTTTTAAAAAGTAAGACTGAGAAAAATTAATTTGTTCATCATCCAAGATGCACATTGTCACAGGTACATGTGCGTAATTTTTGTTCTTTTATACTCCCTCCGTCCCACAATGTAAGACGTTTTTGCAAGCTAACTTTAAGGATAGAAGTATACAAAAGTCGGGTTCCGCATCTCTTCAGAAGATAATGCACATTTTTCTTGTATAAATAATCCATGTCCGTTCACTTATAATAAATAAGCACATCAGCAAAGAGACCTTCTTTAAGAATATGTGTAACTTTAGCTATGGAGAGATACAAAACTTTGTAATATCACATTTGCAGCGATGGCTTATTTATATCCATGGACTTGATTATTTAAATCTATGGTCAATGACACGGTGCAGTCTTCCACGTCATGTCAAAATCGCACGGTTGAAGCATTTTCGCAATAAAAGTACCACTCTGGTCACACCCGACAACGCATCCATGTTAGTTAGTTTGCATACCCTCCCAACCAATGTACTCCTCTTCATCTTCTCCTCTATCTCCAACATCAAATCTATGATTGCATCAATTTGTTTAGGATAAGGAATATCACTATTCATAGTTGTACGATCCCATATTGCAACGGTCTCCATGTAACTGATTCAAAGTTCAGTACATGGGCCAACTTCATAGGATCTATCTAGATCTTCCATTCGGGACAACTGTGCCTCCTTCCGAATTCTGATGCATGGGTGTGTGCCTATAGCTCCAGTGCCCTGCTTCCTTCAGGGTGGTGGTGGTGGTGTGCGGGGGAGGGGGGGGGGGCCTAAGTCCATAATATAACTTTGAAGATAGTTGACAAGTTGGCACAAGACTCTGGTGAACTATTGATACACCCTCATTTCTGCCAGTCCCATCTCTCAATTGGATCTATTTATGTGGATTTTTATATGGCCTATCTCTAAAGTTTTGGTAAAAATCTCTAACTCATCAATATTTTCGTGAACATCTTTGACTAATAGGGATATTGGAAACCATAGATTTTAGGCTCTTGTACAAGCCGTCTAACCGGGATTAAAAGTGACAGTGACTTGCAGGGGGTTAGTAGGTACCTTCATTTTCCCCAGTTAATGTTTTACTTAAACATTAATGTAATGTTGAAAATACCAAATAGTACATTTAATGTCAAGTCATTGTCTGCTCTTGACTATGATGTTGGTGCTCCGCAGGAAGGATACGGGTTTAATTAAACTCTGTTGTTGAAAAAATAGTATTGGCAGAGATCGATGACTAGTTTTTTTATTGCATGGTTTGTTGATGAAATTTCGAATTGCATGATAACAAGATATGAGGTTGTGAAATGCCACATGATTAGTACCATAAAGTATTAAATGGGCCCGACTTAGGCGCAATAGGTCAGCATATGTCGCCACATATTCTCTTCATGAATACATCCACTTTGTCTTTCATGTTAGAAAATGATGGTTCTATGATAGTTTCACACTTGAATTTTATGTCTAGGAAATTTCTTGTAAGACCCCACAAAATTATGGTATTACTGTATCGGCTAATTTTGAGTGATTATCGTTTCTTTTCATTCTTATTTGGAGTGTTTTGTTTGGGAGGGGGGGTGATTATATGAATCATGGGATCTCTTGCTCCCCAACCCAAAAAAGATTGCCCATGAATTATTGGTACCCTAGGCTCCACTTGCCTTGAGCTCATCCACAATAAACCCTATTTCTGATTATTGGAATGAGTAACTCTAATGTTGCCATGAAAAAGTAACTGAAGGAAATATGCCCTAGAGGCAATAATAAATTTGTTATTTTATATTTCCTTATTCATGATAAAGGTTTATTAGTCATGCTAGAATTGTATTGATCGGAAACTTAAATACATGTGTGAATACATAAACAAATACCGTGTCCCTAGTAAGCCTCTACTAGAATAGCTCGTTGATCAAAGATGGTTAAGGTTTCCTAACAATGGACATGTGTTGTCATTTGATAACGGGATCACATCATTAGGAGAATGATGTGATGGACAAGACCCATCCGTTAGCTTAGCATATTGATTGTTAAGTTTATTGTTATTGCTTTCTTCATGTCAAATACATATTCCTTCGACTATGAGATTATGCAACTCCCGGATACCGGAGGAATGCCTTGTGTGCTATCAAACGTCACAAAGTAACTGGGTGATTATAAAGATGCTCTACAGTTATCTCCGAAGGTGTTTGTTGAGTTGGCATAGATCGAGATTAGGATTTGTCACTCCGAGTATCGGAGAGGTATATCTAGGCCCTCTCGGTAATACACATCATAAGCTTGCAAGCAAACGACTAAGGAGTTAGTCATGAGGTGATGTATTATGGAACGAGTAAAGAGACTTGCCAGTAACGAGATTGAACTAGGTATGAAGATACTGACGATCGAATCTCGGGCAAGTAGCATACCGATGGACAAAGGGAATTACATATGTTGTCATAACGGTTCGAAAGATAAAGATCTTCGTATAATATGTAGGAGCGAATATGAGCATCCAGGTTCCGCTATTGGTTATTGACCGGAGAGGTGTCTCGGTCATGTCTACATAGTTCTCGAACCCGTAGGGTCCGCACGCTTAACGTTCGTTGACGAGATAGTATTATATGAGTTATGTGATTTGGTGACCGAATGTTGTTCGGAGTCCCGGATGAGATCACGGACATGACGAGGAGTCTCAAAATGGTCGAGAGGTAAATATTGATATATAGGACGATGGTATTCGGATACCGGAAGTGTTTCGGGGGTTACCGGGTACTTATCAGGTCACCGGAAGGGGTTCCAAGCACCCCCGACAAAAGGAATGGGCCTTATGGTCCAAGAGGGAAAACGCACCAGCCATAAGGGGCTGGTGCGGCCCCCATATGGGCCGGCCAAGGAGGAGAAGGAAAGAGGGGAAGGGAAAGGAAAGAGTGGAATAGGATTCCCCCTTCCTTCCCTCTCCCCCTCCGACAAATATGGCAGGGGGGCGCGCCACTTGGGAGGACCCCAAGTAGGATTCGGCCTACTTGGGGCGCCCTCCTGGCTGCTCCCTCCCCCCCCCACACACCTATATATATGTGGGAGGGGGGCGCCTAGCACACCCAGACAATTGCTTAGCCGTGTGCGGCGCCCCCCTCCACTGTTTACTCCCCCGGTCATATTTTCGTAGTGCTTAGGCGAAGCCCTGCGGAGATCACTTCACCATCACCATCACCATGCCATCGTGCTGACGGAACTCATCTACTACCTCGACGTCTTGCTGGATCAAGAAGGCGAGGGACGTCACCGAGCTGAACGTGTGCACAACTTGGTGGTGCCGTACGTTTGGTACTTGATCGGTGGATCATGAAGAAAGTTCGAGTACATCAAGCGCGTTGTGAAACACTTCCGCTTACGGTCTATGAGGGTACGTAGACACACTCTCTCCCTCGTTGCTATGCATCTCCATGGATAGATCATTGCGTGTGCGTAGAATTTTTTTTGTTTTCCATGCAACGATTCCCAACAGAGGCATCATGAGCCAGGTCTATGTGTAGCTGATATGCATGAGTAGAACACAAAGAGTTGTGGGCGGTGATAGTCATACTGCTTACCACCAACGTCTTATTTTGATTCGGCGGTATTGTGGGATGAAGCGGCCCGGACCAACCTTACATGTCCACGCACATGAGACCGGTTCCACCGACAGACATGCAACTAGTTTTGCATAAAGGTGGTTGGCAGGTGTCTGTTTCTCCTACTTTAGTTGAATCGAATTTGACTACAGTCGGTCCTTGAAGAAGGTTAAAACAGCAAAATTGACGAGTCACCGTTGTGGTTTTTGCCGTAGGTAAGAACGGTTCTTGCTAGAAGCCCGTAGCAGCCATGTAAAACTTGCAACAACAAAGTAGAGGACATCTAACTTGTTTTTGCAGGGTGATGTCTATTACGCAACTTTATTCTTGTAGACTCGTGTTGGGCCTCCAAGCGCAGAGTTTTGTAGGACAGTAGCAATTTTCCCTCAAGTGGATGACCGAAGATTTATCAATCCGTGGGAGGTGTAGGATGAAGATGATCTCTCTCAAACAACACTGCAACCAAATAATAAAAAGACTCTTGTGTCCCATCACACCAAATACAATGGTAAATTGTATAGGTGCACTAGTTCGGCGAAGAGATGGTGATACAAGTGTAGTAATGATAGTAGATATTGATTTTTGTAATAGTGACAATAAAAAACAACAAGGTAGCAATTGATAAAACGGAGCACAAACAGTATTGCAATGCTTGAAAATGAGGCCTAGGGTCCGTACTTTCGTTAGTGCAATCTCTCAACAATGCTAATATAATTGGATCATATAACCATCCCTCAACGTGCGATGAAGAATCACTCCAAAGTTATTATCTAGCGGAGAACATAAGAAGAAATTGTTTGTAGGGTACGAAACCACCTCAAAGCTATTGTTTCCGATCAATCTATCCTAGAGTTCGTACTAAAATAACACCAAGCTATTCTTTTCGATCGATCTATCCAAGAGTTCGTACTAAAATAACACCATATGATACACATCAACCAACTCTAATGTCACCTAGATACTCCAATGTCACTGCGAGTATCCGTTAGTTGATTATACGATATGCATCAAACAATTTTAGATTCATAATACTCAATCCAACACAAAGAACCTCAAAGAGATCCCCAAGATTTCTACCGGAGAAACAAAGATGAGAACGTGCATCAACCCCTATGCATAGATTACCCCAATGTCACCTCGGGAATCCGCGAGTTGAGTGCCAAAACACATATCGAGTGAATCAATATGATACCCTATTGTCACCACGGGTATTGATAGCAAGACATGGATCAAGTGTTCTCAAATCCATAAAAGTATTCAATCCGATAAGAACGAAATCTCAAAGTGAAAACTCAATTCACAACAAGATATAGAGGGGAAAACACCATATGATCCAACTATATTAACAAAGCCTGCGATACATCAAGATCGTGACATCTCAAGAACACGAGAGAGAGAGAGAGAGAGAGAGAGAGAGAGATTAAACACATAGCTACTGGTACAAACGCTCAGCCCCGAGGGTGGACTGCTAACCCACAAGTATAGGGGATCAGTTGTAGCCTTTCTCGATAAATAAGAGTGTCGAACCCAACGAGGAGCTAAAGGAAGAATTTATATTCCATCAAGTTCTATCGACCACCGATACAACTCTACGCACGCTTAACGTTCTCTTTACCTAGAACAAGTCTGAAACTAGATGTACTTTGTAGATGCGATAGGATAGGTTTGCAAGATAATAAAGAGCACGTAAATAAAATCTAGGGGCTGTTTAGATAAAGAAACAATTACGCTAGTTTGAGTAGAGAGCTTTTTTGTCACAAGAAAGTTATTTGTCCCTAGGCAATCGATAACTAGACCGGTAATCACTATTGCAATTTTATATGAGGGAGAGGCATAAGCTAACATACTTTCTCTTCTTGGATCATATGCACTTATGATTGGAACTCTAGCAAACATCCGTAACTACTAAAGATCATTAAGGTAAAACCCAACCATAGCGTTAAAGTATGAAGTCGTCTTTATTCACATACGCCATAACCCACTTATCCGTGTTTGTGTTTCTATCACTCACGCAACGCAGACAATAAGCAAACCATGAACATATTGCAAACCCTACAGCGGAGATCCCTCACGCTTGCGCGACGCGGAGAGCACCATAGGACAGAACCAATAATAAAACGTGCAACTCAAACCAATCATGATCATCAATCAACCCATAGGACAAAACGGATCGACTCAAACATCATAGGATAGCCATACATCAAACATCATAGGATAGCCATACATCATTGGGAAATAATATATAGCGTTGAGCACCATGTTTAAGTAGGGATTACAGAGGGGAGAAGAGGTGTTACACCATTGCATAGAGGGGGAGAGAGCTGGTGATGACGGCGGCGAAGTTGTTGGTGTAGATCGCCGTCTCGATGATGGCCCCGACGGCGTTCCGACGCCACCGGGAGAGAGGGGGAGAGAGCCCCCCTCCTTTTTCTTCTTCCTTGCCCTTCCCCCTAGATGGGAGAAGGGTTTCCCCTCTGGTCCATGGCCTCCATGGCGGCGGAGGGGCGGGAGCCCCTCCGAGATTGGATCACTCTCTCTCTGTTTCCTTCTGTTTCTGCGCTCCCAGATTCTGGCCTTTCACTATTTCTTAAATTCCCGGAGATCCATAACTCTGATTGATCTGAAATTTTAACACGATTTTTATCCGGATATTAGATTTCTTGCGGTGACAGAAGGGCACCAACCGCCTTACAGGGAGAGCACAAGGGCCCAGGGCGCGCCCTACCTCCGGGGCGCGCCCCCTGCCTTGTGGCCCCCTCGGGCGTTGTCTCGCGTTGATTCTTTTTCCCAAAAATCACATATATTCCAGAAAAAATCTCCGTAAGTTTTTATCGCGTTTGAACTCCGTTTGATATGGATTTTCTGCGATACAAAAAACATGCAACAAACAGGAACTGGCACTGGGCACTGGATCAATATGTTAGTCCCAAAAATAGTATAAAAAGTTTTCAAAAGTATGTAAAAGTTGTAGAATATTGGCATGGAACAATCAAAAATTATTGATACGACGGAGACGTATCAGCATCCCCAAGCTTAATTCCTGCTCGTCCTCGAGTAGGTAAATGATAAAAAAGATAATTTTTGATGTGGAATGCTACCTAGCATAATCTTGATCATGTAAACTAATCATGGCATGAATATTAAGACACGAGTGATTCAAAGCAATAGTCTATCATTTGACATTAAGATAACTAGTCGTTAACCCGTGCCTTCGCACGGGCTAGCAATATTAAAAGGAGCATGATGATTCTTTCAAATAAACATTCTAAATTGATGAAGTTCTGGATAGGTTTTTCTATAGACACATGATTTCCCATAGTGGCATAGTTGTATATAGGTGCAAAACCATGTGGAGTGTAATAATAAAAAATTCAAACGAACATTTACTATATCCTGAGAAAATTGAAATGAAATGTGTGAGTAGAGTAGACAGAAAAGGAAATTAAATATTCATGATAAAATCAGTCGTACAGTAGCAACTACACCAGAATACAATGGCGTACCTGTATTGCAAAGAAAGCATACAACCACAAAGTATTCATTGTGCCCTTCTATACCCGTGCCAACACCCGCTCCAACAGGGCAAGAACAATACCATGTATAAAAGGAGAAGCTACATACGAATAAATTTAGTGAAATAAGAATTTTTATGCAAAGACCACCTGGAAAAGTGTGTGAAGTAGGAAAGTAATCTACCTCTCAAGATCAAGAATTGTACCACTTAGGGCTAGTTTCTAAACATGGTACATCAGTGATCAGTGAAGTTATAACACAATACATGGACTTATTATGACAGACCCCCACATCCACGGACGCGTTTGAAACAAATAACTAACTATAAACGTGATGTGTGCCTTAATATTGTATAGAGAGATGATGCTCCAGTTTTATCATTGTGTTTTATAGGTGTAGAATAATCTGAACTATAACAATACCATTAATCAATTGTTTGATTTTCCTACAAAAATAAATATTTCTCAGCTCACTAAAAAATGAATGCGAATTTTTGATATAATTCAACCAGATTAAATGAACAGATTAAATGGAAGAATCATACTGCGTGGGTAGACTTAAGAGTAACCAAAATCAAATATATGACGAAACCAGTCGTAAAATAGCAAATAAATCACACTACAATGCCATGCAGACGGCTAGACGGCAACACAACCCTCCGCAGAATTTACAGAGGAAAATATGATCATTGTTAACATGTACGAAGGAACTTGTTTCACACCTCTGATAACCTTTATCGATACTCAAATAGTCAGATACCTTGGTCGGCCGGCACCTTTTCCTGCAATTTACAACTAATTTAATGACATTAAAGATCAATCAAGAAACTAAATTTCAATCATCCTGAAAATTATATTGTAAATATTCGTCGCAGTGTGCTAGACCATGGTAGATTTGTTTTTAATTCTTAAACAATTGCCTAATTTACTATGAAGAAAATAAGCGTCAAGGCAGTCAACGATCTGTGGCAGCAACAGCTACGATCAAACATAAACTATGCGCATAAGTGGAGTCAATCCGTATCGGAGTGCTCACCTGAGTTCATATATAGTTGTCTCTAATTCTGGATTGGACCATAGAGCACATGAATAATCTGCCGAGCCCTGTAGAAGACTTGCCACAATACGTGTGCCAGATAACTCCATGCCTCCACCCTTCGTTTATATCACGGGGGATGGGCTACGCATCCCACCTTCTGTTGGACGGGGATGGCGAATTGACAATGGCGTACGTTGCAGCTGCTCCCATCCATCACGGCACCATGACAGCCAACGGCGCCGACGTGGAGTACTGGATCGATCTCCAGCCATGTACCTGTAGACGTACACAACCCTGTTCGAATTGGTGATGGAGTCCGTCGCTGCTGCTCCTGTCCATCACGGCACCACAGAAATGAACGACGCCGGCGTGGAGCACTGGATCGATCTCCCACCATGTACGTGTAGACGTACACAACCCTGCTCGAATTGGCGATGGAGTTCGTCGTTACTGCTCCTGTCCATAACGGCAACACAGAAGTGAACGATGACGAAGTGGTGTACTGGATCGATCTCCCGCCTTGTACGTGTAGTGTGTAGTCATGTACAATCCTGCTCGTGTTTGCACCTGCCGCATAGGAGAGCGAGGAGGCTTCAAGAGGAGAAGAACGCAAATAGCCATGATCGGATCTCCACTTTGCGACGGCATTGAACAAACCAATAGGAGGCACGCCCGATAATAGGAAATCTGTTTCATGTTATTATTAAAGAAAAGAAAAGAGAGGGGGTCATACCTGGAATCGTGCCATACATTCCCACGATTTCATTCTAGGCTTTAGATAGAATCATGGTCAATCCTTTTAAGCCTATATCGAGGGAGACACGAACATGACCGCTGGATGGGAGGTCAATTCTGCAGGAAACGCCGATGGCGAGACGAACATGGCAGCTGGATGGGAGGTCAATTCTGTAGGAAACGCTAACGGCGAGATGAACATGGCCGCCGAATAGGAGATGAGGACGTGCGGGTCTAGAGGATATGTCGGCCACGTTTGTTTTTCCTCTTGGCTTCTATTTCTATAAGCGTACATGAAGATGGGGATTAACTCCTGCCGTGCAAGTTAAGGAAAGCTAGCTAATCGTATAATCTTGTTTTTTCTTTATAGCATTTTATAATATTCCCACACGTACGTGAAAGCACTATGGGCCTCTTCAAGCATTTTTTTTATTTTGACTTCTATCTAGAACCGTGAAAGTATTGTGGGCCTTCTAAGGAAAAAAAATCAAATCTACATGAGTTAATCTACACCGTTATAACTCGGTCCCACCAGATTAACGGCCCGTAAAATCTAATTAACATGGGAATTTTTAAGGAGTCTAGAATTAGTATAGGTATAGATAATACTTCAAGCATACTAATAAAGCAATCATGCCTTTTCAAAATAACATGGCCAAAGAAAGTTGTCCCTACAAAATCATATAGTCTGGCTATGCTCCATCTTCATCACACAAAGTATTTCATCATGCACAACCCCGATGACAAGCCAAACAATTGTTTCATACTTTTAGTGTTCTCAAGCCGTTTCAACTTTCACGCAATACATGAGCGTGAGCCATGGATATAGCACTATAGGTGGAATAGAATATGATGGTGGAGGTTGTGTGTAGAAAACAAAAAGAAGGAGATAGTCTCACATCAACTAGGCGGATCAACGGGCTATGGAGATGCCCATCAATAG